>OX422140.1:209620581-210220581 GCA_949129095.1 Volucella bombylans | reverse complement strand
TAGCAGAAAATGTTGATACTGGAATAACAAAGTCTCGGCTGGAGAGTGGAATCGAATTTTCTAGCAAATTGGAAATTGTATGGGACGCTGGATGGCGAGGATTGTTCTCGAAGTATGTCATTTGAGTATAAATACCAGCATCCCCAAGGTATGCAAATCAGTTCAAAAAGTGAAATTTGAAGTGTTAATTAGGAGAAGTAATTAAGTGGTTTAAGTAAAAGATAAGAAAAGTATATGCGGTTGAGAAATTGGATTGTGTTGAGAGAAACAATTAAATAGTGAATTGTAACTGTACTGAATAAAGGGATTTGTATTGAAAAGAATAAGTTCTATCATTTGTACCCACACAAAAAATATTACAATATATATATATTTCTTATTTCAGACTGAGTAAAATATACACATTTCATTTAGTACAATCAATCACGATCAACAATTGTGTTATGAACGGTTCCAACCCTATTCAATTCAAATATTCGGATAACATCTGACAAAAAATATTGGTTGAAATATAACATTGTTCATGAATCATGACTTAGTCTGAACTTCTTAATCGTGAATATTATATTATATCAGTATTGTTTTGCTCTTTGCGTATTCGATTATACTCGTATGGTACATTTTAATATTTTCGTAATAAAACTGTATATTAATTGTAATCACTAAAAAATTGATTATTAAATACGCTATAATTGTTTTTTTTTTTTTTAATTTGACATTGACAAAATCATATTTTCTGTATTTTTATGGTATGTTATGTTCACAAGAAATATAGATTTATTATGCATTGGGCTTTGCCTAAGTGCATATCTTAATAAAATAGCAGGTGTCACAGCTTGGGATGTTGTGATGTAATTTCTCTCCATATGTTCCATTGAAAGTAGAAGAAATCCATTACTACTTGTATTTGTATTCAAGTCAAGACTCCGCTTCAAATCAAAACGAATTCTTAATTAACAATAGACAAACGGAAGCTACGGAATTAAAATATTTTATATACGTTCACCACAACTTATTTTATTCGAGTAATATAAATCAGTTATATGTAGTGCATAATAATTCGATACACGTTCAGAGCGAAAGTTTATTTAAATAAATCCGAAGAATGCGTTTAATGAAAATTAATTAAAACTATAATATTATGAACGACACAAATTAAAAAAGTTAGGGTCATCCACAAATAAAAAAATTAATTTAAAAAAACCTGACTGAGTAAAAAATGGACTTTAAATATGAACTAAAAATAAAAAAAACAAGTCCAGTAGTCTAGAATTCTGTTAAGAAATATTAAATAACCACACCATTGAAATAGTGCCATGGTGGAAACACACATTAAACAAATAATAAATTCTAATGCGGAACTTAGCAATTTAAACAGTCGGGACCCATTAAATATCTAGACCAGCTCAAATCTTACCAATAATGGTTCCTATTATCATCCCAGCACTTGTAATTGAAATTAGCAGTTGTTCAGCAATTGCCTCTACTTGCTGGGCAAAAAGAACTGTCTCACCCTTAATGCCCTATTGCCCAAATCTGCTACCTAAACGGACCACTTTCAGAAATGGTTTTATTCTTGAAATCGTTTTTCCATTTCACTCAAATATTGCAGTTCTGGTGGTATATTTGATACCGTCATGGTATTCCAAAATGCTGTCGGTGGTATTTTATTTTTCAATAAGTTTGTTGCGCATCAATTACAAAAAATATTTGAAATCGACCTTGTTTGATTTTGATAACATAATTTGTTGCAAATGTGACATACATGGTTTGCTATTTGTGGTAAATAATCATTGAATATTGATGAGTCATGTGAGAAAAGTTGTTGCCGATAATGAAGCCCTTAATTCATCCATAAATGTGTAAGTCTCTTATCTCTTGATGTTGGTGATTCGTCGTCGCATATCTGAGATGCATGTGCCCTCATAGACGACAATTTTTGGGATCGGGCTGTCGGAGATTCGTTATCACGTATTTGTGACACATGTTTACTCATAGACGACAGTCATGATATCGTGTCGTTGGCGATTCTAGCCCTTCCCATTATTGGGAAGATTTGAGCTGGTCTGGATATTTAATGGGTCCCGACTGTTTAAGTTGCTAAGTTCCACATTAGAATTTATTATTTGTTTAATGTGTGTTTCCACCATGAAACTATTTCATTGGTGTGGTTATTTAATATTTCTTAAAAGAATTCTAGACTACTGGACTTGTTTTTTTTAGTTCATATTTAAAGTCCATCTTTTACTCAGCCGGGTTTTTTTATTTTTTAAATTAATTTTTTTACAATATTTTACACTTTTTAGTTTTATTTTTTTTCACAATATGGCGGCTGGTAGTCGCCATATTGAATTTTGATTTATATTATGTGTTGAGTGGCACTCGCAAGATTACGACAAATCGATAGATGTAAGAACTATCAAAATCGGCCAACGCGTTTGGTTTCTAGAGTGCCACAAAGGAACAAACATACGTATGTATATAGCTTCAAAAAATGGGAGCTAGTAGTCGCCATATTGAATTTTGATTAATAACACGTCTTCAGTGGCACGCGCAAGATTACGGCAAATCGATAGATGTAAGTAGCATCAAAATCGGCCCACGCGTTTGGTCTCTAGAGTGCCACAAAGGAACAAACACACATATATAGTTTCACAAAAGGGCGACTGGTAGTCGTCATATTGAATTTTGATTAATATCATGTCTTCAGTGACACTCGCAAGATTACGAAAAATCGATAGATGTAAGAACCACCAAAATTGGCCCACGCGATTGGTCTCTAGAGTGCCAAGGAACAAACTTACATATATAAGCTGATAAACATTTCCTCTTGCATAGCGCAGTCGGGTAAAAAAAATAAACATGTTTTAAATTATGTTTTATCTTGGTTTGTAACAAAACAAAAATAGGGCGGTAAAAAGATTTTTTAACTGTTGTTAAATTTTGTTGATTTCGGTTAAAGTAATCAATTCAGCCGAAAATATAAACTGTTTTAGTTAACGAAAATCAATTAAGATGAGTAGTTGTTTTGTCCGTAAATTTCAATTCAAGAGATTCCTTACCGCTGGTGGGGGGAAATCTTTTAAGTGAAACTACTTCGTTGACTCTTAATAACAAAAAGCGATTTTATTTATTGAATAGCTTCAATTTATACAGAAATTTTGCTTACTTTAACAAAAAGAAATTTGTACAGAAAAATTGCTTATTTAACAAAAAAAGAATTAATATACAATTGACACTCGAGCGCGACAGGTAAACGTACTTTTTGTCTATTCGACATTTTACGTATTGTGCGGTTACAACTTGAGTCATTAAATTGTTGTTGTCACAACATGCTGGGGCCTCTCTCAAACTGACGAAACACAAAAATCGGTGTCTGAAAAAGTTCCTCCACCTTCAATCCGCTTCTCATCTTTAGACTGTTGAATGATTATTGATTGATTTGTCTTCCTTCTCAGTAAAATGACGCCAATTGTAACAGCTACTACCAGAAATACCGTTGACCCCAGAAGAGAATATTGATGTACCCTATGGGTTTTTATTTCCTTCAGAATATGTTCTTGACTTCGTTGTAGCTCGATCGAATGTTCTAATTTTGAGATCTCTAACGACATATCGGTTTTCAATACAATGGGACCTTGCTCTCTTTTATAGTTAAACGTAGTTAACTTTTTAGAAAGATTGAAAGATGGTAGAAAAGAAGATGTTATTTTTTTGATCATTGTTTGTCTACCAATGATTGTCATCATTTGATCATGGATCATGCAATCTGCCGGCAATTTCAATATCCCACTACCCTTTAAGGTAGTGTGTGACGGATTGAAGTCACAGTCAATGTTGATTGTAGTTGTACCCGGAACACTATATATCCAAGAATTCGGATGATGCATTTCAATCCAATATGTTTTAATCGGAATGTTGTTCGTCAGGCATGAGTCCAAAAGCTCAGTGTTGTGGTGAATTAGGCTCATTTCACAAGAGCTGACCGAAGCTCCTGATGTATATATTGGGTGTTGAAGTCTACATCAGTAATTATCGAGGTGTCTCTCCTTGCAAAGGGAGAATTCAGATCTATCAAGAGGGTAAAAATGGTTTCCCTTTAGATTCACAAGCAAGTAGTCTGAAGTTGCCACAATGCAAGTGAAATTCCCACTATGGAAAGTAGGAACTGGTAACACTTTATATATCTTAAATTCCTCATTAAAAAGAAGTGGGAGTGTTATTTCTATTATTATATTTCTGCCAGTCAACCTTCCTCTTGAACTCAAGCTTTTGTAAAGTTGAAGGATGGATTCATGCTGCCTCTCTCCTGGTATCATTAATGAACGCGGTATGTTCATTAGTTAGAATTAGTGGATGTACCTTTCCCGTTTGTGTTGACAAAATAATGTCTAGTAAAATATTCTGTGTTGACTGATAGTTAAACATTATCAGAATAGCGTTGATAGCAGTTGACGAAAATAGCTTCAAATTGCTGTATTTGTCTACATTATCCTTAATTTTGGCTACCACTTCATTCAGCGATTGAATCTGTTGTCTTGTGTCCAACTGTTCTCTTTTGAATATATTTATGGTAGAGTCAATTATGGTTGTTTGGTTTTTCATGAGTTGCAGCACATGGTTTTCGTTTCCTTGAATAGCTTCAATTGTTTCTTCATACTGTTTGGCGAACCGTTGATCAAGTATTCCAAATAACTCGTTCGTAATCGTTCCTACAAAGTCAAATGGAGAGCGCCGTTGTCTTCGTATAGAGTCATCATTCGCATGCAATAAAATATCGTTGTTTAGTTCAATTTGCTGAATCTGGCGCTTAAATTGGCTTAGTATCCCTTCGCACATTATTGACTTGACTTCAGCTATGTCTGTGGATGAGCACATTGTTTCCATTTGATTAACACTTTCCTTATAGGTTTCGAACTCCAACCAATATGATGTCATGTTGAAAAATACGATGGTTTTCCAAGAGCTCGAAATAAGACTCGCTCGTCCTACATCCTCAAAGTATATTCCTGGCTGGTTTTCAAATGGAGTGAATTCGACCTTATGTTGTTGATCAGTTGGAGTAGCTTTGACTGAGTTCATGATTCCTAACAGTATAAAATTCCAAAACAGTGAGCTAGGTTTCTTATTCGATGAGTTTTTAATAGTTGTTAACACTTGTGGTTTTCCTTTGCTTTCTCGAATATGTTTGATTGTTGAATCAGGTTGTCCTGACTCTATAGGTAAACGACACAATTTTGCTATGGGCCGTTTGATGTGTTTATTGCTGCTAAACACTGTTGCCGCTCGAACCTCATTATCCTTACCAGGGTGAACTTCAGAAATTCTACCCATTACCCAGGTTGTTGGTGGTAATCGATCTTCCTTGATGAGAACAATGTCACCAACCTTGAAGTTCTCTTCCTTCTGTTTCCATTTCGTTCGCTGTTGAAGCTGAGACAAATATTCAGAAGACCAAGTTTTCCAGAAGTCTTGGGTAATTTTTTGTAGCAGCTGCCAACGGGAGCGGTATGTTTTAGTCTTATCGATAATTGGTTCGGGTGTTGCATTAATAGCGCTTCCTATGAGAAAGTGGCCAGGAGTAAGAACGGTCAGATCACTTATATCGTTTTCGATTGCCGTTAATGGTCGGGAGTTAAGGCACGCTTCTATTTGGGTTAGCACAGTTGTCAATTCTTCAAATGTCAATGTTCTGTCTCCAATCACTCGCTTAAGGTGATATTTGGTTGATTTTACACTTGCTTCCCACAATCCACCAAAGTGAGGTGACGCTGGTGGTATAAAGTGCCATTGGGTTCCATACATTGCGAGTATGACCGATGTATCCCTTTCAGATTGTTTGATTGAAGCTCGTAGTTGCTGTTGAATTTCTTTACTGGCTCCAACAAACGTTGTGCCATTGTCACTGTAAAAATGCGAACATATTCCCCTCCTCGAAGTAAATCGTCTTATTGCTGCTAAAAATGCTGCTGAAGTAAGATCACTAACCAGCTCAATGTGTACTGCTTTAGTTGTAAAGCAAACGAAAATGGCAATGTAGCCTTTTGTTGATCGGTTGCCTCTTCCTTTGTTGATAAGTATTTGAATGGGTCCTGCATAATCAATTCCTGTGTGCGTGAAAGGTCTTGCTGGGGTTACTCTAGCAGCTGGTAACACACCCATTTGTTGAGAGTTTGGTTGTGCAATGAAACGATAACATCTTATGCACTTGTGTATAACTTCTCGGATTGCTCTTTTTGCTTGTGTTATCCAATACTGTTGTCTCAGTTTTGCAAGTGTAAGTCGAACACCACCGTGTAGTGTGCTTGCATGTGCGTCTTCAATGAGCAATTTTGTAAGTTTTTCACCATGCTGTAAAATATATGGGTGTTTTTGTGATCTCGATAATTCTGAATTTTGCAAACGACCACCAACTACCAAAATGTCGTCATCATTTAATTGGGGGTTCAATGATAGTATTTTACTTCGTTTATCCAACTGCTTTCTTGTCTTAATGCACCTTAGCTCTTCGGGAAAAACTCTTTGTTGTATAGCTCGTATGATCGCGTTGCGAGCATCTTTGAGTTCCTTAGCTGACAAAGTGGTTATTTCCTTAATAGCACATTTAATTCTAGTTTGAGAGTCCTTTACTTTTTTATACTGCTGCACTCTAGTTTGCGTTGGCTTGTGATCTTTGCAACTGGCAATAAATCTTCTGCAATAGGCCGCTACTCTTATTAACTTATTGTAGCAAGAATATCTTTCCGTTATATCATCAGTGATTTGTGTCCTTACTGTCATAACCTTTCTTGTTTCGGGAACGTCGACCGATGCATATTGGTTTTGTGATGGCCAATTATCAGAATTTCCTTCTAGCCATTTTGGACCCTTCCAACATAGTTGATTGTTCACCATAAATTCAGGTAAGCAACCTCTAGAAGCACAGTCAGCTGGATTTTCTGATGATTGCACATGTTTCCATAGTTCGGGTTTGATTGCATGTTGTATCTCTGATACCCTGTTGGCAACAAACGTCTTCCAGGTCGATGGACATTTCTGAATCCAAGCTAAGGTTATTGTGGAATCAGTCCAGGCGTATACATTACCCACTTGTGTGCCATATGTCCGTAATGTGTCTGTCATTAATTTTGACAGTAAATGAGCTCCGCATAACTCCAATTTGGGAAGTTGAAGTTTCATGCGTATCGGCGCAACCTTTGTTTTTGCGCTTATAAGTCTGGTAACAAAGTGACCATTGGATAAGGAAACTCTGGAGTAAATTACCGCTGCATATGCTGCTTCTGAGGCATCACAGAAACCATGAAGCTCGATTTTCTTGCAATTGTCCGACTCTATCCATCTTGGAATTCTAATTTTTTCGACTTCAGTGATATTCTTCTTTAACTTGTTCCATTGTTTTTTGTAACTCCACTGGAAGAGTTTCATCCCAATCGATTTCCGACTTCCAGATTTGCTGCATCAGAATTTTTGCTTTTACCGTTACTGGGGCTAACCAGCCAAGAGGGTCGTACAGCTTAGCTATTTCGGATAAAGTTTGACGTTTTGTCTGTGACATCTGCTTTAAAGTGATCGCGTCTAAGTGGGTCTTAAACTGGAATGTGTCACTTATTGGGCTCCAATGGATGCCTAATGTTTTGATGGTGTCATCAACGGCAAAATCGACTTTGTTTACATTTCTTGATTCGATTGGAATATCCTTAAGCAGTCTTTTGTTATTTGCAGCCCATTTTCGCAGGTGAAACCCAGCCTTCTCTAACATATCAATGAGTTGCCTTTGTGCTTCTTTGCATTTTGTGATTGTGTCTTGTCCGGACATTACGTCATCAACGTAAAAATCATTTTTCGCTATTTCCGAGGCGACTGGAAACTGCAGTTTTTCGTCTTCAGCTAGTTGTTGTAGCGTTTTTATTGCCAAATATGGTGCTGACGCTGTACCATAAGTAACTGTGGTAAGTTTATACTCCTTGATGGTTTGGTTTTTGGCACTTCGCCATAATATCCGCTGATAATCTTGATGATCCTTATGTAACTCAATTTGGCGGTACATTTTCTCTATGTCTGCACTAAAGACATATTTGTGTTTCCTCCATCGCATTAATATAATAGCTATATCATCTTGGAGCCTTGGGCATACTAGCATTAAATCGTTTAGGCTTACATCGGTTGATGTTTTAGCTGATGCATCGAAGACGACTCGTAATTTTGTGGTTAAGCTGTCCGGTTTTATGACAGCATGATGAGGCATGTAGTATGGTTTTTTCTCCTGCGGATTGTTTGATTCCACTTCGATCATGTGACCGAGCCTTAAGAATTCGTTCACCTCATCAGTGTATTCTAGCTTAGTTGTGGATTTCTATCGAATTGAGCTTCAAGTTGACAAAATCGTGCAAATGCTCTGTTTTTTGATTCTCCTAATTTGCTGGTATTAGTTGTTTCTTTATTAAAAGGGATTTTTACTACATATCTCCCATTGTTTTTCCGGTAGTGTGTTTCTTTATAGAACGCTTCACAGTCTATCTCCATTTGTGTTTGTTTTCTTGGTTGTGAAACTTCCTCCAACTCCCAAAATTGTTGTAGTTGTTTATCAACTGATTTTTGGGCTACAAGTCCAATGATTCCTTTACTCCAAGAAACTTCAGATTTTGCTCGTCCTGATATAAGCCATCCTAACCGTGAGTTTTGGGCTATTAGATAAGTTGCGTCATCCCTTCTTATACCATCGAGAATAACATCTCCAAATATATCGGCTCCGATAATTAAGTCTATAGTTCCAGGAATATCGTAGGTTGGATCTGCCAGCTCTATACCTTTAAGGTCTCCAAAGCTCACGCGTTTTACTTGGTTTGATGGAAGTTGGCTTGTTAGTTTAGGCAGAACAAGGGCTTCAACCTGGAGGTTGAGCTTTGATGGAAACCATGAAGTTATTGTGAACTCGACTTTGTGTTTGGACGTGCCGGTTTTCATAGCGCCTAAGCCACTCACTTCAATGTTCACTTCTTGTTTCTTTAGCTTTAATAATTGCACAACTGATTCCGTTATTAACGTTGCTTGAGCACCTGGGTCAATAAGTGCTCGTATCTTGACACTGTGGCCATCACGGCTGCTTGCATAGACAATTGCTGTTGCTAGAACAACATTTTGATCTAGGTAACTATGGTTCACCTGTTTTTGTTGCATTTCCATATGCAACATTGTATGATGCTTCTTGTTGCACTGTTTGCATGTACGTTTGCTTGGACATTGAGTTTGCTTAGCATGTTGCAAGCAGTTATAACAAAGTTCCGCCTGTTTGATTTGTTTACATCTTTCACTTGGCGTTAAGTTGTTGAATGTTGGGCATTTGTATATTATGTGATCGCCCTTGCATATGCGGCATTGTGTTACTGCCTTGGATCCGACGTGGAAATTACGTGTTGTGTGTTTTGCTTCATCCCCACATTTTTGTTGCTTTTTTGCTGGATTCAGAACTTCTAAGGCTTGGTAACGTCTTTCCATGAACTCCAAAAGCGTTTTTAAATCGGGCATTTTATTGGGTTCTGTGAGGCTTTGCTCGAACAAATTTCTGGACTCTAGATCAATTGATTTTGTTATCAGGTGTACAATCATTGGGCCCCATGACGTGGTATTGAAGCTTATATTGTTTAGAGCAGCTAAGCCCTCCTTGATAGCATCCAGAGAATTTTTAATATTATTAGCTGATGTCGAATTTCCTTGATGCCCGGAACTGAGCATTTTGTCGATGTGAATTGACACAATTTTTCGTTCGTTATTATATTGAGACTTGAGCGTTTCCCAAGCACTCTCGTAGTTCTCACTCGAAAATGTAAATTGCTGAATTAAATGAAAAGGTTCGCCTTCTAAGTGAGTCCTTAAATATTCCATTTTTTCTGTAGTACTTAGACTACTTTTGTTATGAATTATTGCAACAAACAGATCGTAGAATGATTGCCACTCCAAGTAATTTCCTTTAAACGTAGGAATTTTTATTGGAGGTAGTCTAGACTCTGTTTGCCTTGTTTCTTCTCCTCGGTTTTGTTTGTTAATTTCACCTAGCCTGGTCGCCATTTGATGAAGAAATCGATTTATATCTTGTTTCACACCTTTATAGTCATTGTTAGTGACATACTTCGAATTGAGATCAGCTTCCGTAGCATTTGTCATGAATTCTTCATGAAGGTTAGTAAGATTATTCAGTTGCTCTAGCAGCATTTTCTGCTGGTAGTCATGAATTTCTTTGGAATACTGCTCTAAAGTGTCTTCAAATTCTTCAATATTTGATATCACTGCTTCAATTTTTAGTTTTAGTTTTCTTAGTATATGATTTTGGGTTGCTGAGTTTTCCGTTGAACTTGATGTACTAGATAACTGTGCTGGCTTAGTGACTGGAGGAATTATGGCCACCAAGTTGGTTTTTAGTATTTCATACATTTCCTTGACTCGTTCAAACGTATTTCTTCCCATATACGGAGTGTCGTGTGCAATTACATTCTTTACTTTTTCATGATTAAAAGAAAATTTTTCCCAAATTTCGTCAATTTTTTTGATTCGTTCGTCTTTGTACTTCTGAGTTTTTCGGGATGCGCTGTCTTTTCCAACGTTTATTTTTATTTTCTCTAGCTCCTCTGCTAACTTCTTCTGTTCTGCAATAATGATGAAGACTTCGGTTTCATCTATTTTGGAATCCATCGCTGTTATTTTTTATTTAATTAATGTTCTGTTTGATTTGTTTAATTATGTTATACCAGTGTTTTAAGCCCTGGTATACGCTTGAAATTCGTGAGATAATGTTAATAATTTTTCTGTTTTTTATAACCAGTGTTAGTTGCCCTGGTAACGCCTTATGTAGTATTTATTTTATGTTTTTCGCTCGAAGGACCAATGTTTTGTCCGTAAATTTCAATTCAAGAGATTCCTTACCGCTGGTGGGGGGAAATCTTTTAAGTGAAACTACTTCGTTGACCCTTAATAACAAAAAGCGATTTTATTTATTGAATAGCTTCAATTTATACAGAAATTTTGCTTACTTTAACAAAAAGAAATTTGTACAGAAAAATTGCTTATTTAACAAAAAAAGAATTAATATACAATTGACACTCGAGCGCGACAGGTAAACGTAGTTTTTGTCTATTCGACATTTTACGTATTGTGCGGTTGCAACTTGAGTCATTAAATTGTTGTTGTCACAACAGTAGTTGACTAGAAATCAACAACAAGCCAACTTCCACTATTCCACTAAGAATTTTGTTTTCCCATTAAATGTTGGATGCCACCCATGGAGCGAAATAACCGCTGAGCCCAAACAAATTTCCTTCTCTCTCTATCCCATTTTCGAAGAAACTTAACACATGCTGAGGCATTATATGTGTATTCATACCCACTTGAGTGTTAAGTTCTTTAATAAAAAAAACAATAGCAAAATACGATTTAAAAGATATTTTTACCTTATTTTATTTTTTGCTTCAAGCCAACTTATTTCATATCAATTCACATTATATTACATTTTCCCACATCAGTGACATTTTGATCTCAGTCTATATCATTTTTTCTTTATACTTGTATTTCACGAACATGGTTCAACATTATACTGTGTATATATGAGCCGTATAAAGAAAATATTTAAGTTTAAGTGGTTAGTCTGTAGAGATATAGTTACCACACAAGTTCCATATGCGATGTTTTTATTACAATTTATATAATCATTTAATCGATAACTCTTTCTAAAAGGATGCCTGGAGTTGCATTCGCAGGTCGAGACAAATAAAAAAACAAATTTAAATATCTAAAAATGTATAAAAAATAAGTAATTTAGAGAGTGTTGCAAAAACTAAAACCAAGCATGTGAAGTTGTACGATCAGTTTTTCTTCTTGCCAACTACGCATGTACTCGTATGTATGTATTCAAAACACAGTTTTATCTTATTCTACAAATGTTTGCGTTTCAGTAAAATGCTTTATTATTCTAAAAAAAAATTGTTCTTGCTTGAAGACTTGTACGAAATACAAAAGTAATTCTTAATATCATACTCCTAAAAAAAATCTTAATAATAGTCTACTTACTCAAATTTAAATTAGTTTAAGTTCGAAAATGAAATACTTAAGTGTTGGGGCGTATCCACACAAAAGAAACATTTTAGAATTTTCTTAATTTCGTTCGAAATATTGCAACAATATTTTAACTATTGTTTTTTTTTTCATTTTTATATACACACACATTCTGTCCTATAATTAAAGGCAAAGTCATAGGTATCATTTTTCATTTATCATTTTCATTATTTTAGTCTAAATATTTTATTTAATATACTGCAAGAATCTCACTTAAGTAGTAACAAATATAACTAGTTTATTGGATACGAGTATAATTATTTACGTAAATCATATACAAGATGGCGCAAAATTAATTACCCAATTGTGTTTTTGAATTACTTTTTTACTAAATAAAAAGAAATGATTTGAGTTATGGAAATATTTATTTGGATCTTTACAAATGTTTGTGTTAAGTGGAAAAGATGATATCCGCCAAGTGGCTGCCGCCAGTGTTGATACACATTTGTGCTCGTTTTATCTCATTTTCCATGACTTTCCGCAAGATTTTCGGTGAATATTCTCTTTAAGGGCTACGAAGATCTGAGGCTTGTTGGCATAAACCCGCGACTTAAAGTAGGAGAAGTCTGGGATGGTTAAATCGGGTGATCTTGCGTGCCATGCTAAATCGCCAAAACGGGAGATTACCCGACCAGGAAACGCTTCCTTCACAATATCCATTCTGGCTCGTGCTGTGTGTGTAGTTGCACCGTCTTGTTGAAACCACATGTTCAGCAAGCCCAATCCACCAATACCGGCAGTAAGAAGTCGTCTATCATAGCCCTGTAGCGTTCGTCAGGTACAGCGTCCTCAAACAAATACGGACCAATCACTCCTTCCGCGTGATCACCGCACCACACACAGTGGCTTTGAGTGGATGTAATGGTTCTTCGGGCATCACACGCGGAGTTTCAGTGTCCCAGAAATGAAGATTTTGCTTATTGACGTAACCGCTTAAGTGGAAATGCGCCTCGTCGCTCATGATAATTTTCGACACAAAATCGTCCTCGTCGTTGTTGAGATTAAGAATGGCTTTAAAGTAATTCACATGCGGTCAGTTTGCACTTTGTACGGGAACATGACATGTTCAACATGTGTAAGGCTTTCACTAAAATTCGCTGTAGGGTCCGTGTGGTGATGCCCAATTGCGTGGCCCGTCGTCTGGTTGATGTTTCTTCGTTCTCAGCGACATCGGCAGCCACAGCCGCGGTATTCTCGGCCGAACGACGAGTCCGAAGGCCGCCACGCCCTGCATGGTCTCCTGTGGTTCCACTCTGTTCGAGTCGAGTAACTAAGCGCCGGAATTTTTGACCAGTTGGCGCGACAGGATTAGGAAATCGACGTCGAAATTCATGCTGCGCTAACACCACCGACCGATTATTGGTCAAAAACATCGACACAATCATTCCACGCTCTTGCGGAGTATAGCGCTCCATTGCTTGTCTGTTTGCAGCTGTCTAGTTTACAAGTGTCAAATATAATTGACGTACGACGCCATTTGCAAAAATTACCATTTTCCGATAGGGTGATTAATTTTGCGTCACCTTGTATATATCATATACATAGCAACAACATAATAAATAACATGAATAGAATTAAATTAATTTGTTTCTTTGTTTTTCTTTCAATAGTACCCAGAACTGAATCCGATGATTATGCGCCGCTTTAGTGAGCCGGGAGATGTAGAAGAAGCTTTCAATTTAGTGCATAAATCCCAAGGCCTAGAACAAACACAATTTTTGGCAAAAAAGCACTGCATTGAAGCGATACGATTAGCACAAGAACTAAGTGATTCACCATATCAAAAGGGTCTTCAAGTAGTTGGCGATTTAGTTATAAATAGAATGAAATAAAGAAAAATTGTTATTGTTATTGTTATAAATATAAATATAAATATAAATAAATATATATATATATACATATATATATATATACATATATATACATATATATATATATATATTATACATATGTACTCATTCGTAAGTTGTGGATTATGTAAATAATTAAAATATAATACTTAAACATATATTTATGGAAGAAAATGACAAAAAAAAATGCGATGAAATCGAAATTGCCTATTTGTAATTAACAGGGAACCCAATGACAGTTTATATTGCACAAATATTTTTTTTGTGATGCTTAAAGGCTTCGCTAATGCAAAATTGAAATAAAATGAAAAATTAATTTACTTATTTCATCATTGCTCTTTTCAATTAGGTTATCCATTTAGAAACTAAATTTATTTCAACATATTTTTGTGAAGATAATATAGTTATTATTATTTTTCTTTTTGACAAAATTGTGAAATAATAAATAAATGACAATTTTAAAGTGAAATGATTTTCTAAAATAATTTTAATATTTTATATGTTATATATAAAATCAATTCACGTTGCTTTTGTACATTTTACAATGATATGATTATATAAAGAAAAACTTTTTGTGTTAAGTAAAATCGGGAAGGAGTGGCGGGGGAATATTTGACATTTTATTCACGCGGTTCATTAGTTAGTATGCAAATGCAGTTTTTTTTACGCGAAAGCAAGAGCATCTGTATCAAATGAGTATTGCACACTTCACTTTGAATTTATGTTTGGCGGAAACTATTAAATTGCATTAAATATATAGTGAAATGTCAGAAACGATCGGAGAAAAGTAAGTTAAACTACAATATAATTTATTAAATAATTAATCAATTTGAACCCAATTTTGGGACATAACGCTACTTTCACATACTTGCATATTTAATGTATTTTTTGTTACTCTTTTTAGTGTATTTGGTAGCTTGGCAACCATTAAGTAAGGTGTTTAAAATAAGTACACAACTTAGTTGAACAATCATGCTTTAAAATACTGAGAAACGAAAATTGTGCAAGTTACCTGTTCATAAACGTTTAACACTTGTTTAACGCAATGCAAACATATTTTTTTTTATGATTTACGCGCGCTTAAGGGTTTAGATACCCGTTTACTGTCGCCAGGGCGCGGGCGGAAAGGTAGACGGAGGAGAACGGAAAATTGTGTTTTTTTTGTAGTGGTTTGAAACTCAGGTGTATTTGGTTTCGATATTCGCTCTCCAGGGGTGGGAGTCCGAATAGGACGTAGAGTTTTTTCTTCACTCAGAGTGATTCGAAGGTTATAATTCACACTATTTTTTTTGTGCTTGAAACTCTACAACAGCCAAATCTACATGTCAGTGTTATGCCTCCACACGCAGGATTTTTCTGTCTGAGTTCCAATTACACAAATGAGAAACTTGAAAAACTTGTCAATGGGTAGGATTCGAACCTTGACCTTCCGAGTGAGAAGCGATTGCTAGTACCACTACACCACGGCCACCCCCGTGGCTTTTACATGTGCTTTATTACATGTGCTTTGCAGATAATTTGCTTTGCAATTCGTGCGTTTACGAATTCGCCCTTAGTTTGAAGGATATGTTAGAATAAGCGATTAAAGAAGGATTCGAAGACGGACTTTGCTTTGTAATAATATGAAGGGCTTGTTTTAAGAAATCGGAATTGTATGCGTTCATTTTGACTGGCGTCTTTTTATAGACAGATGTTCAAAGAAAATTTCGAAAGTGTGAAAATGGTGCTTAAGATTTTAAAGTATCATATGGATATACAGTACACCTGGCCAGTGATAGCGAATTTCACTATGGTTGGCTTTCTGGTGGGAAAGCAAGACGGGTATACCAAAAAATCCTTTCTACCTTTGCTTATGAGACAATAGAGCAGACAATCCGCATTACCAGTAGCACTCATGGCCTAAGTGCCTGGCCACACAAGCGTGGGATTGAAAGGCATATCGGGCGAAACAGGTAGATTTTCAGTAAGTTGGAAAGAGAAAGGTTGATTACACAAAAATCCACCGAAAATCCTCTTTCGAATATGACTTTCTACCTGGTCATGAATGTTTCGTTTCCAAATCATACCGTCTTTGACGTAAATTTTCATTTTGCAAGTGTTGTGATACGGGAAAGGACGTAGATTTTCATTTTGAAAGTGTTGTGATACGGGAAAGGTCTCATCAGGTGAACGCAACAAGTTGTATAAATTTTTCCTAGAGTTCTCCCTTTAATTTAAAGTAAAATGACAAGCTGGACCCGTGAACAGACAATGCAGGTAATAGCTCTATTTGAACAGTATCCAAATCTGTATCAAATTCGTAATGTGGATTACAAGAATCATGTGAAAAGAAGTGCAAATTTAAGGGAAATCGCTGAAAAATTTAAAAACTGTCGACCAGCAACGACATTGAAGGACGTTATATTGAAACTGAAAACCCTAAAAACTCAGTATCAAAAGGAAAAGGGTCGAGTTATTAGTTCCAAAAGAAGTGGTGCTGGTACCAATGAAGTGTACGTGCCGAAATTGTGGTGCTACGATGAACTTCGTTTTTGGAATGATAGCAATAACGATATATGCGGAACTTCAAATATTTCCTTTTTGCCGGTGAGTTAACTCAAATATCTACGTAGTTTGAATGTGCGAATGAAATGTATTTTAATTTTCAAATGTAAGTAACTTGCGATGATACGCTAGCGGTAGATTTATCAGCCACTGAGAGTGGTGAAACTTCCCAGACTTTGCCAAGCACTTCAGGATCTGCAAAAACGTTTGCGGTGGTAAGTGTTTACCACATTAAAAACTTTTAAAGCCTAATGATGAAAAAACAACGTCAAACTAATTTCGAAATGAGCGCAGTGGAAGCCGCCAAAGTCGCAAACACAATTGCAAATTTGATGTCATCCAAGCAACCTTCTGCACTCCAATCCTTCCTAAATAATTTGGAGAGTGAAATGAAAATGCTGACGGATGGAGATCTGATGAGAGAGACAAGGTGGAAGGTCCTTGAAATCATCCGTGAAGCACAGGAAAAACAACGGGTAATTGACAAAACCATGGCACTGACATCAACACCAAAAAGAACCTAAAGACCCGAAATACCCAGCGTAGAACTTATGAAGAACTTCGGAACCCGCTTTTTGTCGCAGAATACCGATGACGAGGCTTCAACGTCTTCATCTTTAAAATGCATCATCGAAAATGTGATGGAAGATGTCTTCGATGAATCCGATTTTATATAATCTGCTAGTTCGGAAAATAAAAATTTATAATTTAAAATTTACATGTATTTGCCTTTTATTTCGTACGAAAATGATTACATAATTTACAAGTACAGATTCTGCCATGGGAGTTGTCCTTCTTCGGTGAAGTATGCTGCGAATTCATTTCGAATTGCAAGATGCATTTGCTGGGGTTTCCTTTACACACCTGCCGTGTTGTCTTCTGATGGTATATATGGACTCGGACCTGTACTTGTTGTAGTCACGTATGGTCTACTGTTTTCAATCAAAAAGTTATGTAGAGCGCAGCAAGCTTGCACTATAGACTTCACTTTTTCCGGCCACAAATGTATAGTTGTCTGCAAAACGCTAAACCTATTTCCAAGCATTCCGAAGGAATGTTCTACACATTGCCAGTCATGGCTTAGGCGAAAATTAAATATTTTATTACTGATTTCGGTAGAAGAATATGTATATGGCTTCAGTAATCTGCCTTCCAAAGGAAAAGCGTCATCACCGATTAAGCAGTATGGCAACTTTCTGTTATTTCCAATGGTCTTGTCTGGAGGAAAGTATTGATTCGGGTTGCTTAGTATAACGAAGATCGCTTCGGTTTAGAACTCCTCCGTCGCTTACTCTGCCGTTGCAACCCACGTCAATGAAAGTAAATTTTTAACTGGCGTCAGAGATCGCTAGCAATATAATGCCGTTGAATCCCTTGTAGTTGTAGTATAAAGAACCGTAAGAGTTTGATGCTCTAAAAGCGATGTGTTTGCCATCTAGTGCACCGATACATAAGGGAAATTGCCATTTATTAAAAAAATTGGCTGCTATTTCTTCCCATTCTGCAAAGCTGGGAACTGAAGCGAGAACTACATGAACTGAAAGTGAAATTTGAATTTGAATGTTCAAATGGTTCGTTTCAGTCTTCACTGTTCCTCTATCTGTCAAAAATTCTTTCATTCTAATGGCGCCCTTTTTTTTTGTGTAGCCACTTCGTTCAATGGTATGCCTTTCAAACCCACGCTTGTGTGGCCAGGCACTAAGCGAACCGAATTCGAGATAGGAAAACGCTATGTTAAATGTGACCTAATTGTCAAGCCTGAACACATACTGATGCCTTCATTGCATAAAAAATTAGGCCTTATTAAGAAATTCGTAAAAGCTTTTCGTCACGATTCTGAAACTTTTCAATATCTAAAAAATTGTTTCCTAAGTTATCCGAAGCCAAAGTAAAAGCTAGTGTTTTCTTTGGACCACAAACAAAGAAAATCATAGCCAGCAATGAATTTTTACAGGTAATCAATACTCATGAAAGTCGAACATGGGTCCTTTTTTATTTTTTTTTATCATGAGCGCGCGAGTTACATCTTGGTAACCCTACTCGATCACCCAGCAATAAAATACCTTTTCCTATTTGTCTTTCCTATCGTTTGTTTATGCGTAAAGTGTCTCTTACCAATATTATCTACGTCTATTTGTTTGTGCGTGATTATACTTAAGCGTCCTTTTATATTACCTTTTCCACTTGTTTGTTTTTCCAAAAAAAACAATCTGGAGAATCGATGCTGAGCGATTGAGTCAGTCGAGAATAGACAGAGAATAGGAACGGAGCTTAAGTCATATTATGTTATAATACAAATATAATAAAAAGAAAAAATTAAATCAAGTATCTTTCTTTTTCGCTCCGTAACTTAACTGGCGCAGTCGGACTGGAAAAAAAATTAAAAAATCCAGCGAAAGTGAATCAAAAAATACTAAAGTTATAGTTCCAATTGCTCTTTTTAAAGGTCAAGGGCTATACTTAACTAAATGAAAAAGTTGTGATTTAAAAGACTACAAAAAAAAAACAATATACAATAATTCAAAAAATATTCAAATACGGGATTAATTGAAGCACATTCGACGGATTATCGGGTGGCGAATTTTAATTCCTTGGCTTCGAAGAACCAACGCTAAACCATTTGGACGCTGATTGAATCCGCAAGATTATCAACGCTTGGGAAACGTGTGTTTATTGCTCGTCAGGTGAGTTCAAAGTTTTGATTCTCGTATTTGTGCATTTATCGCTTTCCTATTTCCTTTAAATTTCCCTGTGTAGAAAAAAAAAACGAAGGTTGAAGCTTTTTTAATTTTGATATCACTAAGGTTAACGGTAGTTACGTAAATGTACGGAAACAGATATTAACATTTTGAGAGAGGTTTGCTTGCATTTAAGATCCACCCCGGAATGAAATTGATATTTATAATTCATTAAGAATACCCGATGCAGTTAAGGACTTGCCCACTTTCGATGGTAACCCGCGGTTATTATACGATCTTATTTATAACGTTGAAGAGATATTGTCTCTTATGTCCGATGTTAGTGGTACCAATTATGCCAATATTATCCTTAGAGCTGTTCGAAACAAGATAGTAGGTCAGGGTAGTGAAGCTCTTACTATGTATGGGACGTCTTTAGATTGGTCTGAAATTAAGAGCAATTTAATTACTCATTTCTCTGATAAACGGAATGAGACTAGTCTCATTCAAGACCTACACCAGTTCATACAAAATAAAACAACTGTTGAGGAGTTCTACTCGAAAATAATTGGAATTTTTTCCACCATGATGAACTACATAAGAACTCATGAACTGCATCCCAACGTCATCAAAGCAAAACAGGTCCTATATGAAGAAATGTCTCTCAACACATTTTATCTGACTTAAAAGAACCGTTAGGGTCCACTATTAGGGCAATGAGACCTAGCAAGATAGCAAACGCTCTAAAATTTTGTCTTCAGGAACAAAATCCGATGTATTTTCAAAACCAACAACAAAGTAGGTCTCCGACCAATGATATTCCATTCCAATCATATCAAGAGCGACAACCTTCTCGTCGTCCTCCACAGAAATATTTCAGACAAAGTTTCACTAATCCCCAATACAGACAAATGTTTAATAGTCAACAAAATTGCAAAAACATTTCATATAATCACCAACCTTCCTTCATTCCAAACTCGAATTTCCCACAGCAAACTTCTGGATGGATAAACTACAATCGTCCACAGACATCTTTTTCTTCTAAGAATTTGCAACCTCCCCCAGAACCAATGGACACCTATAGCGGTAATACCAATAGCAGAAAATTTAACAACTCCTCTAGAGGAAATGGTTTCAAATATCCAAAAACAGAAACTATTAATATACAATCAAATAATAGTAATACTCGTAATTGCGAAGCGAGCACTCAGAAACATAGTTACAATCAGAATTATACTTACTCTAGAAATTCAGATATAAATCCATTACATGATACTTTTCAAGGCGAAGTAGATAAAGAAAATTTTCATTAACAAGCCTCGAAGAAAGCATAGGTTACTTAGATCTCAATAACTACAACTCCTGCTTATTACCCTATGTAAATATCAAATTATTTGGCCGCAACATGAAGTTTCTAATTGGCACTGGCAGTAATATGTCATTTATCGATCCAAGTGTCGTCGATAGCACCATTATTGAGAACATGAATCCGGTTAAGATAAAAACAGTTTTTAAAACTCATAAGGTAGATAAGCAGATACGGTTAAATGGTATGAAGGAATTGAATACAAAGGAGTTATTATTTTTTACCTTATTTAGATTTAACAACTATTTCGATGGGTTAATTGGGATAATATATTAAAAGATCTATTAGGAACTGTTTGTCTGATCATCATTGATAACCTAATAGTATTTTCAATATCTCTACAAGAGCATGTAGACAGTTTGGATAAAGTTTTTCGTAGACTACAAGAAGTAAATTTAAAAGTCAATGTTGAAAAATGCGAATTTCTTCGAAAAGAAATTTCGTTCTTAGGGCATTTAGTTACAACTGATGGAGTTAAACCCAACGCCGACAAAATCCATGCAATTGAAAACTTCCCCATTCCTAATACAAGTACGCAAATAAAATCATTTCTTGGACTTTTGGGATATTATCGGAAGTTTATCAAGGACTTCGCAAAGCTAACGAAACCAACATTCGGTCATGTTTACGAAAGGGTAAAAGTATAAAACTAGATTCGACGTATATAAAATGTATCGAGTACTGTAAAACTCTCCTCTGTAACGAACCAATTTTGCAATACCCCAATTTTTCAAAACCTTTCATTGTTACTACAGACGCGAGTAACTTTGCAATAGGCGCTGTGCTTTCTCAAGGTCCTGTAGGATCGGACAAACCGGTTTGCTACGCAAGCCGCACCTTATCCCAATCCGAACAGAATTATAGCACTATCGAAAAAGAGCTTTTAGCCATAGTATGGGCTACAAAATACTTCCGCCCATACCTGTTTGGAAGAACATTTCAAATTCTTACTGACCATAAACCCCTTACATGGTTGTTTTCCTTGAGGGAGCCAAATTCGAAGCTCATTCGATGGCGACTAAAATTAGAAGAGTTTGAGTATGAAATCGTATACAAAAAAGGTAAATGTAATACAAACGCAGATGCTCTGTCTAGAATCGAAATAAATGTTAATGAGACAGTTCAATCCGCTGAAAATCTAGACAACATATCTTTGCACAATAATGTAGATTTAGAGTCGAGATTTACCTCTATTCACTCCGCACAAGAAAACCTTGATGACGGAATTCCAATATCGGAGCGACCGATAAATGGATTTATTAATCAATTAATTTTAGAAAAAGATGACAATGTACAAAAACTTCACAGCAAATTTCAAATTATGTTTAAGACCAAAAAACGATATACTATAAAATACAAGAACATAAGTGATGAAAGCATTATTGTTAATATTTTCAAGGATTATGTCAGCCCGAAAAAATTGACAGCAGTGTTAACAGACGATAGTACATTTAAAATGGTGCAGTATGTTTACTCAAAATATTTTAGTAATTCTCAGTTTAAGTTAGTTAGATGTAGTACCAAACTTGTAGCTTTAGTAGTTATAGATGAACAAGATAGATTAATCCAAGACTACCATTATAAATCGAACCATCGTGGAATTAATGAGTCATTTGAGCATCTTAAGAGAAAGTATTATTTTCCGAATATGAAAACTGCTATAACACGCATCATAAAAAATTGTGAAATATGTGAGAAGTACAAATATGATCGTAATAAAGAATTACTAAAGTTTGAAATATCCGAATCACCGTCCAAACCACTAGAGATATTACACATAGATATTTACGCCGTGCACAAAGAACATTTCCTCACTATTATTGATAAGTTTAGCAAATTCGCAGGTGTGTATTTACTAACATCTAGAAACAGTATTAACCTCATCCAGTCTTTGAAACATTTCTTCTCACATCACGGGGTTCCCAAAAAGATTGTAACCGATAATGGAAGTGAATTTGTTTCGTCATAAATATAATATGATATAATAATATATAACATAATATACATAAATATATAACATGAATAAATACAAAATCAAAGGTGTTAAGGTTGATATAAGAGATAAGAGAATTATATTAAGTTATTATACATACCTACGTACATATATATTATATACATATACTATATTGTGAATTATGGCTTCCTTATATCAATGATTTTGCACAATCGATTCTTCGGTGGGATGAGTTACATCTTGGTAACCCTACTCGATCACCCAGCAATACAATACCTTTTCCTATTTGTCTTTCCTATCGTTTGTTTGTGCGTAAAGCGTCTCTTACCAATTTTGTCTCCACTTCTATTTATTTGTGCGTGAGTTACATCTTCTTAACCCTACTCGATCACCCAGCAATACAATACCTTTTCCTATTTGTCTTTCCTATCGTTTGTTTATGCGTAAAGTGTCTCTTACCAATTTTGTCTACACCTATTTGTTTGTGCGTGATTATACAAGTGTCCTTTTATATTACCTTTTCCACTTGTTTGTTTTTCCAAAAAACCAATCTGGGGCATCGATGCTGAGCGATCGAGTCAGTCGAGACTAGACAGAGAATAGGAACGGAGCTTAAGTCATATTATGTTATAATACAAATATAATAAAAAGAAAAAATCAAATCAAGTATCTTTCTTTTTCGCTCCGTGACTTAACTCGCGCTCAAGGGGTTTGTGTACCCGTAAGGTGATTGTTCACAGCGCGGGCAAAGGAAATTTAGGGAGGAAGAAAAGAGAGGTACCGATGTACATTGATTTTAAATGTTTGCAAGTTATAACGACCAGGAAATACAGAGATCGGCAGGGCATTCCATAAGCGAGTTGTACGGCTTAGGAACGAATCACGATATTTTAAAGTACGTCCGAAAATGGGCTTGAGGGTATACTGATAAGCATTCATAGCGAGACGGGTGTTACGGTTGAAAGTTTGAATGGGCGGAATGCTACTGGCGATTTCAGTGGAGCACTGGTGTCTGACAAAATGAGACAGGAGACATTACGTCGGTGTTCGAGCGTGTCAATTGATTGACTGGTATTAGTATCATCAATAAGTTTTATCGCACGGTTTTGAATCCTATCTAGCATGTGCAGAGATATTTTAGGAGCACTTGACCATATGTGGGCACTGTACTCCAATTTTGGGCGGATGAATGCCTTATATATTAAGGCCAGATCAGAGGGGCTAAAATATTTCTTACATCGCTTGACATTTCGCAGCATTTTTGGCAATATCAAATATGTGGTCATTCCAACATAAGTTGTCATTGACACACATACTGAGAATGGAAAGTTTATCCGTTTCGACGATGCAAGTGCCATTCATAGATAATGGCTGGGTGTTTAAATTTCGCTTTAAAGACAGCAGACAGCATTGTGTTTTGGAAGCATTAAATTCCACTCTGTTGATAGTTCCCTAATTGGTTATGCTGTTGATATCGGAATTTAATGAGCTTAGCTTACGCTGTCGTTCTCATTCTATAGCCGAAGAGCAGGGCCGTGAGTCCGGAAACGAATATGAAAAGCAGAGAGTACTGTCATCAGCAAAGGAATATATTGGAATATATTGGAATATATAGCAGACAAGAGATCACTAATGGAAATTAAAAAGAGTGTCGGAGACAGAACAGGGCCCTGGGGCACACCAGCATTTATTTTGTGAATATCAGACTTGAAACCGTCCAAGACAATTTGAATTGAACGTTCCGAAAGGTAATTTCTAATCCATTGAAGAAGAGAGTCGTCGATCCCAAATGCACGCATTTTCGACAAAAGAGCTTGATGCCAAACTCTGTGAAATGCCTTAGAAATATCAAGTGCAACTATCTTGCTTTCGCCAGATTGATGTACGCTTTGGTTCCACTTTTCGGTAAGACATGCCATCAAATCACCAGTGGACCTGTTGCTATGAAAACCATATTGAAAAGTTTTCGTGTTTTGAGATATTCCATGAGCTGACGATTTATCAACATTTCCATGACCTTGGAAAGAAGGGACGTTAGTGCAATGGATCTGTAGGAGGAGAGAGAAGATGATTCGCCCTTTTTAGGGACGGGCTGGACAAATGCTGTTTTCCATCTGCTCGGGAAGAGTCCTAAGGAGTAGATGAACACCTCTTCAGAAGAAGGGGAGATATACCATCTGGACCAGCGGATTTATGTATGTTGAGATCTTTAAGTACTCTTGCTACTACACGAGTGCGAAAGTAAATTCGTCCCAATGAAGATTCGACGCACTCAAGTGTAGGCGGAGACAAAGCACAATCTGGGAGTGTTGAGCTGGCCGCAAAGTGTGCAGCAAGCAGATTGGCCTTATCCAAAGAGCTGACAGCTGGAATGTCATTGTAAATGAGCGTTGGGATGGAGGATGAGGCGGAATTTCTAATGTTTTTGACGAACGACCAAAAATTTTTACTGCCTTTGGGACATTGCATTATTTTTTGCCTCAGTTTTTGGTCGTATAGGGATTTCACACGCTTAAGAAAGGCGTTGCAGTCATTTCTGGATCGTTTGAACTTTTTTCGGTTTTCCTCTGTCGGGTTGGTCTTGTAGGACCGAAAAAACATTTCTCTAACCCTGAAGGCATCTTTACAGCTCGAGTCGTACCATGCCTTTTCTTTTGGGTTGATACTCTTCATACGATGAGGAATAAAGGATCTCATTCCAAAGAGAATGGTGGCTGTAATCGTATCAGCAGCGGCATCGAGGAAGCATAACGACCAGTTAAGATTCCTATAGAAGCTGTTAAGACCGCTCCAGTTGGCTTTTTCGTATTGCCATACGGTTCTTTAAGGAATTTTTTCTCTAACTGTGTGGTCGGTGTACGGTAAATTTAGCTGATATGACACAATGGTCCGACGAGCCTAGAGGGGAGAGCACATCAATGGTGTACTTATCAGGGTGAGAAGTTAAAAACAAGTCCAGGGTGTTGGCGGTATGACTATCAACGTTTGGTATTCGCGTGGGCTCACTTACAAGCTGCGTTAGGTTGTTTTCCGCAGCGAAGGTCTCAACACACCATCCTTCGGGTGATGTCTGTCCAGAATGTCGGAACATGGATCACATTGTGGTGGAGTTTGGTAAGCTACATCACTACGCACGTAAATGGTGAGACCGCGGTGAGAGAAGAATAATGGCAATAATTCGTAGCCAGGTAGCTTCAGATCAGAATGATCTGAGAGGTGTGGGCGGGGATCTACCTGTGTTTCACTAAGTGCCAAAACAGCTGGTCTACAGACGTGAACGTACGTAGAAAAGTGAATACTTTTTAGCCCGCGTATATTGGCTACGTCTACCTTGAATTCCCTAGACATAATCACAGACAAACACAGAAAACACAAACACCGACGATACTAAGCAAGGCTGCGAAGTGAAAATTCTGACATTGATTTACTGGATGCCAGACATGCCTTAAAGTAGTGCTCTACAGTTTTTCTCGGAAATATAAGAGCTGAAAGAACTGATTTCAAATACACTGGGTTGCAGAATGTCGCGTAAAGTGCATACATGCTCGGTTGAACCAATTTAAAGACAATATGAGCGCCTATACGGAAGAACAAGATTTCATAGATTTTGAACGTCGTAATCAGAGCCAATATAGTGAGAAAATTATGGGAGATTATATTTTGGCGCTCATATGTACGAAACAGTCCGTAGTGTTCAAAGAGTGTTCTTTTTCGCACTTTTTGTATACTTTGTAGCTATAGTTATTTGTTTTAAGTTGTTTCTTAGTTAGTAAAAAAATGTATATTTGATGCAAAAGTTTATTTTTATTTTTAAGTACAAGGTGATTTACAATATCGATTGTGGCTACGCACCGTTGCTGAAACCACATGTGCTCCAGTCCCAACTCATCATCAAAAATGGTACAATGACTCCTCCAACGTAAACATCACACCATCCAGTGACTTTGAGTAGATGTAATGACTCTTCGTACATACCTGAAATTTTGCTTGTTCACATAGGTGGAAATGGGCTTCGTCAATCATGATTATTTTTGACGCAAAATCGTCCACTTCGTTGTTGACATTCAGGAGGGTTAGACCAAGAGCCCGCAGCAATTTTCAGGTGTGAGAGGTAACCAAAAAATAACCAGATGAGTTGAAAGCTGGTGTAAGCATTATGTTACAAACAAAAGTCTTGCAGGAAATGGTCGCGGCTTTAGTGAGTAATAGTGTGCTGAAAACTCATTTTTTCCCAAAATTGAGATAATTGATATAACCAGTGAATGCTAATTTCATTGTATAGTGTATTTTTGTTTGATCACAGAAATGTTGGTCCAAGACGTTTCGAGTGTGGCAACGCTGTTGCCAGATCGTTTTAAAATTAAAAAAAAAAATGTTTTCTTAATATATGACATAACCAAGTATTAATCGATACTAAAGGTAGGAAAGCAATGCCTCATAAAAGATATGAAGGTCCAAGACCATTTGAACGTGGCATACACTCTGCCAGACTGTTTCGAAATTCTAAAAATATCAATTTTTGAAATAATTGTAATAACCAAAATCGGAGTATACCATAACATTAATAATACTCCCCCGATTACAAATTGGTGGGTCCAAGACCATTTGAACGTGGCATACTCTCTCCCAGACTGTTTCGAAATTCTTAAAATATCAATTTTCGAAATAATTGTTATAACCAAAATTGAAGTATACCATAACATTAATAATACTCCCCTGATTACAAATTGGTGGGTCCAAGACCATTTGAACGTGGATTACGCTCTCCCAGATCATTTTAAGATTCTGAAAAAAATTGGTTTTCGAAATACGTACAACCAATCTTTATATTATCATTTTTGAAATAACGCGACCATACTACCAAATAAAAAATACACCGAAATATAGGCTAACGACACCTAAATGCGTATCGGTAAGTCAAAGATGATTCGGACCGGCTTTCCCAACAACAGACCAGCCTAAAAGTTTCCAACCAAAAAAAAAAAAAAAGAACTATTTGTTATCCACGAGTACAATACGAAAAGTCCGTATAATAGGAAACACTAAATAATTGGGAAAATGGGCTGCTCACAGAAACTTTATCAGCAAACCGGAAGGAAATGTAACTATATCAAAACCAAATTAAAATGCATATTTGCGAGATTTATCGGGAGAACTATGAATGCGTGGAAAACGCCTGTATAGATGTGAATGACTATTGCTCTTTCACGAAGTCATGAATGGAAATAAATAATAATAATAATTATAATAAGATTAATCAACTGTGACCAACTTATCAGGGAGAGATTGATCTTAAATTTACATCTTCGCGAAAAATATGTCTTTGATTTTTCTTATCAATCCAAACTCCCAAACACGTAGACAACATTAGCTCATGTCACAAACAAAATATAAAAAAAATCACGTTTTACTGTTCTTGCCGTTATGAATTAATGAAATCACAAGTAGACAAGTAAGTAAGTAAGTCCATAATTTATTCTGATGATTCCTTAGTTACACTTTCGTTTTCTCTGTGTAATAATGAGTGCTTCAAATTTAAGTGCAAAGTGCATTCTTGGCTATAGTGGTAACCCAAAACACAGTGGTAAAGTGATATGTTTCACAGAAAAACTTTAGAAAAATGTGTTGAAATACTAAATATTAGAAAAATCTGTGGGTTTAAATCTAGTGATATTACCCTACCAAATGCTGTGGATGCTTTAACCGGATATCATACCGGCTGCTATAGTAATTTCGGAGCTGTCCCGAAGGCTCTAAGAGCATCTTATGGAACATGTAAGTAAATTTATTCCAAGTTAAATGGTTTGATGGCAAGGAAGCACCGGATACACTGCAGCAAATGCTGGTCAATAATGATGACGGCCTTGTTGAAAGTGAGGGAGATCTGCTTACTTGTACATCTTCTGATTCTTCTGATGAAAGTGATAACTTATACTAACATACCTATAATTATAGGTATATATAGATGGATATGGCGTGTGCGCCCTGAATTGTAACGCAAGGACTACTGGTTCTTGCTTTACGATAATACTCCTGCGTTTTTGGTAAGCTAGTATTGGGAAAACAAATCAATTTTTGCGATCAATTTCCATCATGTACGCCGAATCTAGACCCCAACCGACTTTTTTCTATTCCTCTAGCTGAACAGAGCTAGAGCGATTTGATTACGGATGGGCTATTCAGTGAAATACTCCTTCCGAAAAAATACTTTTCGACCGCTTTCCAGAGGCTTAACGAACGGTCAAAAATTTGTAGATAGAGGGCCGTGTACTGTGTTGAAAATTGAATAAAAAATGTTGTCCTAACTAAACTGACTAAAATCATTCCCGGATCAAACTGTGTAAGCAACCCAACTTACGGACTATATCCAATCAATCACTTTTCGGAAATCATGCTTAACTTCCAAAATCTGCTTAAAATTACGGTCTATCTTCCTCGGAAAAGATGAAGTGATTCAGTACGTATTCTGCTGACACAACGAGTATTTTATCATACCCACAAGCGTGAAAAGTCGAAAATCTTCTCTCACGGGGAGAATCCGGCAAACAAGGACTGGTTGCTATGGGCGTACACAAAGCTTTTTTTAGAGATTTTATCACTAAATCGAGGTCCCTATCCGCATCTTAGAATTGCTATTCATACTTTTGCGACAAGATCGAAATACTCGATAAAGTCAGTTGGCTCGTCAGACTTCGCAAAAGAGGCAAACACTCAGAAGATCTGACGGCAAATATGGTCTACTGAGTCTAAAGCAGGACTGTCTTTGTTTTGAGAATCACTTCCCAGGTAACCCGACCAAAGCAAGCTCATTACCAGCTGCTATCACGGAAGCGAGTGAACAGAGTAACACAATTCGCCGTAGCTCATATTTGTCTTCGATTGTAGTCATAAATATGCATTTTAATACAACCCTCCCTTCGCTGCCTCGGTTTTGATATAGTTACATTTCCTTCCGGTTTGCTGATAAAGTTTCTGTGAGCAGTCCATTTTCCCAATTATTTATTGTTTCCTATTATACGGACTTTTCGTATTGTACTCGTAGATAACAAATAGTTCTTTTTTTTTTTTTTTGGTTGGAAACTTTTAGGCTGGTCTGTTGTTGGGAAAGCCGGTCCGAATCATCTTTGACTTACCGATACGCATTTAGGTGTCGTTAGCCTATATTTCGGTGTATTTTTTATTTGGTAATATGGTCGCGTTATTTCAAAAATGATAATATAAAGATTGGTTGTACGTATTTCGAAAACCAATTTTTTTCAGAATCTTAAAATGATCTGGGAGAGCGTAATCCACGTTCAAATGGTCTTGGACCCACCAATTTGTAATCAGGGAGTATTATTAATGTTATGGTATACTTCAATTTTGGTTATAACAATTATTTCGAAAATTGATATTTTAAGAATTTCGAAACAGTCTGGGAGAGAGTATGCCACGTTCAAATGGTCTTGGACCCACCAATTTGTAATCAGGGGAGTATTATTAATGTTATGGTATACTCCGATTTTAGTTATTACAATTATTTCAAAAATTGATATTTTTAGAATTTCGAAACAGTCTGGCAGAGTGTATGCCACGTTCAAATGGTCTTGGACCTTCATATCTTTTATGAGGCATTGCTTTCCTACCTTTAGTATCGATTAATACTTGGGTATGTCATATATTAAGAAAACATTTTTTTTTAATTTTAAAACGATCTGGCAACAGCGTTGCCACACTCGAAACGTCTTGGACCAACATTTCTGTGATCAAACAAAAATACACTATACAATGAAATTAGCATTCACTGGTTATATCAATTATCTCAATTTTGGGAAAAAATGAGTTTTCAGCACACTATTACTCACTAAAGCCGCGACCATTTCCTGCAAGACTTTTGTTTGTAACATAATGCTTACACCAGCTTTCAACTCATCTGGTTATTTTTTGGTTACCTCTCACACCTAAAAATTGCTGCGGGCTCTTAGACTAGGTGTGAGCGTAGGCTAGACGTGATTCACAGTCAACACCGATCAGCTGATGCACTGTGTCGGCACGTTTTAAGGAAACATCTTTAAATCATTCATAAAAATGTGCCACAGAGACGTGCGTGGAATTGCAAATTGCATGGCACGTTGACCGGTAAATGTCGTGTGGCGCCGCATTCAGCGACCAGTGGGAGCGGCCAGGAAAACGGGCACGAAATGCACGTTGCGCCAAAATCACTGACGAATTGTACATCAAAAACAGATCCGATTATTCCGCGTTTTTCGGGAGTATATCGTTCCACTGCTTATTCACACGAGTTCTAATTCTGCTTGCTACACAAATGTCAAAACCGACGCCACTTGTAAATTCTATGGTACTTTTCGATAGGTCATACCTATATTGTAACGGGTAACCAGATAGCAATGATAGTTTTTCCAATTGTTATGTTTCAACATCTGTCAAAGTTACCAATGACATCTAGCTGTCAAAATGTTCGGTAAGGTTTGCCATTTGATCACGCATCGTTTTACGCTTGCCGAACGAGCACAAATTATTAAAAAATATCGAAATTTCGACTCAGTTGTAAATAATGAAGAAGACTCAGAAAGATCTATTCGGCGCCGATCAGCTGAACTGGGCATCGTCAAACAGTCAACCCGGCTTATTTTGCGGTTGGATTTGGGCCTACTTCCGAATAAGATTGTGCTGACGCAAGAATTGAATCTTGTCGACCATAAACAAGGCCGTTAGTACGCTAATTGGGCGCTGGAAATGTTGGCCGGAGATCCGGATTTTGGCCAAAAAATCATTTTCACCCTGGCGGCGTCTTCGGACCTTATTTCTTTCGAAATGAGGAAGAAGACACCGTTACCGTCAATGGTCTCAGGCACAGAGCGATGTTAACCGATTTTCTGTGGTCAGAGCTCGAGAACATCGATAAATCCAAGCAATGTTTCCAACAATACGGAACTACATGCCATACAAGCGACGCAACGCTCGAAGTTGTGAAAGAGATATTTGGCGACTGGGTCATCTCACGACTAGCGTTCATCACTTGGTCGCCGGGACTCGATTATTTTTTCTTGGGGTACGTTAAGTCCTTAGTTTATGCTAACAAGCCAACGACTTTGGTCGAGGCCAACATTCGACAAGCTATTGGCGGAATAACACCGCACATATTTATTCATCAAAAATTGGACCGACCGCTTGAAGCACTGCCAGAGAAGACGAGGCTTCCATTTGAATGATGTGCTATTCCACATATAATGGCTTCAAAATAAAGCCGGAATTAATTTTATATCTCATACCTACTGTTGTTGTTTTATTTAAATCTTTTTTTCATATCGCTCTTATCCGGTCACCCTTTACACAGAAATAAAAAAGGACCTTTTCTTAAAATCGTATTGTCATTTTTACAGCCACATATGCAACCTTTACTTTTTTTTGTAAATAAGTATGGGGGAGAAATAAGAATCAGATAAGCAAAACCCAGACTCAAAATTTGTGTTAATCGGTGTTATCATACTTTATGATTTTACAATGAACGGATTGCTATCCGGTTTTGATATTTGTACGTGTTTAGCTGTATCTAAGGTGTTCAACATTTGTGGCAATCCGCGTCTTTTTTTGCCTTCATTAACAATGTTGAAGAGATTTTAAGTTTGATTCCCCAGCTAAATAACAATATAAGCTATAAAAAGATTATAATAAGATCCATAAGGAATAAAATTATTGGTAAGGCCAACGAAGCTCTTAACATGTATGGTACGGCTGTAGACTGGGAGGAAATAAAGAACAATTTAATTGTTCATTACTCTGATAAGAGGAACGAAACCACGCTTATTAGGGATTTGCATCAAATCAGGCAAAATCAGTGTACAGTCGAGACATTTTATTCAAAAGTTATTGAAATTTTTTCGGCTATGATTAACCACGCAAAGTGCATGAAAAAATGTTACGGTGATTGAAGCAAAACGTTTGTTGTATCAGGAAATGTGTCTTAGCACGTTTTTGTCGGGTTTAAGGGAACCCTTAGGGTCAACAATTAGGGCTATGAGACCAATGAAATTAACAGATGCATTAAGTTTTTGCTTGCAAGAGCAAAACTACATTTATTCTCAAAACTCCCAATACCGTCAACATCCTGCAAACCAAAATAGACCGATTAATTATAACATGACTCGCACCTTGCGACCAACTTTTCATATTCAGCAGTTATCCACACAAACCTCCATGCGTACACCCAACAGACAACAACTACTTAATAACGATTCAAAATATTTATAATAACTACCTCGCAGGAAGTGCTATTACTAGGCAGAATAATTACGAACAAAGCAAATCCCAGAGTGTAAGTTAACGAACAATACGTTCAACTCACGAGAAGGCAGCGTGAACACATTCTTTTCCCACAATTCTGCTCGCCACATGCCGGACATATGACCCAACACCTGTGTCATCAGACTCCAACGATCAACGGAAATGCTGACGATGCGTCTGGAGCAACCGTGGGACACTGGGATGCATTAGAAACATAGGTTTCATTAGAAGTATAAAGTTATTGTTAGCTCAGTCTTTAAGTGGTACTCGATGTGAATAGTAAAATAAAAATATTTTTTTTTTAATAAAAATAAATAAATAATTGTTTAATTGGCGCCCAACGTGGAGCCCAGTAATTGTAAAAGTGTAAAAAGTGTTGTGTTTAGTGTGCCGGACCTCAAGAAGCTCCACTGCCACAAGGACCTCAAGCAGCTCCATCAACCAACACAGAAGGACCTCAAGCAGCTCCAACATACAATTAAACTGGGCCATCACCAACAAAGGACTAAATCGTTAGATAAAGTCGACAGCGAGGGAGTGTGGAGAAAGGTCCCCCAGTAGTGTCAACAAAAAGGGAAAAAAACCTACTCCACCAGCGCTGGACATGAAGCTAAGCTTTATGTAAGCTAGATTTAAGAAAATATATTCATACGATTTGTTTTAAATTTATATATTATTAATTTAACGACGTAATACTAGACTTAATTAGTTAAAATACAGATAATTAATAAGTGAAAGTGAAAATTCAAAAACGTTAAAGTAGAATTAGAATATAAGTGAAACTAGTTGCACATTAAAAACAGTTAAAAAAAAAAAACCATAAAAATATATGAAAATATTTCATAATTATAGACGCTTCTTATACATATTTCTTCTCTCGAAAAATTTATTATTTAGTACACATTATAAACATTTTTTCTTAACATATAATAATTTGATTATATATCTGTCTAAATTAATTATTAAATAATTTTACAACAAAAAGTTCGTTGTCCCAAGTTATCCCTAAATTCCTTTCGCGTTCCTTAAGTTACTTCTCGAAATGACCGACCCAATTATTCGACCAGGTGTTCTTAACCATGGTCAACCGATCTCTGCACCTTCAACTTCAGGTGCACCAAATCAAAACATTTAGTTAATGCTACTCCTGGATTGAAAGCATTAATAGCAGGAATTGCAAGCCGAATCTGCCATCAAGTGGTGCAGTCATTAATTAATCCCAATAACCAATTCAATAGAGGGATTGACGAAACCATTTCTGCTGAACATAGAGCCAATCTAAACGACCTCGACAAAGTTCCGGACGTTGTGAGATGCTTGAGAGAATTTTCTGGAACACCAGGAGAATTCAGTTCTTGGCGCAAAAGCGTCGAAAGAATCCTCAGCATTTACGAAGGATTGAGAGGGACACCAACATATTTTGGTATCCTAAATGTAGTTCGGAACAAGATAGTAGGGAATGCCGATACAATCCTCGAGTCCTATAATACACCTCTAAACTGGAGTTGTATTACAAAATGCCTAACATTGCATTACGCCGATAGACGGGATCTGGGTTCATTAGAGTACCAGATGACGACTCTCATCCAGGGTAATAGCTCCATCGAGACATATTACCAGACGGTATACAATCATCTGTCCTTAATACAGAACAAAGTCTCAAGTATGGAACTTCCCCTGATGCTTTACATCACTTAACCGAGTCTTACAGGGTAAAGGCGTTAGACACCTTTATAAGGGGTCTCAAAGGTGACCTACCTAGGCTCCTGGCAATGAGAGAACCGGCAGATCTACCTACCGCTCTTAATCTTTGTCAGAAACTTGAGAATCAACAGTTTCGATCTAACTATGCAAATCATAGTACCAGAGCAATGCGAAGACCACCTCCAAATCCACCAATTCCTCCACGGAAAGTTGGCAATCCTCATACCTTCTATCCGCAGCTTGTGTACCAACCACAACAACCAATGCATTTTACATCGCGCCCTCCACCTCGTCCCCAAAACACGCAACCTCAAAATTCTCAAGAGACTTACTATCAATCAAATCAAAGGCCGAATCCTCAAACCTTTCCCCAAAACTATTCCCAAACATATCCTCAACCGCATCCTCAAAATTATCAACAAAATAACCAACAATATAACCCCAATAATTCCGGGAAAGTGGTACCTATGGAAACAACCACCATAAGGACCAGTAATGTAGACTACACGAATAGACCAACAGCAAAGAACTGGCCACCAGCTACAAAAAGACCTATGGTACCTTCACAACAACATGTTTTACCAAACAAACAGCAACGCAATTTCCACATTGAAGCTTCTATGGACAAGACAGCGGCTTAGAAAATCAACAACAAACCGAAATCATGGACTACAATACTGCAATGGACAACTCTGCTGTTGACGAACAAACTTTAGAAAACTACCTGAACAGTCAAGGAAGAAAAGAATCATCTGAGCAAAGCGACCTTCACGGTCTCCATATAATTCTCCGGTATGGATTGTACCGAAAAAAGCTGATGCCTCAGGACAAAAGAAGTACCGCATCGTAGTCGATTATAGAAAACTTAATTCGGTAACGATACCCGATCGTTACCCTATCCCCGAATCGAACGAAGTTCTATCCCAACTAGGGGAAAACAAATGGTTTTCTGTGCTTGAGTGGTTTCCACCAAATACCTCTGCACGAGGAAGATATTGAGAAAACCTCGTTTTCCGTTAACAACGGAAAATACGAATTTGTTAGACTACCTTTTGGGTTGAAAAATGCCCCTTCCATTTTTCAAAGAGCGCTGGATGACATCCTTAGAGATCACATCGGCAAAATCTGCTATGTCTACATCGATGACATAGTAGTTTTCAGCAATGATGTCAAAACACATTTTAACAACTTGGAAGAAATATTTAAGACACTGGAAAGTGCAAATCTCAAAGTCCAGCTTGACAAATGCGAATTCCTCAAGCCGGAAGTTGAATTCCTTGGGTTTATCATCTCGGCCGAAGGTATTAAAGCTAACCCCAATAAAGTCAAGGCAATAGCCGAATTTCCTTCTCCTCAAAATTTGAAAGAATTGCGCTCGTTTTTAGGCCTATCAGGTTTCTACCGTCGATTTATCAAGGATTATGCTAAATTAGCAAAACCCTTGACAACTCTCTTAAGAGGGGAGGATGGTCGAACGTCCAAGACTGCCTTAACTAAAAAAGTCATCCAACTGAATGAAAATGCAAACGGTGCATTTGAAAAAATTAAATCTTCCTTGATTTCCGAAGACGTTATTTTAAGTCATCCAGATTTTTCGAAAGAGTTTCACTTAACTACTGATGCATCCAACTATGCATTAGGAGCCGTATTGTCACAAGATGACAAACCAATTACCTTTATTTCTCGGACACTTACAAAAACCGAAGAACACTATGCAGCAAACGAGAAAGAAATGCTTGCTATAGTGTGGGCTTTAAAATCACTAAGAGGTTATTTATATGGTTCAACCAAATTTAAGATCCTCACAGATCATCAGCCATTGACATACGCCTTGAGTCATAAAAATAACAACAGTAAAATGAAACGTTGGAAGGCTATACTTGAAGAGTATAACTACGAACTAGCGTACAAGCCTGGAAGATCCAATGTTGTTGCAGATGCCCTATCACGGCCTCCGAGAAACTCTCAAGTAAATTCCCTCACAGTCACCCAGCACAGTGACGAAAGCTCTGGACAAGATCTCATCCAGATAGTGGATACTCCGGTCAACGTCTTTAAGAATCAGATTATTCTTAATATGGGTAACACTTCATCTTATCTATTCCAAATTGTCTTTCCTACCTATCACCGTCATATCATAACCGAACCAGAATATACCGAAGAGAAACTCATTAGCATCTTTAAACAGTACCTTAACCCATCAGTTGTTAATTGACTTAAGACAGTAGAAAGAATATTAGGCATTATCCAAAAAATTTACCCAACTCATTTTAGGCAATATCGAACACGCTTTGTAAGGAAAATGGTTACTGATCTCACCGACAAAAATAGCCAAGAGAACGAGATTATAAGAGAACACAACAGAGCACATCGAAATGGTCGAGAAAATAAAATACAAATTTTACAAACTTATTATTTCCCACAGATGAGCTCAAAGATATCAAAAACTGTTAAAGCATGCACAATATGTAAGCAACATAAGTACGATAGGCATCCCAGTAAATCTGAATTACAACCAACTCCTATACCCGAATATCCTGGCCAAATAATACATATCGATATATACTTTACAGATAAAAAAATAATTCTTACCGCAATAGATAAATTTTCGAAGTATGCTTTAGCTAGAATATTGAAAACAAGAGCAACCGAAGACATTAAACCCGCTCTTAGAGAACTTATCCTATCCTTCGAGGTTCCACAAATTGTAATAATGGATAACGAAAAGTCGTTTAATTCGAGTTCAATAACATTCATGTTAGAGAACATGTTTAGCATTAAAGTATTTAAAGTTCCCCCATACACGAGTTCTGCGAATGGTCAAGTGGAGAGGTTTCATTCGACACTTTCAGAACTAATTCGCTGCCTGAAAGCAGAAAACTCCCGTACAACCTTCTCAGAACTATTAAATCGATAAATTTTTGAATACAATAGATCCATACATTCTACAACTGGAAAGAAACCCACCGAAGCATTCTTCGGCAGACAACTACTTAATGACTTAAAAGAATTAGAAAAAGTTAGACAGGACAATATTAAAAAAATTAAAGATAAACAGGAAGCCGACTTAAAGTATCACAACAAAGGCAAAACTATGCAATAGGAGAAAAAATATACGTAAAAATTAATAATAGATTAGGAAATAAACTTACACCAAAATATAGAGAAGAAACAGTTTTAGAAAACAAAAACTCCACTGTTATTACACAATCAGGTAAAGTCATACACAAAAGTCTTATTAAAAATCAACCTTCTCAATAGGATACTGCTGCCATTGTGCATGGCAAGCGTACAAATCTTGGACTACTTCAACTCCCAACTGATCAAAATTGACGCAGGACGAGCAAAACTCCAAAACGGCTCATTCAAAATTATACACTAAATCGATTATAAATTATTTACAAAATTATACACAAAAAATCTGGAAGTAACATTAAGGTCAACCACCAAAACCAACCATCCCTTATACCACATTCTTTCCTACGAAGTCCTTAGAATTAAGTCATACTTAGATAGGCTTAGAATAAATAATAAGAGTAAACGTTCAATAGACTTAATTGGCACTGCGTGGAAATGGATCGCGGGTTCTCCGGACCACCACGACTTTGAAATTGTAACAGAAAAAATGAATGGTGTTTTACAAAATAATAATAATCAATTAGTAATTAATAAAATGACCATTAACAAGATTAATGAACTGTCAAATGTAACTAATGAAATAATTAAAACTGTTAAAGAAAATGAAATAAATAACAATGATTCTATATTAAAAATTAAATATAAGTTAGAACTACTCGTACTTAAAGAAGAGATAATTAACATTGCTTACGCCATTCATTGGGCAAAAGCTAATATTGCAAATTCCTTTATACTATCAGACACTGAAATAAATATTACAGAGAAATTGTTAACTTTAAATAATATTCCATTTATTAATATTGATGAAGCACTCGAATTTGCTGAAATAAGAATCGCAACTAATAATAAGAATTTAATATATTGTTACCTTCCGCTATCACGGTATGCGCCTTGTTAAACAGACTCGAAGGATATCAACACAGAAGCAAACAGAAAAAAACGACAATGACTCTAATTCCCGAGAGGGTTCTTTTTTTTCTTTATTTAATTCTTTTACTTCTTTTAAATTCACCCGTGATTATTTTTTCTTCTTGACTGGTCTCTTTAGGGTCTCCGCACGAACTCGTCTCAACGGAAAAAATCTGCGGCCAGCAAACGTCGGTTTTTCTTGCCGTTTCTCATTCAAAATTCCCGTATCTGCTTCTACAGTTTACCTTACTTTCTGTTTCAAGCTGGAGAAGTCCCAACGACAGTAACGACTTCTCCTCAAATTTCTTTGATCATGTCCGCTACTATTTCCTTTTGCTCATCCATAAAATGGAACCCCTCGCTGACTGCTATAAACCAACATGGCGTCTCGTTGAGTTATTTTCAGGCTGTTCGTTAAATCAAACATTACCTTGTGGTTGTCATTTTATTTATCAACATGGATCGTGGTGGCCGAACTTCTGCTGGTATGCAACTCATTATAACTTATTCTTACCTAACCATTTTCTTTTCTAGCCTTCTGGACTCCGCAACACTACCCCCTTCTTAGGACTCAGAGTTCCAGCTGAGTTTGTCTTACCTCGGTGTACGGCGACAAGCGGTTTACATGAACCACCTTTGGCTTTCGGCGGTCCCGAAACTTAATTTTGTAAACCAGATCGGAAAGCCTTTTTTCTACTTGGGCTGGTCCTTCCCAATTGTTTTGGAGTTTTGGACAGAGACCCTTTCGTCTTTTTGGATTGAAAAACCATACATGGTCTCCTGGATTAAATGTAAGTGCGTTCGAATTAATGTCGTACCTGTGTTTCATGGCCTCGGCTGTAAGCTTTAACTTATGCCTTGCCATGCACGGTTGCCAGCCTGTTTTTAAGTTCCCGCAAGTAGCTTGGTCCGTCTTGGTCCTCTTCTGTTGGCGACCCATAGGCCAAATCGATAGGCAGTCGAAGCTCTCGACCAAAATTCAACATAGCCGGAGAAAATGCAGTTGACTCATGCTCTGCCGCTCGATACGCCATTAGGGCTGGTTGTAACCAGAGATCCCAATCTGTTTGTGCAGTGTTAGTGAACTTTGACAGGTAGTCCAACAGCGTACGGTTGAAGCGTTCAACCATTCCGTCTGACTGAGGGCGTAAGGGTGTTGTGCGCGTTTTTTGGCTGCCCAACAATTCCATCGTCTTTTTGAATATTTCGGACTCGAAGTTCCTGCCTTGGTCCGAGTGGATTATGTGTGGAACCCCAAACCGACAAAAGGCGTTATTGATTAATTGTTCGATTATCACTTCTGATGTCTGGTTGGGAACTGCGATGCATTCGGGCCATTTCGTGAAATAATCCATCACGACAATAACGTATCGATTCCCGGCTGCCGTTCTTGGAAGAGGACCCATGATATCAACTGCTATTCTTTCAAAGGGGCATGCTGGTTCACTTGGTTGTAGCTTACCTCTGGTTAACCGTGTAGGACCTCTCCTCGATTGACAAGTTTTGCAGTTTTTACACCATAACTTAACATCAATGGTTCGTCCAACCCAGAAGTATCGATCCTTTATTTTACCAATGGTTTTTCTGTAACCCAAGTGCCCTCCGCTAGGACTATCGTGAAGATGAGAAAGTATTTCTGGAACCAGCTTCCTTGGTACTACCGGTAACAGTTTTGCCTGTTTCTCTCCCCTCTCCCAGACTCGATTGAGGATTCCTTCTTGCATTTTAAGCTGTTGGAACATGGACCAAAAACTCTTTACCTCTGCGTTCTCCTGCCAAATCTCTTCTTTCTTAGGCCGTTGTCCTTCTTGTATCCATTTGATAACTTTGCTAAGCGCTGGGTCATCACGTTGTTCTTTCTGCAAGTTACTGTTATAGCTTTCCACGTGTAGGATTTGACCTTGATATTCTTTTACCTCGGCTTTGGTGCAGTATTTGCAAGCCCCACAGGGTCTTCTAGACAGGGCGTCTGCGTTGCCGTGTTGAGGCCCAGGTCGATGCAGAATCTCAAAATCGTATTGCTGCAGTCTTTCTAGCCATCTAGCCATTTGACCCTCTGGTTGCTTAAAGTTCCACAACCATCGGATTGAAGCGTGATCAGTTCGGAGCAAAAATCGTCGACCGAAGAGATAGTGGTGGAAGTGATGAGTTGACAGCACTACTGCTAGCAGTTCTCTTCTCGTCACGCAGTAGTTCCTCTCTGCTCTGTTCAAAGTGCGACTGAAATATTCTATTACTATCTCCGCTTCGCCTTGTCGTTGACTTAGGACAGCTCCAATGCCCACATTTGATGCGTCGGTATCTAGGATAAATTGCCCGTCGTTGCAAGGAAATCCTAAGATAGGGGCCGTAGTTAGCCTTTCTTTTAAACTGTCAAAAGCTCGTTCGCTGTCTTCATTCCAACTAAATCGCCGTTTTTCTTCGGTTAATTCAGAGAGAGGTTTCGCTAAGGTTGAAAACCCTTTGATGAACCGTCGATAGTAGGAGCACAATCCCAGAAAGCCACGCACTTGTCGCTTGATTTTTGGAATTGGCCATTCCTTAACTGCCCTTATTTTTTCCGCCTCCGTGCTAAGTCCGTTCGACGAAACGACATGCCCTAAGTAGCTTACGCTTCTTTTAAAGAATTTGCATTTAGCCGGGCTCAGCTTTAAGTTAGCAGCTTGAAGTCGACTTAGTACCGCTTCCAGGTTGGTAAGGTGCTCTTCGAATGTTTTAGAGTAAACAATGATATCGACCAGGTATATTAGGGCCGTCCGCCATGATAATCCTCGCATCACTTCATCCATTACCCTTTCGAACGTCGCCGGAACGTTGCATAGACCAAAGGGCATAACGTTAAATTGCCACAGCCCATTTCCATTAGTGAACGCCGTCTTTTCCTTATCGTTGGGGTCCATTTCAACCTGCCAATAGCCGCTTTGAAGATATAGGGTCGAAAACCATTTTGAGCCTGCCAACGTTGAAAAAAGGTCATCCATTCTGGGTAATGGGTAAGAATCTTTTTTTGTGATTTCGTTGAGCTGCCGGTAGTCGACGCAAAATCTGGAGGAGCCATCCTTCTTTTTGACTAGAACAATGGGTGCCGCTCATGGGCTCTTAGATGTTTCTATAATGCCTCTTTCGTTCATATCTCTGATGAGCTCATCCATCTCGTGTCGCTTAGCTAGCGGAACTCTCCTGGCTCGCAATTTAACTGGCTTTGCGGACCCTGTTTCAATCCGGTGCCGAGTTAAGGCAGTCCTTCCAAAGTCCGATGGTCCTTTAGAGAATACATCATTGAATTTTCTTATGAGAGTTTTGCATGACGTTCTCTGTTCCTCAGTAAGTTCATCATGGGCTTCATCACACAGGTCTTGTGCGTTGGCACACTTATTAGACGGAAACGCTTCAGGCACCTCGCAGGCTTCTACCGACTCTACTCGTCCTACGGTTGTGTTCGGCGGTAAAATTATGTCTTGTGCAGAGATGTTCGCCATGCCTACGAAAAAGGTTGTATCATTTGGATTGATCAGACTTCTTCCCATCTTCACTCCTCGTGGCAGCTCCAATCCTAATGCAGGTTCAACTATCGCTGTACATCCTTGAACATTAGATGGGATTTTGAATTCAATTAAGGTCTCTGTCATTGCTGGTAGCTTTTGATTGGCGGACGTAGTTAACAGTCGTCTCGAAGTCCCTGATGGAAGCAGTAGCGGAAATTTTCGACTTTGAATTTCGAGAGACATTTCGTCAAAGTCCAATTAACATCGTTGCCCCATCAAAAAATCGACTCCAAGTATGTTAGGAACGTCACGCTCCACTACTGCAAAGGAATGAGAGTACTCTTTATTATTAAAGATGAAACTCACCAGTGCCATTCCTTCACTCCATATGGCCTTGCCGGCTATACCCACCAACTTTGTTTTGGGACCTTTCACCAAGGTATTCCTGGGCAAGTATTTCGATGCTAAGTTAGAAATATTTGCTCCCGAGTCCACGATTAGAGAGCATTTTTTTCTTCCCACAAAACCCTCTAAACAAAGGCTTCCCTCGCCGGTGGTTCCTATGAAAGCAGCTCTTGAATTTTCTTGAATGTCATCCGTACCGCAAATTCTCCCATCGTTCGCCTCGCTGTCGTCCTCGTTGATCCCACTTAAATCCGATGTCTTAGGAGCGTTTTGTAGAGAACTAATTATGGGCAACCGCTCCTTGTTGCCTCCGCTTCTTAGTTTTTTGGAAACGTATCGTTTTTTTTTGTGCTACTCGTTGCAGGCTTAGTCTCTACACAAAACACACGTCTTCGCCTCGTTCTCGTACTGAGTTCTTGTGCTACGTTCACGGCCTCTGTTAGTGTAGATGGACGACTAATGGTCAGCAAATCTTGAATTGATTCATCCCTTAGCCCCTCTATAAATTGGCTAACGATGACTTCTTCTATCACTTTGGCTGGACATCCGGGAAGTGCTACTGCTACCAGTCGCCGCAGATTTAAAGCAAATTCGGCCATGGTCTCCTTGGGGACCTGAATGCGACTACGCAGCTGTATGTAGCTGGATGTAGTGTTTTCACAGAAACGTTGCCTTAGTAGATTCGTCAACGATCCGAAATCTACTTCGCTACTTTTTGGTAATGCACTCAACACGGAGACAGCCTCTCCACGCAACTGCATCGCCAGGGAATCTGCTTTTTCCTTCTCTGTCCAACGGGCACATCGGGACGCAATTTCAAATTGTCGTTCATAGTCAGCCCAGGAACGGGTACCATCGAACGGTTGCAAAGTCAACGGTACAGGCGCTTTGGCCCGTGGTAACGGCGTTGGGACAAACGGAGTTGAAACACTTGCTGCACTTGAAACCTCGCCTACCCAATTTGTTGTCGTCTTACTGCTCATCTCCATATCTACCTGCTGTAGATTTGTGGCTCCCTGATGACGTTGAGAAGTGTTTTTGCATGCGCTTCACTGCCTTGTATGCCATTTGGAGACGACTGGTGGCTGCTATTTACCGCATTCATAAAGGAAAGGCAGCTTACGGAACGTTCAAGATCCTCGACCCTTTTCACAATAGCAGAATTATGTACTGCATACTCCTGCTTCCATTCCGTTAATTTTTTCTCCCAGAATAAGCTCTGGTCTACCATGTACTCCTGTAGCATCGTGCGCAACTGAGTACATTCGCTCGACTGCGCGGATTTCCCTGGCTCCATTTCGCTTAGCGTAGTTTGCTTCAAACTTGAATTGCGATCGCAACCCCACACCTGACACCAATGTTACCTTCCGCTATCACGGTATGCGCCTTGTTAAACAGACTCGAAGGATATCAACACAGAAGCAAACAGAAAAAAACGACAATGACTCTAATTCCCGAGAGGGTTCTTTTTTTCTTTATTTAATTCTTTTACTTCTTTAAATTCACCCGTGATTATTTTTTCTTCTTGACTGGTCTCTTTAGGGTCTCCGCACGAACTCGTCTCAACGGAAAAAATCTGCGTCCAGCAAACGTCGGTTTTTCTTGCCGTTTCTCATTCAAAATTCCCGTATCTGCTTCTACAGTTTACCTTACTTTCTGTTTCAAGCTGGAGAAGTCCCAACGGCAGTAACGACTTCTCCTCAAATTTCTTTGATCATGTCCGCTACTATTTCCTTTTGCTCATCCATAAAATGGAACCCCTCGCTGACTGCTATAAACCAACATGGCGTCTCGTTGAGTTATTTTCAGGCTGTTCGTTAAATCAAACATTACCTTGTGGTTGTCATTTTATTTATCAACATGGATCGGGTGACCGAACTTCTGCTGGTATGCAACTCATTATAACTTATTCTTACCTAACCATTTTCTTTTCTAGCCTTCTGGACTCCGCAACAATATTGTAAAATGTTTGTGTGGGTACAAATAATAGAACTTATTATTTTCAATACAAATCCCTTTATTCAGTACAGTTACAATTCACTATTTAATTCTTTCTCTCAGTACAATCCAATTTCTCAACCACTTATACTTTTCTTATCTTTTACTTAAACCACTTAATCACTTCTCCTAATTAACACTTCAAATTACACTTTAGAACTCATTTTGCATACCTTTGGGATGCTGGTATTTATACTCGAATGACATACTTCGAGAACAATCCTCGCCATCCAGCGTCCCATACAATTTCCAATTTGCTAGAAAATTCGATTCCACTCTCCAGTCGAGACTTTGTTATTCCAATATCGAAATCTTCTGGTCTTCGACATTTTCTGCTAGATGTCGCTGCTCACATTTAAGTGGTTATCACATTGCTCCCTCCCTACAGTTGTTCGTCCCGAACAACTTCGTCATTCAGCATCCCGTTGAAATGACACATTCTATCCAAATGGACCACTTTCAATTTTCCTCGATCCCCACGCTGGATCCGGTAGACAACGTCATTAATGCGGGTTATCACATTGTATGGACCTTCCCAGTCCTGTTGCAATTTTGGTGATTTGCCTTCCTTACGCTGAGGATTATACAGCCAAACCAGATCTCCTTCGTTGAAGCCGGAAGATTTCGCCTTGATATCGTACCTAGTCTTCATGCGGCTGCTTGCTAGCTTCATCTTTTCTCTGGTGTCTTCATGCAATTTACGAATCCTGCTGCGTAAGTCATTCACGTACTCGTTCACCTCTTTGGGCTCCGTCGGTGGGGATCCGAATTTTGCTTCACTTGGCAACCGAATTGTTTGACCAAATAAGATCTCGGATGGTGTGTGCTCTGTTGAGCTATGGACCGCGTTTCGGTATGCCATTAAGAAGAGGGGTATGTGTCGATCCCAATCCCGCTGGTAGTTGCTGATAACCTTAGATAGATGCTCATTCAAGGTTCGATTGAATCGCTCGTCCATTCCATCAGATTGAGGGTGTAGTGGCGTTGTCCTTGTCTTTCTTATTCCCAAATATTGGCATATTTCCTGGAAGACTTTTGATTCAAAGTTTCGCCCTTGGTCAGAGTGCAGCTCCATTGGGACCCCAAATCTGCTCACCCAGTTGTTGACTATCTGTTCGGCTACGGTCTTAGCCTCTTGATTTGGGATGGCAAACACTTCCGGCCACTTACTGAAGTAATCCATGACTACGAGAGTATATCGGTTTCCATTAAAGGTTTCGGGAAACGGCCCAGCGATGTCGATGGCTATTCGTTCGAAAGGTGCTCCGACATTGTATTGTTGCATTTGTCCACGTGGCTTTGCTTTTGGACCCTTGGTAACCGCACACCTTATGCACTTTTTGCACCAATTCTCGACATCTTGTTTAGAGCTTGGCCAATAGAAACGTTCCCTTACCTTTTCCAACGTCTTGTTTATTCGCAAATGGCTTCCTGAGATTCCGTCATGCATTTCATGGAGCACTTGGTTGACTCTGGACCGTGGCACAATTAGCTGCATACGAGATGTTGTCCCATCTGCACTTTCCCATTTTCTCTTCAGCAATCCATCTTGCACAAAAAGCGAGTCCCACTGTGCCCAGTATGCCTTCAGAGTTTGGCTCCGATCTGATATCTGCTGCCAGCTTGGTCTTTCCTCGTGTTCTTTCCAGGCCAATATTGGTTCGATGTCATTGTCTGCCTGTTGGGAGGAACGGATTTCGTCTATACTCCAACCCTCTATTGGCTCAGTCCTGATCGTTTGGATAGTTGCCTGTTGTTTCGCTTCTTTACCACTGACTACTTCTGCTGGGAGGCTTTGGTTGCATTGTTTTACCTGTGAGACTGGGATAATTACCCTGGAGTCGTCGACTCCTGCTACAGACTTCTGCCCCGCGAAGTAAGCATTTCCTAACTGATGGCTTCTGGAAATTTGACCGGTTTCTTGGTAGCCGTTTCTGCCGGTTTTTCTTTCTATTTGCCTGTAGCCCCAGTGCAGGCAGCCTTCTCGTCGTATCGGTTCTTTACAATGCCCTTGCAAATGTCCTACTTTATCGCAGTTCCAGCAGCGCATCCTCTTCGTCTCTCCCGTGGGATATTTCGTTGCATGGTAGTTGGTCTTGAGCAGGAGCATTCACCAGATACTATTTCCCTTACGAAATGCATTCCTTTGGAAGCCTGATTGGATGCTTCCATCGCCAGAGCGAAGGCAAGTGCTTCAGCGAGGGTTCTTTTCCCGGCCATCCTTACTGCTGATTGTAGCTTCAAATCTGCAATTCCCCTGATGAATGCGTCCTTTGCCATTTCGTCGATTATTTCTTGGCCTGCGGTGGGATATGACAAATGTGCCAGTCTACTCACGTCTGCTTGGAGCTGTTGCAGTGTTTCTCCTCGTTGCTGCATGCGGCCTTGCAATTGAACCTTGTAAACTTCCCGCATGTGGCTATCCCCAAACCGTTTCTCGATAGCCTGCACTAAAACCATATAGTCTCTATTCTTTTCGATATCGATTGTTTGTAACAATTCTGCCGCAGGACCACGTAAGGCCATCGCTAGGGCAAAGCACTTCTCCTTATTGTCCCATTCGTTTGCACAGGCAGCCATTTCAAACTGCTTCTTATAAGTAGACCATGAGGTCTGGCCATCGAATGAGGGAGGCTTCAACTCTTTTCTCCTTGGACCGCTTAAAGAACATTCTAGCAGTTTCTGTTTTCGCACTGTGTCGAGCTCTTTTGCCAGTTGTTCAACTTTGCTGTCCATTTGTTCGAATTTTTCGCCAACATTCTTCTCTATTCTTTCAAATTTGTTATCTATTTCTTCGAACTTTTGGTGTAGAACGTTATTTTGTGCTTCCTGTTTTTGTTCTAGACTATTCTTTTGTTCGTCGAATTTTTGTTCAATGCTGCTCTTCTGCTGGTCTAGATTTTTCTTTTGTTCATCCAGCTTTTGTTCGAGGCTATTCTTTTGTTCTTCCAGACTGCCCTTCTGTTCGTCCATTTTTTGTTCCAGACTGTTCTTCTGTTCGTCCATTTTTAACAAGAGGAGTTGCATCATCGCAGCCATGTCACTGCCGGTACTTGTCTGTTCATCCTCGTCAACATCAAAGGAATATGCATCAGGATCATGTCCCTCGTTGTTCAAAGGCTCCTGAAGACGGAGCACCAGGTCACTTTTTCCTCCACTGGCTCCGAGGCTTCTCTTGTTCAACTCGGATTTGAGTTGGACGAGGGTCAACTGCAATAGTTTTCGACCCATTCTAGCTTTTTCAAATAGTCAGAAAACACTTTTTTTTTTACACACAATAAGTCCTATCCCACTTCTGACACCAATGTAAAATGTTTGTGTGGGTACAAATAATAGAACTTATTATTTTCAATACAAATCCCTTTATTCAGTACAGTTACAATTCACTATTTAATTCTTTCTCTCAGTACAATCCAATTTCTCAACCACTTATACTTTTCTTATCTTTTACTTAAACCACTTAATCACTTCTCCTAATTAACACTTCAAATTACACTTTAGAACTCATTTTGCATACCTTTGGGATGCTGGTATTTATACTCGAATGACATACTTCGAGAACAATCCTCGCCATCCAGCGTCCCATACAATTTCCAATTTGCTAGAAAATTCGATTCCACTCTCCAGTCGAGACTTTGTTATTCCAATATCGAAATCTTCTGGTCTTCGACATTTTCTGCTACTCGTAGATGTCGCTGCTCACATTTAAGTGGTTATCCCAATATATTTTAAATATTCCTACAGTAAGTTTAGATGTCTGTAATCTTTTTGTCATTAGAGCTGTTAAATCAATGAATATTATTAATAAAATCGATTATAACTTTATCCTAGAATGTAAAGAAAAAACCTTTGATATAATAAATAAATGTAAGACTTATAATAGTATCTCCATTTGTAACAATAAGCATATTTTAGACATTAGTAATACAACATGCATCCCAAATCTCCTGAAGAGCAAAAAAGCTAACTGCTCTCTAATCAACAACGACCACATTCCAGAAGTTGAAGAAGTGTCTCCGGGAATCCTGCTGTTAAACCAGTTCGATGGTCCTATCAACATAAATCAGGAAACAACCATGCTCAAAGGCACCTTCATAATACGGCATTTCAACACCACAGTGGAAGTAAATGGGAAACAAATAGTTGCAAAAGAAGTCACTCAGTACCAGCCCTTACCCGCAATTTTACAACCAGCAACCGAAAAGGACAGAATAGAAGACTATCCCTAAGATTAATGAAACAGCTTTATGTCAACAGTACCAAACAAATTGACATCCTGGAAACCAAAAGTAAAGTCAGCCTGTCCATCAACATTATCCTGACAACAGTGATATTCATCATCCTGATATTTACATCAATTAGAATATTTAGATGCATGATATTAAATCGTAAGAGTGGTAAAAAGAAACCGGACAACGTGTTGACTCTAGGAATAGAAGACCTCCGTCACCAATTTACAATGACAACTTCGAACGAGGACTTTCAAATCTAAGGGCGGAGGAGTTAACGAACAATACGTTGAACTCACGAGAAGGCAGCGTGAACACATTCTTTTCCCACAATTCTGCTCGCCACATGCCGGACGTATGACCCAACACCTGTGTCATCAGACTCCAACGATCAACGGAAATGCTGACGATGCGTCTGGAGCAACCGTGGGACACTGGGATGCCCACGTTTCATTAGAAGTATAAAGTTATTGTTAGCTCAGTCTTTAAGTGGTACTCGATGTGAATAGTAAAATAAAAATATTTTTTTTTAATAAAAATAAATAAATAATTCTTTAAGTTGTACAATAGGTCCGGAAAACTTATGTTGTTGGTTTTCACCCCTTTTTTTTGTGAATAAAAGGTAAGTGTTTTATTTAAATTTTTTATCTTTTTTGTCTGCTCCCCTTCGCGAAATTCGATTTCGTTTTGATTTGTGTACACCGGCGCGAGTACACAATCGTATATATGTGCGTGTGTTCACATTGCTATACATATGTATGAACATCGATTGTTTGTTATTGTTTCGCGAAAGTGATATTCGAGTGCAGTGCAAAAAAAAAAAAAAACAAAAAAAAAAATGGGAAAGTGAAAAAAAATAAAAATGAACAATCATTTTCCAAAATAAATTCATTACAATTTGTGGTAATGATAACTGTTCTCCGCGTACGCATTTTTTGGTTGTGCAGTGGTGAAGATATGCGACGAAATCGGGAACGGTTTGTGTTTTAATGATGGCCGAATTAGCTACCTTAGTGTGTGGAATTTACATGCCTAAGAAAATACCATGAATCCGCCTTGCTATTGAATTGTTGTTGGAATTCGCACAACGTAAACATTCATCTGCTGTAATTTTGTTTTTATTATTTTACGAATTTATTATTATTATTATTTTCAAATTAGGATAAGATTAATTTAAGGTATTTATTATTAAAATATAGTATTATATGTTAGTACTGTAAACTTTAGAATATTTTTTTTAAATTGATACCACTTAAAAAGTTGTGTTGTTTTTGAGTGGCCAACGTTGGTAGTGTTCAGTAAGAAGCTTTAAATGCCGTCGGGGTTTTGATTCTCCAATTCCCGTCGGCATTTTGGAATATCCGCAACGTTGTACGGAATGAATGATTTTTTTTTATATTTGATATTGAGTGGACTGTATGTATATGTGTTGCGTTATGTAAGGAAATCTAGGATAAGTAATTATTATTAATTTGTAATTATTTGTGTCTCTTTAATATAATAAATTGCTGTTAAAAGGAAATAAATGCCTTTAATTTTCAAATGAATTTATTTAAAGTGTGTGTCTTATAAATTTTGTGTTGTGTCGTATAAATGTTATGTTGTGTCGTTTAGATCTTGTGTTGTGTCGTTCAAATGTCTCGCTTTTCGCTTGCAATATTTGATTGCAAGTAGCAAAATTTTCAAAGTGATTAAGTTCTCCTGTTTCGTTTCGTACCGTAACCACTTGAGCAAGTCCGTCTTTCCTGGGATGTGTGTCGAAGTCCGTTCGAGTCGCCAATGCAATGGCAGTAGTCTCTCAACCTTGAAGATAACTAAGTCTCCGCGTTTTGATCCCGGTTTTCGTCTTGTCCACTTCGGGCGCTGTCTCATCCTGGACAGATATTTTTCACTCCACTTGCGGCAAAAGTAGTTGGTCATCGTTTGGTAAATCAAGGTAATTTACCTTCTCCACGGCAGTGTCTCCTTGAGGAATTTCGAACAGTCTTGTGCCAATTGCGTCTACCTTTAGTGGACCTCTGTTTCTTTTTCCAGCTTGTGCCCGGCAGTTTCGTATAAATCGTTTGCAGTACGCAGGACTGCGACGAAGCTTCGTAGTTCTGGTTGACTTATTGAATACCACATGGTGAGGAGTAAGGAAATGGTGTGGTGTATCCAGTATGGCATTCTTTTTGTCGACCTCTGTCATCTGTGAAAGCTTCCTTCATTCCTTTAAACACTTGGAATGCTCCTTGTGCTGTGCGGGGTTTTTCTGGAATCTTCCTTCCAGTTGATGAAACCTGCGTAAGGCACCTAACTTCGAGGCGCCAAACCAAGGCTTACATCCGTTTTTATTTGGTAACGATACCCCATATCGACCGTTAGTCAATCATATTATTTCTTCCAGAAGTTTTTTCTTCCGCTGTTTCTTTAGTGTTGAAATGCAACTCTTCCAGTTCCCAGTACCTTCGCAGATGAGTGTCGTTATCGAGAACCTGTAAGAAACTGTGAACAGGTTCTTTATTTTGTGAAATAACCTTCCCAAGGAGAAGCCAACCTAACTCCGATTCCTATGCGATTGGCAATCTATCATCCTAGAATAAATTCAAAGTAAACGTCGGCTCCCAGGAGAATATCAACAGTCGCTGGCTTATCAAATTGTGGATCAGCTAACTTCAAACCTTGAATATGTTTCCAATTTTGCGTAGCTAAAGGTTTGGACGGCAAAAGACCAGTCAGGGACTTGAACACATAGGCTGGGATATTTGTCTCGAAAGGTGTTACCAGAGACCCAAAGGTAAGTCTTACCTCCCGCTTACATGAACCACTGCTAACTTTTCCCAGTCCAGATACCTTAATGAGAGTTCGCCGTTGATGAAGCCCTAGCAATTGAACAGCTGACTCAGAAATAAAAGTTGCTTCAGATCCAGGATCGACTAATGCCCTCAGATTAAAATAATTACCACTGGACGAACTGACTCGAACAACTGCTGTTGCCAGAAGAACACTTGGCTGATGTACTTCAGAAGAAACTACTTTAGGTGGGTTAAATTTTGATGTTATATGAAATGTTTGTGTACATGTAGTTGTATTCTAATCCCTTGTAGGTTTAGAGCTGATATTATTAACATGCAGCAGAAAATGATGTGCCTGTTGGCAGTAATAGTAGCGTACACTGCTTTGACTATAAGTCTTGTGACTATACGCCAAACAGTTCCGACAAACCCCGATTCTGTCCACTGCCTTAGATCGTTCACAGATATCCATGGCAATAAACTTCTGACAAGTTCGAAGGGAGTGCTGACCTCTACCACATACCTGGCATGCAAACTGCTTCTTCCTGACGTGCAACACCGTTTTCTTCTCGACCGCAACAGCCTTGTGTGCAGAAGAACCACTGACCTTTATGCCACTCGTTCCAGCTACTGTTTCCAAGGTTCGAAAACGTGTTTTCAGGAACTCTGTAAATTGTGTCAGTGTTGGCAACTCCTTCGAACTACCTAAATTTTCCTCCCACAAACGCTGAGTAAAGCAGGTAATTTTTGTACTAATATATAATTTTTAATTTAATTTTGGTGGGGGTGAACGCCCCCATTTAATTAAATTAAACTTAAACTAAAACTTAAAACTAAGGTTGGTTGGAATGGTGAAGGAGAACGGATTTGAGGTAGGAAGTGGTGCGGTGGAAGTCAAAGACGGTAGAATTTGAGTTGATTTGACGTAGCATACGGGAGATTGGTTCGTTCGCGCCATAGGTGGGTTGCTAGATAGAAGAGTCGAGGGGTACGTAGATTACGAGGGCTAGTGTTGAGGAAAATGGAGTTGTGAAGGGACGCGCATTCAACGTGACCTGAAAGGAGTCGATGAATGAAGAGAAAGTCTGCTGCATCTCAGCGATCTTCAAGGGTTTTTAAGTTGATAAGGTTGAGACGGTTTTGATAGGGGGGCAGATTAAAAGGATCGTCCCAGGGCATGCCTCGAAGAGCAAGTCGAAGAAAACGGCGCTGAATGCTTTCAATTCTCGAGATATGAACACGATGATATGGGGACCATACTTGACTGACGTATTCTAGGAGGGGGCGAACAAAGGTAATATAGAGGGACCTGGTCACGTATGGGTTGGTGAATTCTTTGGACAACCGTTTTACAAAGCCTAGTGCAGAGTTGGCTTTGAGGATTATCTCATTCATATGTAAGCCGAAGTTGAGCTCGCTATCACACAAAATGCCGAGGTCGCGAAGAGATTGTACGGAGGAGATAGGTTGGTTATGGAGAAGATAGAGTCGGGGAGGAGATTACGTGAGAAGGTGATGTATTGGCGTTTGGCGATTCCAAAGAATTTTTGAGGCACCAGATCGAAAACTATCAAGATCTTGTTGAAGGAGGAAAGAGTCATGGGGAGAGGAAATGGTTTTGAAAAATTTGGTATCGTCGGCGTAAAGGGAAACATACGAGTGTTTGATGATCATATCGAGATCATTTATGGTTAATATAAAAAGAAGGGGACCGAGATGGCTGCCTTGTGGAACTCCAGAGGTGGCCAAGAATGGAGCGGAGTGGGCTGACCTAAAACGAACACTGTAAAAACGGTTTTCGAGGTAAGAGGATATCCATTTTAACAGTATGGGTTCAAAGCCGAGGGCAGACAATTTAAAGATGATTAACCGATGAGAGATTTTATCGAAGGCTTTGCTAAAATCGGTTGCAACTACATCGACTTCATTGCAATTCTCTAGGGCAGAGAGGGCAAAGGATACGAATTCAAGGAGATTTGTGGTGGTTAACCTACCCTTTAGGAAGCCATGTTGTCTAGGGGAAATAAGTGATTTGCATTGGAAGCTTAGAGCTTCATACAAAATACTTTCGAAGAGTTTGGGTATATGGGAGGGTTTAGCGATGGGACGATAGTTGGTTATTTCATTTTTTGATCCTTTCTTGTGGATCGGGGTTATGAAGGAGGATTTCCAAGCCTGAGGAAATTCTCCTTCTGAAAGGGATAGACGGAAGAGATTAGAAAGGGCAAGGGAAAGAGAGGAAGAACATTTTTTAAGAAATTTGGCAGGGAGGCCATCTGGGCCGGGTGTGAATTCGTCATTGAGTTGGTGTAATTTATATTCGATATAAGACGGGTCCAAAATATGAGAGAGAAGTTAGGTAGGTAACTAAAATAGGATGGATCTGGTACAAAGGAGTCGTTGGTGAAGGATTGTTTAAAAAAGGTGGCATGTAAAAGCAGCTAATGTTTCGCCAATTTGTGGCAGTTCTTTTCACAAGGTGGTTAATTTTATCGATAGTGACTACTCATTGAAAGCACTCCTTGATACTGGAAGTGAGGTTTCGCTACTCTGATCGGAAGAATTTATCCAGCTGGGTTCACCAACTTTGACGGGACAAAAAATACCGTTGCGAGGCTTAGCAGAGAGTGGTGTAGAGACTCTTGGAAGTTTTGTAGACAAAATCTCATTTGATGGGAACACTTTCCAGGAAGAAATTCATGTCATTTCAGATAGATTTCTCTCGATGCCCATGATTTTAGGACAAAACATTTTTAATAACACTCAAATTTTGATTACTCCCGGAGACGTTCAATTTAAGAAACTCGACAGTATGTTAGAATGTTTTGCAATAAGCGAAGATACAGAGGTTGATTTGAATGTAGAGAATGAGAAGTACAAAAGAGAGATTACGGATATTGTAAATGGATACGAGCCAGTAGAAGACAGCAAGACAAATTTTGAGATGGGGATCATCTTAAAAGATGAGAATCCAATTTTTCAACACCCTCGTCGACTTTCGCCATTAGAGAAGGGTGTAGTTAATGGTCAAATAGAAGAATGGCTTCACAAAAAGATTATTAGGCCTAGTTTATCCGAATTTGCCAGCCCTATAGTCTTAGTGTCGAAAAAAAAAACGGTTCTAAGCGTCTTTGCATAGACTATAGAAAACTGAATAAACTGAATAAGAGATCATTTCCCTCTCCCCCTTATAGAGGATCAGCTTGATCAGTTAAGTGGAGCAAACATATTTAGTACGTTAGACCTTGACAACGGCTTCTTTCATGTTTCGGTGGAAAAAAGCAGCAGAAAGTTTACCTCCTTCCTGACACCAAACGGCCAGTACGAGTTCTTGCGTCTATGTACATCACCGACCATTTTCTAAAAGTATATAATTTAAATTTTCCAACCACTTATCACAGAAAAGATAATTATTACTTACATGGATGACTTTATAATAACTGCAAAAAACTACGCAGATGCTATCGAAAATCTAAAAAGAGTTTTTGAGATTGCCAGGCAGCACCATCTTCGATTTAAGTGGGCCAAATGTAATTTCTTATGCACAAAGATAGAGTACTTGGGTTACGAAATCTCAAATGGGCATATAAGTCCATCATCGCTAAAAGTAAAAGCAATAAAGTTTTTCCCGGAACCCAAAAGCATTAAAAATGTCCAAAGCTTCCTAGGGCTGTCAGGTTATTTTCGAAAATTTGTTCATAATTATGGAGTTCTAGCAAAACCTTTAAGTGACCTGTTAAGAAAAGATGTCAAATTTAGGTTCAGAGGTGAGTAAAGCGCAGCTTTTGAAAAAATTAAAGAATCTTTGTCACAGCAACCAACACTTATGATCTACAATCCCGAAGCTGAAACCGAACTGCATACTGATGCATCGAAAATTGGTTTCTTGCAAAGATGTAGTGAAGATAAAATGTTCCATCCGGTATAATACTTTAGCCGCAAAACCAATCCACAACAAGAGAAATATAGCAGTTATGAACTGGAAGTTTTAGCAATTATTGCCGCTCTTAAGAAGTTTAGAGTTTACCTGCTAGGATTATGTTTTAAAATAGTAACCGACTGTTTAGCGTTCAAAATGACGATGGAGAAAAAAGACTTGGCTCCTAGGATAGCTGGTTGGGCTTTGCTATTGCAGAATTACAACTACAAGTTAGAACATCGAGTAGGAAGTAAGATGAAGCATGTAGATGCACTTAGTCGTAATCCACTAGTGATGAGCGTGAATAGTGAGGTCGTGAATGTTAATTCACTGATTAGGTTCGAATGAAGAGCCCCACTGTTTAAGTTTGCTTAAAGACCAAGCCCCTGATGTACTCTTGGTTAGCGAAACTAAGCTTACCAAGAGACACCAAATGAGGCACAAAAGATATAAAATAGTACGGAGAAACCGACCCAACTCCATTCAGGGAGGAGGCGTTGCGATCTTTGTAAGAAAAGGACTGCGTTTTAAAAGAGTATACAGTCGTGTAGTACGTAGGTTCCAGGTGCTGGAAGCATGCATCGTGTATATCCCTCTCCGTAGTGGAAAGCGGTTATACATGGTGTCTGTTTATGCACCTAAGGCTACTCAATCCACTTTATTCATCTCAGAGCTCGAGACACTTTTTCGATTCCTAAGACTGGAATTGGAGGAGAACTACTTTATTATCGGCGGAGATTTCAACGCCAAACATAGCGATTGGGGAAATAATACTCCAAATACTAGAGGGAACCTACTATTCAATTGGTGGGGTCGGCACAGTATAATGTATCGACTCGGCCTTAAGGCGACGGATAGTCCGTCGTTTCCTAGACACGGGTCCTATTTGGATCTCCTGCTGTTCGACATACGAATACACCATTCCGAACGAAGCTGCGGAATTGGACGAGTTTGTTCAAAGGCATGCCTACAACTCTAGTAGGGTGCGTTTGACACACTTCTCTAGAACAATGACGAGAGCACTCTCCTCGAATTCGCTCCACCCACCGTCCAATAGAAATCTGTCAAACGAGGAGATTGACAGATATCTAAAACTAATGTATTGGTGTATTTTGTATTTTGTATTTTATTAATTTTTTTACAATTTTTATAATTTTCTGCGAAGCTCTGATGGCTTTTCTGCAGAAGGTTGAACAGATTCTAATCAATTATAAAAAGGAGCAAATAAGAACAAAAAAAGTAATTCAATTAATTAAGATTCATTACTTTAGCTAAAAATTCGTTTAAAGATTCAAAAAATAGTTGTTGATCTCCTTTTTTCTGTATTTAAAATTTAAAATGTTTCTTAAGTTTGATGATAAATTATTAAAACTAATAGGAACGCTGTATTCTAACATTTTTTTACCGTAGTTATTATGGTTTCTAGGCGTGTGCAGTAGTCCCTCTGCTCGTCTTCTTGTATTTATTTCATGCTGAATAGGTTTTTTAAATCGGTTGTCATCGTAGTGCTCGAGAACTAGAATCATCCTAAACATACGTTCGACTGTTATAGCCTTAAATTTTCTTTCATCAGTAATTTTCATGTTGTTTATCATTTTAAGTGCTGCATTTTGTAGATTTTGTAATTTATTTATATGTGTTGGAGATGCATTTCCCCAGGCAAGAATTCCATACCTTAGTCTGGATTCGATAAGAGCATAATATACAAGTTGAAGTATTCTTTGTGGTGCATGATTTCGAAGATGGGCCAGCGCAAATATCCGTTTTCTTATATCCATGCGAGTCTTATCTATGTGTTTTTTCCAGATGAGATGGCTGTCGATTATCACTCCTAGATATTTATGCGTTTCTACTATTTCAATTAGTTGTTTTGGGGTCGATACACATATATCATTTTGAACGAATATATGTTGATTGGTTTTGTTTTGATGTTGTTTGTTTTGATTTTGTTTTATCTGCATTAATAACAAGGCCATTGTCATGACACCACTTTAAGGCATCATTAAGCTCCTCTTGCATTATTTTTGTCGCAGATTCTAAGGATCTGTGACGAACCACTATTGCGGTGTCGTCTGTGATAAGCGAATGGGATGCTTCTTTTGAAGGTGCGTAGCAGTTCATTTGTGAATAAAATAAATAGAAGGAGTCCCAATTTCGAACCCTGTGGAACTCCGAAGTGAACCTGTTTTTTTTTCACTTTATATATTATTGATCTTAACACAGTATAAACGATTTATCAAATATTCCTTCAGCCAATTCCCTAAGACTCTTCGGATACCAATTTTCTCAAGAGCTTTTAGCATTTTAGCGTGATTTAAAGTATCAAAGGCTTTGCTGAAGTCCATAAATAAAACCAGCGTATGATAGTTTTTATTAAGGCTTTCATTGACGTGGTTTGCAAACTCTCCTAAGAGGGTTCCCGTACTTTTTTTTTCTGAAAACCATATTGAGATTGGTGGATGAGAGAATGTTTAGTTATAAATGACTGAAGTCGTTTTATTACTATATCCTCCATGCACTTTTCTAAAACAGGCAATATGGATATTAGTCTATAGTTTTTAATATCGTTTTTATTACCTCCCTTGTAAATTGGTTTTATGACTGCAGTTTTTAGAGCTACTGGTATTTTTCCTTGTGTCATGGTCAGGTTTATGAACTTAGAAAATATTGGAGAGAAAATCTGGGCATGATGTTTGATGTCGGCTGCTCTAATGCCATCAATTCCTGGAGATTTGTTTGTATCCATTCTCAATATTATGCGATAGACTTCTTCAATGTTGGTTTCTTTGGGGAATATTGTATTTGCGATGGAAATACTTTGATGATGTGATGTAATCGAGTTGCACCGATGTATTATTTTTTGCAATTGTTGAGAAAAATGTTTTGCACAGTCGTTAGCTATGTATAAGCAATTTTCTGTTTGCAAGTTTTTCATGATTACCTTGTCAGCTTTGAGTTTTTTTCTTCCCATTATTTCCTTTACGAGGTTCCAGGTTTTGCGCGGGTCGGTCCTTATTTCATTGAACTTGTTTTTGTAAAAGTAAGACTTTTGAGTTGATATATCCTTGTTCAACTTATTTCGAAAGCGTTTGTATTCAATTTCATACGTTTTATTTAGCCTGTTGTTTTTCCATTTTCTGTACAAAACGTCCCGTTGTCTACATTTTTCTATTATTTCGACGCACATCCATGGTTTTTTTTTTACATTTTTCTTTTTCTATTTTAGTACAAATTGATTTTGAGTAGATGTCCTTAAATTTGTGTGATTGCGTCAGTTTGAATTAGAACTTCTTTCCAATTAGTCGCTGCTATCATTCTATTGACCTTGGTTGAGCAAATGTACGATGTGAATGTTGGTTGCTTTACATTGGGCTTATTGATGCTTGTAAAGTAAATTATAGCATAGTGGTCCGTCCGTAAGACCACTTTCAATCACAAAAGTTCTTATATTTTAATTTTTTGTTCTTACTAAAATGTGGTCAATTGTAGACTTCGTACCTCTTTTTAGATCAATTCTACATGTGAATCCTAATGTAGCCAACATCTCTAAGTAATTTTTTGCGTTGCTAGTGTTTGTGTCACTGTCATTAATATTAATATTAATATCACCCAATTCAATAGCTTGTCCATTCTTTATATTATCACCAAGATTTTTCTCTAATTCTTCTAAGAAGGATTTTTGGCTTAATCCGGGTGGTCTGTATACACCGAAGACATACTTCTTCTCTTTGTTAAGATATATCTTAATATTTTCATAAGTTAAGCTTTCACACGGTAATCGGGTAAACTCCAAATGACTTCTCACAAACATTAAAATACCTCATCCTCCTCGTTTGTTTCTGTTTACAAATTCTGGTTTATGGAATCCATCTAATTTGTAAAATTCGACTTCTTCGTCTTCTATATTTGTTTCGTCTAGAACAATTATTTCTAACGCATTAATAAAGTGACTAATACTTAAGCAAAAACTATTCAAATTTAAACGTAAGGACCTGACATTAAAACATAAGTAACAACATTTAGTTTTTTTTAATTCATTTAAATTAACTTCACTAAAACCCACTTTTACCCTACAGTCAATGTGAACTACAGAGTAGATTTTTGTTTTGTTTCGACAGCTGATTGTTGATATAAACAATGGTATCAGGTAATGCTGCATTTATGTTGACATTGACGTTGTTGGTATTCTGCAGCACTCTTCTAAGTTTGATTGGTCTGTTTGCACGCGATTGTTTAATGAATTGGTTTTTGCAGGTAGTCGAATTAAACGTTGCGATTATAGTCGATTTGTCAGTAGTTTTGGTCTTTGTTCTATAAATGTCATTGATATCGTTGTCGTTTATTTCTTGGTTAATAGTTTTTCTAATTCCTTTTATTATTTCCATTAGATTTTCGTGTGAAGAGGGAGTAATGTTTTTAATTTCAATGTTATTTTTGATCATTTGTTGGTCGATGTTGTTGATTTGTGACTGTAAATTTTGTATTATTTCGTCTTTTTTTTATTGTTTTCTTTTATTCACTGACATTTCTTTCGTAAGCGTCTCTACCAAATTGTTGTTTTTGATGATATTGACATTCATTTCATCGTATTTGCAGCTTAGAAAGTCACAACTTTTGGCAATTTCTTCGATCTCAGCTCTCAAGTGCTTGATTTCAGCTAGTACAGTAGAAATGGTGTCGCTATTCCCCTCGTTAGTGCTGGGGCTGCTTGCAGATCTTACCCTTTTTGCTACCTGGATCTCCGAAGTACGTGTTTGTGACACTAGAAGATTGCTGGCTAAGTCAGTATTTTGACCATCTCCCCTATTTCTACAGGTTTGACATTTCCACGTTTCTCTCCTCGCTCCCATTGTTCTCTATGATTTTTCGGTGAAAGTGGTGCATTCGAAGTGGAGTCTATGGCTGCACACCACACACACGGCAAAGTCCCCTTCGGGAGGAAGATTATCGCCGCAACTGTTGCACACATACATTATTGTTGGTGTAAGGGGAAAAGGTCGAGAGAAAATGAAAACTTATGTAAATTAAGAATAAAATATTTTGATGATTAAAAAAGGAATATTTTAATACACTTTTTCTTGATAGAAACCTTGTTTAAATTAAAAGTCACTGTCTTACAATTTGTTTAAAATACAACTTATTTGTGTTTAAATTCAACTAAGGTAATTGATCACGCGTCTGGATGGCCGAAAATTTGTGATTTGTGCTATAATGCGAATAGAGAACAATTTTAAATTGTTAAATTTTAATAAAAGAAAATTACAGAGCATCTGTAAGTTTGTATTGGAACAACAAAATTCGGGCTGTAAACACCAGCAACCCTAATATGTTCCCGCAAATAAATAAAATATTTCGGAGGAAAGATCACAACGACCTTTGGTCTCTTAAAATCGCCCGAACAACGGACAACGAGAACATACTTACAGCAGCAGGCATAGATCCAAATGAGGCTGTTGATGACGACAACTTCTTTGTGATCGAGGATCCGCAGGAGCAGGCAGAGGCTATAGGAGCGACTTTCCAGGAAGTGCACAAGGCGAATGTTATCATTGGCCTGAACCACGATCTGGAGAATCGAGTCTTTGTGCACAATTTCTACCTTCGAAATGAAATAGTGAATTGGCGATTCGAGAGCTCGGGTTTCACCCAGTTCAGTGACGAGAATATGGCAAATAATGTCATGACCAATGAAATGGTACTACCACCGTTCATTACGAAGGCAGAGCTCCAAACGATCTTCGAATCGCTTAGAAGTAAGAAATCAGTGGGAACCGATGAAATACCGAACATTGTGCTTCGACATCTCCCACTAGAAGCGGTGGACATTTATACCACCCTGTTTAATAATGCAATGAATAATGCACATTATCCAGCGCATTGGAAACCGGCGGTGGTTCAACCTATCCCCAAAAAGGGGAAGGATATATCCAATCCGGCGAATTTCCGGTCGATCAGTCTCCTTCCAAACATCAGGTTTTCAAGAAGGTGATCTATTCCTGACTAAGTGAGTTGAGGACAAACATATAATTCCGGATAATCAATTCGGTTAGAAGGCGGGGCATGATGTTATTCACGCTGCGTCTAAACTGGTTTCTGATATCCAATGGAACAAAGGCAAGAATCAGTGCACTGGTGCCTGCCTGATTGACTTGGAAAAAGCCTTCGATACCGTATGGTTAGAGGGACTCTTTTTCAAGCTGGACAGGTTTGGCATTAGTAAACCACTGCTGTATATTCTTTGTGATATGCTCTCCAGTAGACAGTTCATCGTGAAGAATGGCGATGTGACTTCTGCTGGAACATTTAACATTAAAAACGGTCTGCAACGAGGTGCGGTAAATTCGCCGATCGTATGGGGCTGGGGCCTCTAGGGATACCAGAAAGAATTGACGAAAGTTCTCGATCGTGGGGCAGCACGGCCAGCCACTTGCTTGTCGAAATGTAGTCAGATACCTTGGGATCTGGCTAGATCAATATCTGTATTTTAACAAACATATAGATGTTGCTCTGGCCAGGGCCAAAGGTGCTTTTGCCCTTACAAAGAGACTGTTTTATAACAGCCAACTCGATGGGAGGGTGAAGGTAATCTGCTACTTGGCCCTTATCAGGCCCATGCTTGTGTTTGGAAGTCCCGTGTGGTTCAACGTAAGATCAAGTTTATTGGAAAAGATTCGGGTGTTTGAGAGGGCTTGTCTCAGGACTTGTCTTCGCTTATACAGAATACCTGAGTCTGAGTACATAAAATTCTATCCTAATGAGGTCTTGTACAATAGGGTGAACCTAATAAGAGTGGACAATTTCGTCATTAAGTTGACTCGAAGGCACATTGCAAGAGCAATGAGCTCATCGAACAACCTGATCTCCGGGGCTTACTACCCTAATTATATGAGTTCGCTTTGACGGCTTTCTTCCTCCAGAAGCGTTCCTCTATCCAGATATGAAAGGTCTGATCCAGGACAGATTGGCGGTGTCGCTAATCTTCCACGTTGCTCGAACAGCTGCGGACAGGTGACTCAACTACGACAGAGACGTCGCACATGGTGGTGCGGAGCGTCTACGGTTCAGTATTGCGGTAGGGAGTCGCGACATAAGGGATGTTGCACGGCAGCACCAACAATTTTAGTGGCTTATGGGAGGAGAGGAAGTATCTTCGTCGAATTCCTCTAGTACAATATAACTTCACTCGGAAGCAAAGTCGGCTAGCCTAATTGTTTAGTCATGGCTGGCTTACATAGACTTAGGCAGGATTAAGGTAGCAACAACATATGCAAACGCAGCAACAACAGCAGCAGAAACAATACAAGATTGTAAAGCAAAGAGTTCCACCCATAAATACCTACAAGATGGAACAACTCAAGGAAACTATCGAATTATGTAAGTCGGCCATAGGCAACAATTTTTTTTGTAAAAAGGTTATCTTTAGATAGACACGCGATCCACTGCAATTCAGTGGAGCGCTATTATAAAATCAAAAATTTACTGAAGGATTCGACGACGGAGTTCTTCTCCTACACCCCGAAGGGGGACAAGCTGCAAACAACGCTGCTGAGGGGATTGGAACCGTCGACTGATCCGGAGGAGCTCCTTGCACTGCTGAAAGAGAAGAAGTACGAAGGGCTCCAATTCGTGGGGGTCAAGCCTTTCACCACAGCCAGAGCCAAAAGGGAGAAGCGGCAACTGCCGATTTTCCTGGTCCAACTAAGTCCCACCAGCAATCTGGATGGTCTAAAGAGCATTAAAGTCCTAGACTACCAGGTTGTCCATTGGGAAAAATTAAAAAGGAGCGAAAACATTTTACATTTTACAATGTGTTCGCTGCCAAAGGTTCGGGCACGCCGCGTCGAACTGCGAAATGCAGCCTCGATGCGTGAAGTGCGGAAAGAACCACAAGTCCGAGGAATGCGCTCTGGGTAAGGACGGAGCGTCTGAAAAGAGCCAACTCTCTTGTGCTTTATGTAGGAACAAGGGACACACCGCAAATTATCGGGGTTGTCCCAAATTCCAGTACATTAAAAGAATAAATCTGGCCCGGCAGCAGAAAGTGGAAGTTAAAGTCCACCCGTGCATCACAAACCTCAGCCGTTATTCCCCATGTTACCTACGCCCAAATGGCGGCAGGTAGGGGAAACCGTATTTCCCAAGAAGCGAAGGCTGCTTCTCAGGCCCCAGCGCCCAGTGCACCGGAACTAGTTCCTGACATGCTAGCCATCTTGCTCTCTATCCAGGGGCAGATGGCTCAGCTCCAACGTCATCTAACTGAACAGACCGCGCGGGTGAATCAAGTATACGCGCTGCTGCCTGGCCTAACGCACCTTTTGCCGTAATGGGTACGTACGTGGCGGAGCAAACCCTGAAGGTTCTTGCTGTGAATGTGAATTCACTGACAAGGTTCGAACGACGAGCCGCACTATTTAAGTTGCTTAAAGACCAAGCCCCTGATGTGCTTTTGGTTAGCGAAACTAAGCTTACCAAAAGACACAAAATGAGGCACAGAAGATACAAAATAGTACGGAGAAACCGACCCAACTCCATTCAGGGAGGTGGCGTTGCGATTTTCGTACGAAAAGGTATACGTTTTAAAAGAGTATACAGTCGTGTAGTACGTAGGTTCCAGGTGCTGGAAGCATGCATCGTGTATATCCCTCTCCGTAGTGGAAAGTGGTTATACATGGTGTCTGTCTATGCACCTATGGCTACTCAATCCATCTTATTTATCTCAGAGCTTGAAACACTTTTTCGATTTCTGAGGCTGGAATTGGAAGATAACTATTTTATTATCGACGGAGATTTCAACGCCAAACATAGTGATTGGGGAAATAATACACCAAATACTAGAGGGAACCTACTATTCAATTGCTGGGGTCAACACAGTGTGATGTATCGACTCGGGCTTAAGGCGACGGATAGTCCGTCGTTTCCCAGACACTAGGGCCCGGATCTTCTGCTGTTCGACTCACGAATACAACTGACATGCACTAACCAACAAACTACAAACTGTCTACGCACTTTCGTGTATGGCAGTGACCATTGCGGTCTCAGCACCGAAATAACTGTTCCCTATGAAATCGCGGAATTAGACGAGTTTGTTCAAAGGCATTCCTACAATTATAGTAGGGTGCGTTGGACACACTTCACCAGAACACTGACTTTTTCACAAAAAAAAAAAAGTTCTTTTTTTCAAAGTGTACTGTGGGATAAGTATAGCTGAATAAAGTATTCAGTGCAAATATAAGTTTCCGAGACCTGACGAACCGTCTATCGGCCACAGTACCCAACTATTCCTTCAACAGGGGAGCACATAGAAAGAGTACTGCCTTTCTAGGAAGTGAAGTGGAAAAGCAAAAGTGTGCTGTGGATTAAGTATAGCTGGATAATCTATCCAGTGAAAATATACGTTTCCGATCTACGACGAACAGTCTATCGGCCACAGTACCCAACGGTTCAGATAGATTTAATCAACTTTGGAACAAATCCAACGGATTTAGTACAGCAACCTGTGAATAGCGGTCACAAAGTAGCAGCGGTCCGAGTAACAACCGGTGACCAACTGCAGCGGTCGAAGTACAAAAAACAGAAGAACTAAGGTATGAATTTTTCCTTATTTTCTTGCTTTTATACGTAATAAAAATAAATAAAAACTAATGAAATTGTAACACCAATAAAACAAAAAAAAAGTGAAATAAGAATACTTTCAAATAAAAGTGCAAAAAAAAAAATTGTCGAAATTATCGAAATCTATCGAATGCCAGGAAGATATTTTAAATGGGATTAGTCGGGACTATGAACAATTTAAAAAAGATGAAGAGTCGCAAAAGTCAAGGGGGTACTTAACCGCGTGTTTATCTGATATCGATGAAATGTTCAAACGGGCGAAAAAAGAACATTCAAACATAATCGGAAATGCTGCTGACCCACTGAAAGAAAAATACATTCAGGATGAAATCGTCTCGAAAATCAAGAGAATATATTTCACCTTTAGTGGGCAGCTGCACGATGAGACTGATGGTTTATTAGAAGACAATAATGCATCAGTAGACATGTCTCGATTAAACAATACGAGATCCGCTGGCTCTGATGTACGTCTTCAAAGAATTCAGATAAATTCATTTTCGGGCAAATTCGAAGATTGGTCGGAATTTTTTAATTTATTCAATAGCTTAGTCCGAAATAACACCGAATTATCGGACATATAAAAACTTCCATATTTGAAAACGTCTGATTGTGGGGAAGCTGCTCGATTAATCCAGCACCTTCCAATAGATTCCAAAAGCTTTGCGTCGGCTTGGACAATTCTTACAGACAGGTACCAAAACAAACGTAAACTTGTAAATACCCAGCTTAGGAGATTAGTAGAGCAGAGTAAACTTACCAGTGAATCTGCTGCTGGTCTAAAATCCTTACACGACACCAGCATTGAATGCGTTCACGCACTTTTCAACCTTGAAATAGATGTTGAAACATTGGACGCCATTCTCATTTTTATAATTTTTAATAAACTGCCACCGCAGACCCAACGAGATTGGGAGGAAAAGCTAGGCACTTCAAGGGTTCTTCCTGATTGGAAATCTTTCTTGTCTTTCATCGAGGGTCGTTTTATTTCGCTGGAGAACATTTCCGAACTGAATGTGCATTCGAAACCATCAATGCACCCATATTCGTTTCGAAAAACCACTTCCGCAGCCTGCCAATTAAGTTCCCAGCAACAAACAAAACAGTTTCGATGTCGACTTTGCAAGGCTTCTCATGGGATGAGACATTGCAAACAATTCCTTACTATGGATGTCAAAACCAGAGCTGACGTCATAAAGAAAAATGGAGTTTGTGGTAATTGTTTAGGGTACGACCATCATGCCTCGGATTGTAACAGTAGCAACAGGTGCCAAAAATGCGGTTACAAGCATCACACATTACTGCAGATTGATGCTAGACAAAATTCAACCAATGCTCAAAACCACCAACAACATCCTCAACTCCATAATCAGAATGCATCCCAATACAATCCTCAATCCCATTATATACAAAATTCTGTAAGCCAAATTTATGTCCCTTTCAATACTCCGAGTGATCGACCAAGCACTTCTCAAAACTTTACAGCACATTTTAACCAAATGCAGTCAAAAACGCTACTAGCGACTGCACTCGTTAAGGTGTATGTCACGAATGGAAAGCAGTGCACTCTTAGGGCATTCATAGATCCCGGCTCTAAGGCCACATTCATAACTGAAAATGCCACTCAAATGCTTAACCTCAAAAGGCAGAATGTATCTGCTAGAGTCACAGGACTTGGAAAAAACCCAACTGGCAGTTCCAAATACCGAGTGAAAGTTAATTTGCACTCGTTTAACAATACAGCCTTCTCCCTCGATGTTACAGCATTTGTGTTACCTGTCCTAACTGCAACACTACCAACCTATCCGCTTCAAGGGGAGTGGAAACATTTGTCAAATTTGCCATTAGCTGATCCGGCGTACAATGTTCCAGAGAAGATTGATGTGCTGTTAGGGGCGGACGTGTACAGCTCAATAATTCTCGAAGGTTTAGTGAAGAGACAAAAGGGGTCTCCTGTAGCACAACGGACTGAATTTGGATGGATCCTTACCGGAAAAACCAACACTACTCCAAAGATTACTTGTTTCACTGTCCAAAATCACTTCAACGCTTTAGATGCACAACTTAGGCAATTTTGGGAATTAGGGGAAAATCTCGATGATAGGAAACTATCACCGGAGGGGCAAAAATGTCAACAACATTTCTCAGAAACATTTAAGCGGAGTGAAGATGGGAGATACGAAGTACGACTCCCATTCAAGGATGGAATTCGCCCAACCTTGGGGAATTCGAAGAAGGCAGCCATGGCGAGATTCTTTCAAATAGAGAGAAAACTTGAATCAAACCAAAAGCTAAAGGAAGCTTATACCAAATGTATCCACGAGTACGCCACCTTAGGTCATATGAAGGAGGTCTCAGGATCCACGGATCTAGGCGAACACTCCTACTTGCCTCATCATGCTGTCGTCAAAGAATCAAGTAGCACCACAAAACTCCGTGTAGTGTTCGATGCATCTTGTAAGACTTCTAACGGAGTATCGCTAAACGACTGCTTAATGGTGGGTCCACGACTGCAACCCGACATTATAGATCTAATCACGAAGTGGAGGAAGTTCAAGGTAGCGTTCGTGGCAGATATGAGCATGATGTATCGGCAGATATGGGTGGCAGCACAAGACACGTCATATCAACTAATTCTATGGAGGCATAGACAAAATGACACTATAAAAATATATGCTTTGAATACAGTCACATTTGGAACTGCATCGGCGCCATATTTAGCAGTGCGCACCTTACATCAGCTAGCGTCAGATGTGGAATACAAGTATCCATATGTAACAAAGGTGCTCACTGAAGGATTTTACGTCGACGACCTCATCTATGGTACGAATGACGAAAGGGAAGCCATCGATTTACAAAAACACATTATTGAAGTCCTGAAATCAGCCGGGTTTCCTCTAAGAAAATGGGCCAGTAAATCCACGAGAGTACTAGAACAGGTTCTTGAAAGCGAAAGGGAAATAAGTCTGCCTTTAAACTTTGAATCACCAGATGCCATTAAAACACTTGGGATTCAATGGCATCCAGCGAAAGATACATTCACATTCAATTTTAACTTGCCTGAGGTCCAACAGTTCACAAAAAGAACCGTACTTGCAGACATCGCTCGTCTGTTCGACCCGCTAGGATGGATCGCCCCATGCGTGATCAAGGCCAAGCTAATCCTGCAGCAACTGTGGCTGAAACAATATCCTTGGGACTCACCAATTTCTCAAGAGATTGAAAGTCAGTGGGTAGAGCTGCGAAGGGGGTTAAGACCACTTCATGAACTGGAAATACCTCGGTGGATTGAATTCGCAAGGTCATCGAAAGTACAACTTCATGGGTTCAGCGACTTATGCCGCAGTAATATATGCTCGCATTATAAACGAAGGCCATGCGCACATTCATCTTTTAGCGGCAAAAACAAGAGTTGCTCCAACAGCAGTAAGATGGGTATCGCTACCAAGGCTAGAGCTATGCGCAGCACTCCTCTTAGCCAAATTGTTACATTGTGTCAAGAGGGCCATGCAATTCGAAAACGTTGAAATTCTTGCATGGTCTGACTCGACGATAGTATTGGCATGGATTAGAGGAAGCTCAACAATTCGCACTACATTTGTAGCCAATCGAGTCAACGAAATCCAAGCGCTAACAACCACCGATGCTTGGCGACGCGTTGACACCAAAGAAAACCCAGCGGATATAGGCTCACGAGGAATGTTACCACTTGATCTCATCAACAGCCACATGTGATGGCATGGGCCACAATTTTTGAAGAATTTTTCCGTAAACGAAGGTCCAGGATTGACTTTGTGCGATACGAAGCTGGAAACAAAGAAAGAAAATAAGAAGGGTGAAGTAAAGTCATCATTTTATAAAAACAAACTAGCAAATCTACAAGTCAGCTTCGCCGATGTCATCTGTCACTGTGTAATCATCAACAATGAATACTTTCAAAGATTTTCAAACCTGAAGCGGCTAGTACGCAGTGCAGCTATATGGCGCAGATATTTTGAATACTTAAAACACAGGGCAAATAGAAGACCATTGGAGAGTCACCGACTCACACCTGATGAACTAGATGCTGCACGAAAGCAGCTCATAAGACTTGTTCAAAGTGAACTATTTCACAAGTAGATAAAAACGCTGAAGGATAAAGGGAGTATTGGAAAGGGCAGTCATATTCTCCGTTTGAATCCATTTCTTGATGCTGAAGAACTCTTAAGCGTAGGAGGGCGCTTAACAAACTCCACCATACCGTTTAGCCAGAAACATCCCATAATACTAAGGGACTCACATCACTTTGCGAGATTGGTCGTCAGCGATGTGCATCAACGCACAATTCATGGTGGACAGCAGATCATGATAGCAGAGATTAGAAACCAATACTGGATCACTAATCTTAAGCGACTAGTCAAATCAACAATTTACAACTGCGTCCGGTGTCATCGATATAATGCTAAAATGCAAGAACAGCTCATGGGAAATCTTCCTAGAAACGCGTAATAATTTCAAGGCCATTTACGAACACTGGGGTAGACTACGCGGGCCCTATAGAAATAAAGATGTGGAAGGGCAGATGCAGTAAGATGACGAAAGGATACATAGCTGTCTTCATATGTTTATCAACAAAGGCGATACACATTGAAGTAGTGAGTGAACTTACTGCGGCAGCGTTCATAGCAGTTTTCAGGAGGTTTGTGGCACGTAGAGGAATCTGCTCCAACATGTACAGTGATTGTGGGACACACTTCAAGGCAGCCATGAACGAACTGAACAAGAAGAGCAAACACATCTCCAGTGAATGGTCAGCAGAAGTTTCGGCAAGTCTGGCAGCACAAAACAGCAAATGACATTTTAATCCACCAGCTTCACCACACTTTGGAGGGCTTTGGGAGGCTGGTGTCAAGTCAATTAAACACAACAGTTGGAGCAGCCAGGCTTACATTTGAGGAGTATGCTACACTGCTCGCTCAAATCGAGGCATGTCTCAATTCAAGGCCGTTATGCCCAATGACGTCCGACCCAAATGATCTGACAGTTCTCACTCCAGGACATTTTTTGATCGGAGCATCAATAATTGCTCTGCCTGAAAGAAATTTAATGAAAAAAAACATAAACAATCTCGATAGGTGGAGATATATTCAAAGATTAACACAAGAGTTCTGGAAGCAGTGGAGCACAACTTACTTGCATTTGCTACAGCAACGACCAAAATGGCTTCAGCAACAACCGAACATCAAACTCGGAGACATAGTTCTCGTTAAGGAGAATAACCTTCCGCCTTCGTCGTGGATTCTCGCGCGCATAATTGAACTGCATCCAGGTGCAGATGGTCTAACGCTCGTGGTGACCATAATGACAAGAAAAGGAGTCCTAAAACGTCCGATCGCGAAACTATCCCCTTTGCCGGTAACTAATCCGTCGAACGAATCGAGTTAAGAACTTGAATAAAATGTAAACAAAACAATATGTACACAAAACCTAATTGAATTAATAAACACATAAAAAAAATATATAGACTTTAAGTGAATTAATAAAAGACAGAGATCTGGAAGCTGGTCTACACAGCACTACACAACATACCACCTTGGAATTTCTGAACTCCATGTTGTCTGGCCGGGAGTATGTTGCTTCCCAACAAAATCTACGGCGCGCTGGAAGAATGGGAGATTGTGTGTTTGCAGGAAGCTAATTAATCGCGTGAAATAAAAATTGAAAACATCGCGAATAATTGGCTTTAATGCACACAACACAAATAACAAAAATGAACACAAACCAACGAATCGAATACAAACTTAACCGCACCACAAAACGATTTGAGTCGGGACAAAACTCACAACTATCAAACTGTCAATATGCTGAGCTACGAAGAACATATCGATCTCGCTTTGACGAATTTCAACGCCACTTGACCATTCATAATCTCTGACCAAAGGCAACGAAATTCCAGGATGGCCGAATTGCATGTGAGTGAGATGCACTGCAACACAATGCACTCTAACACCTACTCCGAAAATATGGGGGGCATTGTTGGTGCTCGTGTGTTGTTCACATATTACACTAAGGTAAATAACCCAGGGTGATTGACCTTAGAAGAAACAGCTGAGTGGTATATAAGCCATCAGCAGCTTCGAGGGAAGAAGAAATGCATATATTAAACCACTCTTCAGCCAACAGTCATCAAATAAAGTTTTAAGTTAAAAACCAAAGGTCACGAGTTTTTTATTTTACTTGCTTCAGTTCATCTAACTGAAGGAGTTATCGGTTTTTTCTTCTCTTCAGTTCATTTAACTGAAAGGGTAGCCACCGCTTGTGAATCGTCTATTCCAAGCCAACTTTTAAATCCCGCTCAACTCAGTTACGGACACTTACACTTCACTTACAAATTACACATTGTACAACTCTATAAGCTGGCAGAATTTGCTAGAGTGAGAGCCATTTATAATTAAATTGCTAGAATGAGAACGATTTGCACGTAAAGTTCACCATGTGTGTGTAATGTAGATGACGGTTTTTGGGCGGGTTTTGCGTAAAATGGGAGAGAAATTGACATTGATGACAATTCACTCGTATTCACAGACAGGCTCACACATTTTGAGGCAATCAGTGTAAAGCGGGTTTTGCTTTTCCAATATCTGGAAAGTTTGCCGTCTATATTAGTTAATCTTTGATGATCAGTTGCATGTGTATCCGCCATTGATATGCTCTCGGTTCTCTAACAGAACCAGAGTTACCATCATTCATTTTAACAAAGTGATATTGCTTTTTTGTTTGTATTTTCACAAGCTCTTTTGATTTTTATTGTTTTTAAAAGCTGTTGCAACCATATGCAGCCATATGTGAGTGTACCATACGTTTATTCAGATAAAATTTTGTATATGGATATTAAAGTGCGTGGTACAGAAATTATTATATATTAATTAGCAAACCTTAATCTTGTGATTAATTATACGACTATTGTACAGAACAGAATTTGGGAAACCCTTTTCATGTAGATGTGTGTAATGCATAATATTTTTAGAACAGGTAAATATGATTGGTTCGAAGCCAAATTATAGTTGTATTACTGAGCCTAATGAAAGTAGTTTTATTATAATAAATGGCTCGATTTTACATAAGTCACCAGACCGTCCTGGTTAAATGGAGTTACATAGGTAGTTATAATAAAAGTTTTATAACACGGTCATCTAATGAAACAAGGTGCTTGTGTTTCCACTCATATATGGGGTTTGCCCATAAGGACTTGACAACTTTTTTTTTAAATAAAACGCAAACCATTTGAGATATTTCAAAAGCCTTATTATCCGGTTGAAGTACAATCAAAACATTTATGAATGGAATTCGACTTCGTTCATATGGCCACCGCGGGAACGTTTGCAGCGGTCGATTCATTGGACCCAATTTTCAACGACTCGGCCACACATTTCGGCCGAAACGGTCGCTATTTAGCGTTCAATGTTGGCTCTGAGCTCTTAAACGTCGTCGGTGTCTTGGCATAAGCCAATGACTTAACATAGCCCTACAAAAATTAGTCAAGCGGCGTTAAATCGCACGAACGAGGCGGCCAATTGACCGACCCATTTCTTGAGATAACACGCTCACCATACTTACTCTTCTATAAATCGATTGTAGCGTGTTCTGTGTGGCTTGGTGCATCATCCTGTTGAAACCACATATCGTCCGAGTCCATATCTTCCAATTCGGGCCAAAAATAATCGGAGATCATGGCGCGATAACGCTGACCATTCACAGTAACGTGACGATCGTTACCGCCGACGAAAAAATATGGCCCAATAACGCCGCCGGCAGGCAAACCGCACCAAACAGTTATTTTTTGTGGATGAAGTGGTGACTCAGGAAGCACATTCGGATTTTCACCCGACCAATAATGCATATTTTGCGTAAGAGTTTTTAATTTTCTATTTTTCTTGATTATAAATGGCTACTGTCATTTCAAAGGTGTATTTTAAGTAATATTAATGCCTTACAAATAATGTATAAAGATCAAGTGAAATAATATAGAGCAAATACTTTCTATCGTATCGCCTTGATCAGATTATACGCACGGCCAAGTTCAATTCAATTAAATTTTTATTCGTTATTCTTATCACAATATTTTGATTAACGTGAGCTTATTATTTACAACTTTCCAACTAAAGAATAGTTAAAGGACATTTTTATTTTAACAAAAATTGTGATAATGCCATTTTTATAAAAAATAAAATTATTGTGGGGTGAACAATAAAGAAAGTTAATTTGTGATATGTTTATGCATTTATAATTATTCAAAGCAATTGTTAAATTAGGTAATACAAAGAAAAATAAATCAATTAAATTAACATTAAAAACAAAAGAACCAAGGGTAGAAACATACCTAATTCTGTTAACATCAAAAAACAGAATGCAGCAAAACTTCAATTTGATTGCTTTCAAAGTTAAGTAGCCACGACTTCGTTTTTCTTTTATATGAAAAAAGGGTTCTAATGATTAGTATGTGCATTAGCAGTTTATCGAATAATTTGCACGACATAACAGTATATGAGTTTCTAAAATAGGAAGTCCGAAAAGAAGGTTGGGTAACTACAGAGCTTCTTCTTCAGAAGCTTAAAGTAAAACAAGTGTCTCACTGGTAAGATTTTTCTCAACCGAAATAACTTCACAGAGTGAGCATAGTGAGCAGTTACAGATTTTTTTTAAGATACACTTTTTGAGGACAAGCAGTTGCTGTAATTTGTTACGGTACGCTCCACCGCAACATCAAATACCATATTCCAATTTAGAGTGAAATATTCCATAACAAACAGCTTTCAAAATTGTATTTGTAAAAACATCGTATGGTTACCAGCAAATACTTCTTTATATTGGAAAGAATTCTGATCAATGAAAAATGCTTTAATTGCTGATCTACGAGTATTGTGACACCTAGATATTGAAAATGTTCAACTACTTCAATTCCAAAGCAGTAAGCACTGCATATGACATTTGAATTAAATAGAGGTTTAGAGTTAAAAATCACACATTTATTAGTATATAGGGTATACCTCATACTATCAGGAGCATGAAACACAACATCAATGTCTTGGAATTTTTTTGCTTCCAGATTGAAGAACCTACTCGTAAGCTTTGTTTTATTACTAACAATAAACTTTTGTTCTGTAAACGAATACCTTAATACGAATATATAAACGTCATGATTTATGTCGGCAACTACGTTTAAAGGATTTAATGAATTATAAGCAATAGCCAGTTTATTAGCAAAAGCTTTGACTTAGCTAATGAATGGTTAATCAAATAAGGGGTTAATATATATTAAAAAGAGAATAGGACCCAATACTAATCCTTGTGGAATTCTAATATTAACTGACTTTGATTCGCTGAAGGCATTACCTACTTTTAATTTTTGAATTCGGTTATTTAAATATGAAACAAACCAGTTGTAAAAAAACAACGAAGGCCAACATTATATATATAACTTCTTTAAAAGAATGATTGACCATGTCAAATGTTTTGGTTATATCCACAAAAAGTGAAGCGCAACATTGTTTGTTATCCAAACCTTTTTCTATAATGGGGAAAAAGTCTTGGAGAGCATCTTGAGTTGAAAAACCTTTCCTAAAACCAAACTGTAAAGAACTAAGAAATTTTGTTTTAGAAAGATATATAGCAAAATTCTATTTTTTTGACTGAGATTTTATTATTTATTTCGTTGCAAACCCCACTCCCAATGTTCAAGTGTTGCATTTTTTATTTAAATTTATTTATTTTACACAATTTATTGTTTATTTTCAACAGAGGTTTTCCTGATAAGTAAAAAATATTTATCAAAATCAAGCCTGATTTCGGGAGTTTTGAAATCATATTCCGTTTTCTTGACTCGATTTCTTTGCTTTAAGCAAACATTTGACGATTATGTTGCGTGTGAAACGTGTACAGGATGCTGTTTTTTTTGAGTGAGTGAAACTAAATAGTCAGCTTTTAAATTTGGCAGATGTATTTGTTTGTTCTGCATATATATATTTGTAAATCATCACGAAAAGGCAAACACTTCAACAACGTTTGCCGTTTCAAGTCGTTATACTCATATATGAAATTTAATTCAAAATTCTCAAATTTTAGACCATAATTTTATTTGCATTTGCATCCACTAAAGTATGACAGCAAATAAATTGCCTACTGAAAAGTATTATCGGAGTTCTTCATAACAGCCATAATACATCGAATTCATAATTGGATGATAGGTCACAACCTTGTTTAAAAGATTGAATCCGCGGGAAACCGACAGGACGCGGTTTAAGAAAGAGCTTGGGAAGTCAAACAGTGCTCTTCCTTAACACAGGACCACACAAAAAGTTAGAGAAAGTTGTTCAGAACTTGAATGATATCCTGATTTGTATTTATTTATTTTTATAAGCAAGTCACTTAAGACCAACTTTCAGGAAGACTGGAGCCTTTACAGATTGTATCAGAAAAACAATCCGAATTTCGAAGAGTGTCTTTTACAAAGATTTTTGCGACAATATCGAATTTGTCGGTAAAACCAGCAGGCTAATCTTCAAAGTCCTAAAGAGGGGAAAATGAACTCGGAAAATATAGACTGATAAGTGACCTACTTGAAGACTTTGTCCCCAAATGTTCGAAAATCGTGATATGTATGTGGTGACCTCAATCTTAATATTTTAGGAAACAAAAATACAGCTTTTAAGGAAATGGTTGATTCACTACACTTAAGTTTTGATAATATTACCCAACCTAAACATTTTGTGCCAGATCGCATACCAATACTACTTGATGTTGCCATAGTTTCCGACCCCGACTTGATTATGCATTATGACCAGATTTTCGCATCCGGGTTCTCTCATCATGATATGATCTTTCTGACAGTGGATATATTTCCATCAATTGAAACTGAGACGAATTTCAGATTATATCAATACTCTCGAATTAATTTAGAAAACATTTTCAACTGCCTGGCTTTGAATTGGTCTCCAATTTATAATTCAAATAACGCCAATTATCAAGTATTTTATCTTAACAAAAATATTAAATTCCTTCTAAATAAACATGTGCCTATTCGTGGAAAAAAAAAACACCAAAATAAAATCACCATGGTTCACACAGGAAGTATGCAACTTAATCGCAGCTTACTCTATGCTGGATGGAGGCGTTACAAATGCTTGGAAATTTATAGGGAATTTGTACGTAATTCTGTAAGCTAATTAATTCTTATTAGAAAAATAAATTTTTATAAAAATAAATTTGACTCATGCTCTTCTAGTTCTGACTTTTGGAAGGATATTCGTCAGTTAGGACTAAATTCACAAAAAACATCAGTTCCCAACAGTAGAAGTAGAAGGACTAAATGTTAACTTTGTGTCTGTTTGCAAAGAGTCAAATAATCTAAGTTCCCCGGTTTTGAATAGCAGTGTCACCTATTCCGAATCAGACGAAACAACGGTAGGTAATATTATATTAAGTATCAAGTCAAATGCCGTAGGTTCGGATAACATTGCTCCTATATATGTAAAAATTCTGCTTCCTGTTATTTTGCACCAAATCACCCACATTTTAATTACAATTTTAACAACTTCAGTTTTTCCGGATAACTGGAAAACTGCGAAGGTTGTACCCCTACCAAAAGCACCAAACGGAGCTATTGCGATTTTACCGTTTTTAAGTAAAGTCTTTGAAATTATAGTAAGTGGTCAAATAAAAACATATCTAAGTGCTAAGAATATGATATCAAAAGCCAAACTGGTAGGCTTTCGTGAAAATTATAGTTGTACCTCAGCCCTCTTAAAAATCAGTGAAGATTTACGTACCGGTTGTGACAATGGTATGCTGGTATTAATTGTTTTTTTATTAAAAAAACTGAAACATCAATTCCTGTTTGATGACACTTTATGTAAGTTATTGTCTTCATATCTTTTCAATAGGTCTCAGTACGTCTGTTATAGGAATGAGCGTTCAGCTTGTCTGCCCATCCTCGCAGGTGTACTACAGGGATCTCTTTTAGGACTCTTCCTGTTCACTTGTTTCATAAATGACATAACACAATGCTTTCACATTTGTAATTACCATATAAACGCAGACGATGTACAAATATATACGGTCTTTCCGAAAGCAAACAAACACCAAGCGCTTGACATTCTAAACCAAGAATTAAATGAAATCCATAAGTGGTCATCAGATATCGATCTAAAGCTTAATCCAAATAAAACAAAGGCACTGATTATAAATGCAGGCCAAAGTACAGATGTTTTCCCACGACTGAGTCTTAACGCATGCCCTATAGAGTACGTGATCAACATAAAGAATCTTGGAGTTTATTTTAATTGTAACTTAAATTGGAATGTGCATGTTAACAAAACTGTATCTGAAATTTACGGAGCTTTCCGAGGACTTTGTCCCACTGCAAGTTACCTTCCAACCAAAATAAAATTAAAACTTGTTAATGCATTTATCCTTCCAATCATAATATATGGTTGTGAAATATTTGCAAACATGGATCAGGAGTCCGACAGAAAGTTAACGGTTGCATACAATTCCTGTGCGAGATACATTTTTAATGTCAAAAGACACGAACACATTTCCGCCTATACCTATACAAATTGCCGGCTACTTTATGATTACTCTTATGAAATATCGAATCATGCTGTTTTTTCACAAAATTTTAACCAAGAAAGTACCAGAATATTTACGACAAATCAAAGAACTTGGCAACTACTCGTAGGTGACAGTATTTAAACACGTCTCGACAATTTTTCATACATGGGATTTAGCTATGAAATCTGTTACTCTTAAGGATAAAACGTATGAGCAACACAAATAGCTTCAATAAAGAAGTATTTAAATATTGTTCATAAAATTTTTAATGAAAATCCTCTTGTATCACTATACTTCATTCTCCTTTGTATCCTCTATTTTCCCTTTTCCTCTTCAATTATACTTTCTTTGTTCTTTTTCTTTTTACTTCGCACACTAAGAACTTCTTTTTTTATTTATAATAATTATTTGTTAAATTTTAATTAATTAATTGTTAAAATATTGAAATTCTGTAAAGCTTGTTCTTTTCTCAAAAGATGTATTATTCTTATGGGAACAATTGAATTTAAATAAATTAAATTGGTAAAATCTGACGGCAACAATACGGAGTAGGAAGCAGGGACTCTCAGCCTCATGCTTGTTAACCTAAGCAGAAAAAGCTCACAGCCAGCTCCTAATAACGAAACTTCTACTGAGCTGAATAACACAACTGATATCTCTCATCCGTCCATGTAGAAAAAATGACTACACGCTCGAAAATAGCTTCAGACCCATAAGTCTGACTTCATGCTGAAGACCATGACGTGAACGGCCGAGCTCCATGTGCACAAAACTGCTTTACGAATTTGATGGAATGTGTAACTCGGAATCCCTAGTTTTGTGGATAAAAGCAATGCTGATGAATAGGACACTGAATCCAGGTGCTGGCTGTGACTAATATATAGGATTAACAGAGGTTGCCTACAAAGCGGCGTCATGTCTCTACTGCATGGTGTATGTTGGTGGACTCATAGCTCAAGGCGCTCAATAGTTCTGATGTCTCTCCACAAGCATATGTGGATGATGTAGCTGTAATATCTGTTGGTGTCTAGTGATTGTCTGCTCTAAATCGCAGGCATCCCTAGACGTAATCGAAGATTGGTGCACTAGAAATGGGCTTCCAGTCATTCTTCTCAAAACTGAGGTTGTTCTATGTATTCACGAGAAAGAGGAAGCTAACTGGTTTGATTTACGCAGTACCTAAAAACAGTGCCATCCAATTCCCCAAAGAAATTAAGTATTTGGGTGTCACCCTGTATAACAAAATTCTCTGAAATAAACATGTTTTTTCGAAAGCCTCTAAGCCGCTGTTGCCCTTCTGGCAGACTAAAAGATCTATCGGCAAAATATGGGGTTTATCATCAAGAATTGTCAATTGGATCTGCCTGGTTATGATAAGGCCATTTATATCCTATGGGTAGGTTATTTGGTGGAACTATCTTTCACGAAAATACGTCACTGGTATTTTATCAAATTCCAAAGAACGATCTACCTTGGCTGCATGGGGAGCTTTCATAGCTTTCACGCCTTTCTAGACTCACTGAAGAATTTCCCTTCCCTTCATATTCACATGATGGGCTGTACACTCAAAACCATCTGCCGCTTAAAAAAATTTGGTCATTGGTACAACACGCACTGGAGCTTTGATGACCTTGCGCGCCGACGGTTTTGTGAAGAATCGGTGGATGGGTCCGAAGCATTCGCATCTACAGCGATAGCCAAGGTATGCTCAAAGCCTTGCTGAGCTCTCTTACGACTTCCAAGCTAGTTCAAAAATGCAAGACTTCATTGAATGCAGTTGGAAGGTTAAATTTACTGAGTCTTGTCGGGTCACAATGGGATCACGGGAAATGAAATCGCCGATGAAATAGCTCGGTGGAAAGTTTTTCAGAACGCGAAACTACTTTAGGTCTGCCGTTATCCTCGGTTAGGGCTTCCATTAGTACCGCGGAGTAGTATCTGCGAACGTCCGGCCTACGCTCGCATCAGGCTACGTTTACTCGGCGCTGAGGAGGTGGATGCTGGTACTATATGCACCTTTCCAGTAAAGCGCTGGTGGGAGTGCCGAGCTGACCATCGCAAGTGCACACGCACAAGTGCACTTGTGAAACTCGCCTCTTGCGTGGAGAACAAAAAAAAAACAAAAACGCGCGGGAATCAAAGCAAAAAAACAGAATAATCAAAAAACAAAACAAATCAACTTGTGCGGGCGGAAAGAAAAGAAAATAAATAAATAATTAAATAAAAACACAAAAAATTAAAAAAAAAATTGCAAAATCAACGCGTAAGTGTAGTGAAATTCACATCCCAAGCTTCTTGCCCCTGGTCATACTATTGCTTGCACTCGGTCACTGCCGTTGCTCTATTACATTGTTATACAGCGCGTGCATCGGCTGATTTATATCGGTCTGTGCGTATGAATTTCCTTGGTGTTCTGTTTCCTATTGTTTTAAGGGCATAACACCTACAACAATTTGATTCGGTAAACCAACTCTGAATTTCTACTTCACAGCTGTGCTTAATAACGACGGTGTTTGTGTTTGGCTTTGTTTATAATGGCTCGGGAAATTAGAGTGGACATTGCAAATATACGCGGGCTAAAAAGTAATCACTATTCTGTGTACGTCTACGTCTGTAAATACAGACGAGCTATTTTGGCACTCAGTGAAACACAGTTAGATCTCCGCCCACACCTCTCAGGTCACTCTGATCTGAATCTACCTGGCTACAAAGTAGTGTCATTATTCTTCTCTCACCGCTGTCTCGCCATTTACGTGCGTAGTGATGTAGCTTACCAAACTCCACCACAATATAGTCCCTGTTCCAATCCGGAATGCAATTTCATGTGGATAAAATTCCATCTCCGTAACCAAATTATCCACTACTTTATTTACAGAAGCCCCAAACAGGACAGCAATTCGACTTTTAACGAGTTTGATGCGTTGTCTGACTCCATCCAAAGAATTGTATTCCTGTATCCTCATACTGAAATCGTTATTACGGGCGATTTCAATATACACAATTCTGGGTGGCTTCTACATTCTGGACAGACAACACCCGAAGGACGGTGTGTTGAGATCTTCGCTGGGGAAAACAACTTAACGCAGCTTGTAAATTAGCCCACGCGAATTCCGTGCGTTGATATTCATACCGCCAACACCCTGGACTTGTTTTTAAATTCTCATCCTGATAAGTACACCGTTGATGTGCTCTCCCTTCTAGACTCGTCGGACCATTGTGTCATATCAGCTAATTTCTCGTACACCGACTACACAGTTAGAGAAAAAATTCCTAAAAGAACCGTATGGCAATACGAGAAAGCCAACTGGAGTGATCTTAATATCTTCTTTATGAATTTTAACTGGTCGTTATTCTTCCTCGATAACGACGTGGATGCCGCTGCCGATATGGCCATTCTCATTCTCTTTGGAATGAGATCCTTTATCCCTCATCGGATGAAGAGCATCAAACCAAAAGAAAAGGCATGGTACGACTCAAGCTGTAAAGAGGCTATCAGGGTTAGAGAAATGTTTTTTCGATCCTTCAAGACCAACCCGACCGAGGAAAACCGAAAAAAGTTTAAACAAACCAGGGATGACTGCAACGTCTTTCTTAAGCGTATGAAATTTCAGTACGACCGAAAGTTGAGACAAAAAATACTGCAATCAAAGGTAGTAAAAGCTTTTGATCGTTTGTCAAAAACATCAGAAACTCTGCCTCATCCTCCATCCCAACACTCATTCACATTGACATTCGAGCGGTCAGCTCTTTAGACAAGGCCAATCTGCTTGCTTCACACTTTGCGGCCAGTTCAACACTCCCAGATTGTGCTTTGTCTCCGCCTACACTTGAGTGCGTCGAATCTTCAATGGGACGAATCTACTTTCGCAGTCGTGTAGTAGCAAAAGTACTTAAAGATCTCAAGATACATAAATCCGCTGTTCCAGAAGGCATATCTCCACTTCTTCTGAAGCGGTGTTCTACCATGGTGGCAAAACTACTGCGTAAGCTTTTTCATCAATTCTACTCTTTAGGACACTTCCCGAGCAGATGGAAAACATCATTTGTCCAGCCCGTTCCTAAAAAAGGTGAATCATATTCTTGCTCCTCCTACAGATCCATTGCACTAACGTCCCTTCTTTCCAAAGTCATGGAAATGTTGATAAATCATCAGCTCATGAAATATCTCGAAACACGAAAACTTCTCAATGACCGGCAATGTGATTTTCGTAGCAACAGGTCCACTGGTGAATTTATGGCATGTCTCATCGAAAAGTGGAAGCAAAGCGTACATCAATCTGGCGAAAGCAAGATAGTTGCACTTTATATTTCTAAGGCATTTGACAGAGTTTGGCATCAGGCTCTTTTGTCGAAAATGCGTGTATTTGGGATCGACGACTCTCTTCTCCAATGGATTAGAAATTACCTTTCGGAACGTTTAATTCATAAATGCTGGTGTGCCCCAGGGCTTCGTTCTGTCTACGACACTCTTTTTAATTTTCATCAACGATCTCTTGTCTGCTACGTCTAATCCAATATACTCGTACTCCTTTGCTGACGACAGTATTCTCTGCTTTTCATATTCGTTCCCTGACTCACGTCCCTGGTCTTTGGCTGTAGAAAGGGAACGCCAGCGTACGTTAAGCTCATTAAATTCTGGTATTATCAGCATAGCTAATTGGGGAACCACTAACAGAAATTTAAACATCCAGCCATTATCCATGAATTGCATTTGCATAGTCGAAACAGATAAACTTTCCATTCTCGGTATGTGTGTCGGTGACAGTTTACGTTGGAATGACCACATATTCAATGTCGTTAAAAATGCTGTGAAATGTCTAGGTTTCCTCAAGCGATGTAAGAAATACTTTAACCCCTCTGATCTGGCCTCAATATATGGTATAAGGCATTTATCCGCCCGAAATTGGAGTACAATTCTCACATCTGATCGGGTGCTCTCAATAAAACTCATAGGTGATACTAATATCACTCAAACAATGGACACTCTCGGACACCGACGTAATGTCTTGTGTTTCACTCTGTTTTATCACCAGTGCTCCACTGAAATCGCCAGTAGCATTCCCACCCTTCAAACTTTTAACCGTAACAGCCGTCTCGCTATGAATACTCATCAGTATACCCTCAAGTCCACTTTGGACGTACTCTAAAATATCGTGACTCGTTCCTAAGCCTAATGCCCTGCCTAGCTCTATATTCCTTAGTCATTATAACCTTTAATTTAAAACAAGCGTTCACTGGTACCTCTCTTTCCATCCTCCCTGATTTTCCTTCGCTTGCGCTGTGTGCAAACATTTTAAGAGTACATAAATAAATCTCTTGAGCACGCGAATTAACATCCTTTATTTCATCCCTTAAAAATATGTACAAATGACAAAGAATCTTCGATTTAACTCACAATTTATAATTTGTCAACAAAGTATTAAAACTGAGGAAACGGAAGCATGGATTTGGTTCTCACACGGTTTTACTTGTGGTTTAGTTTTACAAAGTTGTAAAAAGCAAGCATGTACATAATGTTCAAGAAAAAGGTTTAGTGTTACAATGAATGAATTTTGAAAAGCAAGCACTTTAATTATTTGACAAAAGAGTATTATGGGTATATATGTATAACTTATGGATGGACGTAATTTGATGTACATAACTCCTCCCGCCTAAGATGAAGCGATGGCCATGAAAGGCTGTTACTTGAAGACTTCTCATGAGCTGGAGCTTCTGAATTTATACCATCTGTTTGTTGACTGGAGGCTGCATGATAACAGCGGCATTTCTTTGTATAGTTGATCAGGAACAAAATTAGCAGGATCATAGTTACTAGTAGTTAACGAACTACTGATATACCTGGAAGCGGGTGGTAGCAGAGTGATTGCCTATGCGGATGACGTTGTCATAGCCGTCTCAGGAAAACATCTAAATACCATTAAAGAACTCCTCCAAGTAAATCTTAACAGATTAACCTGCTGGGCAGATCGCTGTGGATTGGGAATAAACCCCCATAAAAATGATCTTGTCCTCTTTTCTAGGAAATATAAAATTCCAATCATAGACCCTCCTTCAATAAACGGTACCAGTTTAGCTTTCTCCGATACAGCAAAATATCTGGGTCTCATTTTTGACAGGAAACTAAACTGGAAACCTAACATTCAAGAAAGAGTCAATAAAGCTACAATAGCTTTATTCTCTTGCAAGAAAGCCATTGGGAACAAATGGGGCCTTCAACCTCGCATAACCCCCTGGCTATACATCTCGGTCATAAGACCGATACTTACTTACGGGGTGGTTGTCTGGTTGCAGTCAACCGCATTAAATTAAGCAGAGTCCAAAGAACAGCATGGCTATGCACAAGCGGAGCCTTGCGGTCTACCCCCTCTGCGGCATTAGATATTCTGCTTCACTTGACACCCCTCGACATTTTTAGCAAGCAAGTAGCTGCGACTGCAGCTATTCGCCTTAAAGCGACTAAACAGTGGACAAATAATTCATTTGGCCACGCCAACATTCTTAATACATTAGGAATCCTCACAGAGAACACCGATTACACCATACCTGAACTTTGGTTTGACAAAAACTTCCATGTAAGTTTCCCCTCTAGAGCATTCTGGGAGGAGGATGCTTTCATGGAGGACAAGTTAATCCATCTCTACACAGATGGATCTAAAACCGACAGCGGAGTTGGTGGCGGTGTTTTCTCAGATAAGCTAAATCTAAGCCTCTCTTTCCGCCTTCCAAATCACTGTAGCGTGTTCTAGGCGGAAATTTTGGCGATTAAAGAAGCTCTGTCCTGGCTGAAGAAAAACGTGATATCTGCAAAGGATATCCGCATATTTTCGGATAGTCAGGCCGCCATCAAGTCCCTGGACTCGGTCTCATTGTGTTCTAAAACTGCCCTTGAATGCCGATCATCTCTCATGGAGATGATCGGCTTTTACTAACGACTTCTGTAGAAGCTGCATGGACGAGGAAGAGGAGGAGACAATCCCCCACCTACTCTGCACATGCCCAGCTCTCTCTCAGAGAAGGAAGCTTCATCTAGGAGCTTTCTTCTACAACGACCTAAACGATCTAGAAAAAATAGACGTTAACAGTCTCCTACGCTTTATTATAAGCTCAAACTGGTTCCAGTAGTAAGAAGATCATAGATCCACGTGGCATCACAATGGGCCAATAGGCCTAAGTGGGTTGGTATTTCCAACAGCCACTCTTACCTAACCTAACCTAACCTAGTTACTACAACACACATTGAAAGTGAATAATTTTGTTGTTGGTTTGTGTTTTCTGCCAGGGTGATAACTTCTGTGTTGGTAAAGTTGTCAGGGGTTAGTCTACTGGTGTTAGTTTACTGGTGGGTCTATAGGATAATAGGAACTTATATAAGTGAATATTGAGGATATAATTTGTATTCTATCCCAAAATAAGTTCGTGTTGCCCTTATATACCACGTTGTTTAGGGTTGCATCGCATTCTTCGTAGTGCAGTAAAAGTGTTCCTGATATTAACTCGGTTTCGATTCCACAAGTGGAGGACATTTCTATATTGAGAGAGTTTACTAAAAGTATATAATTTTCTTCTGGTTGCATGATGTTGGCTTGATTCAGGTCTTCCATTAAGAAACAGGTGGCTCTTTTGTTTTTGATTATGTTTGAAATGCATTTGTCCGTTCTGATATTCTTTAGGTTTCATTTGTTTACAGTAGAAAACTTGCTCAATCATTAAACATTGTTCGTCAATCAATTGGATATAACGGTCGTTTATTAGGACATAGGGTTTGGTTGTATTAATTGTAAGGGTTTGGCTTATAGGTAATTTGATTAAATGGTACAAGGTGAAGCAAGTCAAATGAGAACAAAATTACCACTTTGATTTCCAGCTTAAAGTTCATCATAAATGTTAAGAATTTGTCAAATGTTGAAATGAGTGTTAATGAATAATAGGGTTTGCATAACTGCAATGTTCAAATAATTATTTTTTAATATATTTTCGTTTTCACTAGCCTTGGTTACATTTAATTTTTGTTGCTAGAATATCCCGTTTTTCTGATTACAACACTTACAAAAAATTTGAAAATATGTGTATATTGTTGTTTTATATAGTTTAATTTAAATATCATATTATAATGGAACGGAACAAAATAAGAAAGAAGTTGCCATCATCTTGACAGCAGGGTCACTATAGGTTAAGAACTATACATCTTTTTCATAAAACATAAACTATTTGAGATATCGAAAAACATTTTTTCCCATTGAAGTACATCTTCTGCCATTATGGATGGAACTCAACTTCATTCATATGTCCACGACGTGTGCGCTTGCGCCAATTGATTCCTCCGAGCCAATTTTCGACCACTCTTCCACACATTTCGGCCAATAATCCGACAATGTCGCTTTCAATGTTGGCTCTGAGCTTGTCTAAGGTCTTTGGCTTGTTGGAATAAACCAATAACTTGATGTAGCCCCAGAGAAGAAAAGTCCAGAGGTGTCAAATCACAGGAGCAAGGTGGCCAATTTCTTGAGATAGGACGCTCACCAAACTTTGACTGCAATAGCTCAATTGTTTGGCCCGCTGTGTGGCAACATCTGAACAATGTTCAGAACGTGTAATTGCGGCCAGAAATAACATTGCATCATGTCCCGATAACAAGCAAGTGGTTGTCCGTGCTGCCCACGAGAAGTTTCGCCAATTCTTTCTGGTATCCCTAGAGGCCCCAGACAAAGGCGTCCTAAACAGGATGCTTTCCGATTTCTGAAAGTTGATTTTCAACTTCCAATCATCGCAATATCGCTTAATTTTGTCGAAGTCGCGCTGCAAAAGTATATCAATGACCTCAATCTTTGGACCTGATCTGTACGCGAGTATGTCGTCTGCGTACGCTATGGCATGTTGAAGCGAACCCATCAGATCACTCGTGTAAATGTTGAACAGGATCGGCGAATTCACCACACCTTGTTGGTGATCCTCGATCACAAGGAAGTTGTCATCATCAACAGCCTCATTTGGATCTATGCCTGCTGCTACCAGTATTTGTTCGTTGTTCGTCGTTCGGGCGATTTTAAGACATGGAAGGTCGTTCTGATTATTTCTGTGAAATATTTTATTTATTTACGGGAACATGTTCGGGTTGCTGGTGTTTACAGCCCGAATTTTATTGTTCCAATACAAACTTACAGAATTTCTGTAATTTTCTTTTATTAATGTTTGGAGGTTTTTAGTCGACGACTTCAGTGTGATGATCTCCGGGTTATGTCTATCAGTAAACTGTCTGTACAAGTTTTTTAGTCTTGACAGCAGTCTACTTTTATGTCGGTGCAGTGCGTCAATAGGTGCGTTGCTGAATAAGTCTTTTTCGTCAGTGTGTTGGTACCGAGGTATCGTTTGTTCGTTTGATTGTCTCGTCCATTAGTCTTAGATACCTGTCAATCTCCTCGTTTGACAGATTTCTGTTAGAAGGTGGGTAGAGCGAATAAGATTAGAGTGCTCTAGTCAGTGTTCTGGTGAAGTGTGTTCAACGCACCCTACTATAATTGTAGGAATGCTTTTGGGCAAACTCATCCAATTCTGTAATTTCGTTGGGAACAGTTATTTCGGTGCTGAGACCGCAATGGCCACTGTCATACACGAAAGTGCGTAGACAGTTTGTACTTTGTTGGTTAGTGCATGTCAGTTGTATTCGTGAGTCGAACAGCAGAAGATCCAATTAGAACCCGTGTCTGGGAAACGACGAACTATCCGTCACCCTAAGCCCCAGTCAATACATTATACTGTGCCAACCCCACCAATCGAATAGTAAGTTCCCTCTAGTATTTGGTGTATTATTTCCCCAATCATTATGTTTGGCGTTGAAATCTCCGCCGATAATAAAATAGTTGACTTCCAATTCCAGCCTCAGGAATCGAAAAAGCGTCTCGAGCTCTGAGATAGTTATGGAATACATTTTCATTCATGTGGCCGCCTCGTTTGGTTTAGCAGTAGCGCATCGTGTCAACCCAAATTTTTCAAGAACTTGTTGACTGTTTCTCGCTCTATCTCACAAATGGCTCGGAAAAAGGGCTTGAATCTTTTCTAGATTTTCCGCATAACATGGACACCCCACAAAAAAGATTACAGGCATAAAAGAGGTGTCAGTGTCAAAATAATATATGATTCAATAAGAAACCACCAAAGGGACCACTCTGCATATACGAGTAGAACAAAATTTTTGAAATACGTCAATCAGGAAGCTTCTATTGCTGCCTGGTCTGGTTTCTGAATTTTTACTTCACAGCTGTGCTTAGTAACGTCGATGTTTGTGTTTTTTGTGTTTGTCAAGCTTTATAATGACTCGGGAATTTAGAGTGGACATTGCAAATATACGTGGGCTAAAAAGTAATCACTTTTCTGCGTACGTTCATGTCTGTAAATACAGACCAAGTGTTTTGACACTTAGTGAAACACAGCTCCCCCATACCTCCCAGATCACTCTGATTTGAAGCTACCTGGTTACGAACTAGTGCCATTATTCTTCTCTCACCGCGGTCTCGCCATTTGCGTGCGTAGTGATATAAATTACCAAACTCCACAACAATGTAGTCACTGCTCCAATCCGGAATTCAAGTTCATGTGGTTAAAATTTCATTTCTGTATGCAAATTATCCACTACAGCTTTACTTACAGAAGCCCCAAAGTCTGATGCGATGTCTGACCCCATTCAAAGAATTGTATCCTCATTGTATTCTCATTGTATCCTCATACTGAAATAGTTATTACGGGCGATTTCAATATACACAATTCTGGGTGGCTTCTACATTCTGGACAGACAACACCCGAAGGACGGTGTGTTGAGATTTTCGCTGGGGAAAACAACTTAACGCAGCTTGTAAATTAGCCCACGCGAATTTCAGACGTTTATATTCATACTGCCAAAACCCTGGACTTGTTTTTAAATTCTCACCCTGATGTGCTCTCCCTTCTAGGCTCGTCGGACTATTGTGTCATATCAGCTAATTTCTCGTACACCGACCACACAGTTAGAGAAAAAGTTCCTAAAAGAACCGTATGGCAATACGAGAAAGCCAACTGGAGCGGTCTTAACAGCTGCGTTAGGAATTTTAACTGGTCGTTAGGTTTCCTCGATACCGACGTGGATGCCGCTGATGATATGAATACAGACACCATTCTCTTTGGAATGAGATCCTTTATCCCTCAACGGATGAAGAGCATCAAACCAAAAGAAAAGACATAGTACGACTCAAGCTGTAAAGAGGCTATCAGGGTTAGAGAAATGTTTTTTCGGAAGTACGACTCAAGCTGTAAAGAGGCTATCAGGGTTAGAGAAATGTTTTTTCGGACCGAAAAAAGTTTAAACGAGCCAGGAATGACTGCAACGTCTTTCTTAAGCGTGTGAAATTTCAGTACGACCGAAAGTTGAGGCAAAAAATACTGCAATATCTCAAAGGTAGTAAAAGCTTTTGGTCGTTTGTCAAAAACATCAGAAACTCTGCCTCATCCTCCATCCTAACGCTCATTCACAATGACATTCGAGCTGTCAGCTCTTTAGACAAGGCCAATCTGCTTGCTTCACACTTTGCGGCCAGTTCAGCACTCCCAGATTGTGCTTTGTCTCCGCCTACACTTGAGTGCGTCGAATCTTCAATGGGACGAATCTACTTTCGCACTCGTGTAGTAGCAAAAGTACTTAAAGATCTCAAGATACATAAATCCGCTGTTCCAGAAGGCATATCTCCCCTTATTCTGAAGCGGTGTTCTTCCATGGTGGCAAAACCACTGCGTAAGCTTTTTCATCAATTCTACTCTTTAGGACACTTCCCGAGTAGATGGAAAACAGCATTTGTCCAGCCCGTTCTTAAAAAAGGTGAATCATATTCTCGCTCCTCCTACAGACCCATTGCACTAACGTCCCTTCTTTCCAAGGTCATGGAAACGCTGATAAATCATCAGCTCATGAAATATCTCGAAACACGAAATCTTCTCAATGACCGGCAATATGATTTTCGTAGCAACAGGTCCACTGGTGAATTTATGGCACGTCTCATCGAAAAGTGGAAGCAAAGCGTAGAAATTATTAAATTAATTACCTTTCGGAACGTTTAATTCATAAATGCTGGTGTGCCCCAGGGCTCCGTTCTGTCTCCGACACTTTTTAATTTTCATCAATTGTGTAATAAATTTTTGTGGATGTAGTGGCGTGTCATGAAGCACATATGAGTTTGCAGCCGCCCAATAGCGTCAGTCGTTCGCAGATCTGCGCCGAGAATTGATGTGATTCGGCTTTTCTTATAGTAAAATAAAAATAGTGATTCCGTTTTCTTAAGCTAAATTAGTTGCAATACGGTTAATTGAATCAGTGGCCCGGCGGTTAGCGGCGCAGTGTTTGTCATCGAATTTTGGGACACGGGTTCGGATCCCGGACCAAACTAAGAATTTTTTTTTTGTTTTCTCCTCAAATTGTGTGGTTTCAAAACAAAACAAACAAATAAAAGGAAATAAAAAATCACGTGATGGATGGTGGAGAGCGTTCCGCTCTTCCCATAGCGGGAGTTACAAAAGACAACAACAGTGTTGCCGGTGCCGTGGCGAAAACCATTAAAAGGAGGAGGAGTTTAAAATCCCCTCCTAAAGTAACAAAAAAAAAGAATAAATGCCGTTCTATCAGAGGATGATGAATATTACGAAGGGGGCAATAACAACTTTTCTTCTCTAGCGGCATCCGAATCGGAAGACGAGAATGAAATGTTGAAAGACATTAGCAGCAGCATAGAAAAGCTGCAAGAAAAAATGCTTGCTGTTAAGCTAAAACAAACTGCACGCAGGCAGAGGGAGAAATTAGAGGCAGAAAGCGCCCATCAAAAAAAGCAACACGAGCAGAAACAACAACTGCAGCAACAGCAGAAACAACCACTTCAGCTGACAAAACATCAGCAGCAGAAACAACAGCAGCCGCAGAAATAACAGCAGCAGCAGAAACAGCAACAGACGCAAAAACAACAACAGCTGAAAAAACAGTAGCAGCAACAGCAGCAGCAACAACAGCAGCAGCAACAACAACAACAGCAGCAGCAGAAGAAGAAGGAGAAGGTGCCTCCTATCAACACCTATAAACTAGAGGTCAATGAAACCAAGGACCTGTGTAAGTTGGTCATTGGTAATAATTTTAATATCAAGAGATTGGGGAACGATCGCCATGTCATCCACCGTAATACAGTGGAGGGCTACGCGAAAGTGAAAGAGCTCCTAAAAGAAACGACGACGGAGCACTTCTCATTCACACCAAAGTGTGAAAAGCGGCAATCGATGCTGCTGAAGGAGTTGGAACCGTCTTCTGATCCTGAGGAGATCCTTGCACTGCTCAAAGAGAAGGAGTGCGAAGGACTCAAGTTTGTGGGGTAAAGCCATTTACCACAGCTAGAGCCAGGCGGGAGAAACGGATTCTGCCGTTCTTCCTGGTGCAGCTCAGTCTCGAAAGTCGTCTGGATAGTCTAAGGAGAATCAATGTCCTAGACTACCAGGTGATTCACTGGGAAAAATTAAAAAGGAGCGAAGGCGTTATACAATGCGTTCGCTGCCAGAGGTTCGGGCACGCCGCGTCGAACTGCCAAATGCAGCCTCGATGCGTGAAGTGCGCAAAGAACCACAGTTCCGAGGAGTGTGCTCTGGGTAGGGACGGAGCATCCTATAGGACGCAGCCCTCGTGCGTATTATGTGGGAATGTGGGACACACCGCAAACTATCGGGGTTGTCCTAAGTTCGCTGACATTAAAAAAGCAAAACTGGCTCGGCAACAGAAGGTGGAGGTCAATCGTTCACCTGTTAGGTTTCAAACACCAGCCGTCACGTCCCAAATTTCCTACGCCCAAATGGTGTCAGGTAGGGGGGCTACGGTACAGCAAGCGGTTGTTGCTTCTCCGGCGCCAATGCCGAGAACAACGGAAGCTGCACCTAACATGCTGGCCATCTTGCTCGCAATCCAAGGGCAGATGGCTCAGCTGCAAAAGCAGGTGCAAGAACAGGCCAAGCGGGTGGACCAGATCTACTCGCTGCTGCCGGGCCTAACGCAACACTTGTCGTAATGGGTACCCTACTATAATTGTAGGAATGCTTTTGGGCAAACTCATCCAATTCTGTAATTTCGTTGGGAACAGTTATTTCGGTGCTGAGACCGCAATGGCCACTGTCATACACGAAAGTGCGTAGACAGTTTGTACTTTGTTGGTTAGTGCATGTCAGTTGTATTCGTGAGTCGAACAGCAGAAGATCCAATTAGAACCCGTGTCTGGGAAACGACGAACTATCCGTCACCCTAAGCCCCAGTCAATACATTATACTGTGCCAACCCCACCAATCGAATAGTAAGTTCCCTCTAGTATTTGGTGTATTATTTCCCCAATCATTATGTTTGGCGTTGAAATCTCCGCCGATAATAAAATAGTTGACTTCCAATTCCAGCCTCAGGAATCGAAAAAGCGTCTCGAGCTCTGAGATAGTTATGGAATACATTTTCATTCATGTGGCCGCCTCGTTTGGTTTAGCAGTAGCGCATCGTGTCAACCCAAATTTTTCAAGAACTTGTTGACTGTTTCTCGCTCTATCTCACAAATGGCTCGGAAAAAGGGCTTGAATCTTTTCTAGATTTTCCGCATAACATGGACACCCCACAAAAAAGATTACAGGCATAAAAGAGGTGTCAGTGTCAAAATAATATATGATTCAATAAGAAACCACCAAAGGGACCACTCTGCATATACGAGTAGAACAAAATTTTTGAAATACGTCAATCAGGAAGCTTCTATTGCTGCCTGGTCTGGTTTCTGAATTTTTACTTCACAGCTGTGCTTAGTAACGTCGATGTTTGTGTTTTTTGTGTTTGTCAAGCTTTATAATGACTCGGGAATTTAGAGTGGACATTGCAAATATACGTGGGCTAAAAAGTAATCACTTTTCTGCGTACGTTCATGTCTGTAAATACAGACCAAGTGTTTTGACACTTAGTGAAACACAGCTCCCCCATACCTCCCAGATCACTCTGATTTGAAGCTACCTGGTTACGAACTAGTGCCATTATTCTTCTCTCACCGCGGTCTCGCCATTTGCGTGCGTAGTGATATAAATTACCAAACTCCACAACAATGTAGTCACTGCTCCAATCCGGAATTCAAGTTCATGTGGTTAAAATTTCATTTCTGTATGCAAATTATCCACTACAGCTTTACTTACAGAAGCCCCAAAGTCTGATGCGATGTCTGACCCCATTCAAAGAATTGTATCCTCATTGTATTCTCATTGTATCCTCATACTGAAATAGTTATTACGGGCGATTTCAATATACACAATTCTGGGTGGCTTCTACATTCTGGACAGACAACACCCGAAGGACGGTGTGTTGAGATTTTCGCTGGGGAAAACAACTTAACGCAGCTTGTAAATTAGCCCACGCGAATTTCAGACGTTTATATTCATACTGCCAAAACCCTGGACTTGTTTTTAAATTCTCACCCTGATGTGCTCTCCCTTCTAGGCTCGTCGGACTATTGTGTCATATCAGCTAATTTCTCGTACACCGACCACACAGTTAGAGAAAAAGTTCCTAAAAGAACCGTATGGCAATACGAGAAAGCCAACTGGAGCGGTCTTAACAGCTGCGTTAGGAATTTTAACTGGTCGTTAGGTTTCCTCGATACCGACGTGGATGCCGCTGATGATATGAATACAGACACCATTCTCTTTGGAATGAGATCCTTTATCCCTCAACGGATGAAGAGCATCAAACCAAAAGAAAAGACATAGTACGACTCAAGCTGTAAAGAGGCTATCAGGGTTAGAGAAATGTTTTTTCGGAAGTACGACTCAAGCTGTAAAGAGGCTATCAGGGTTAGAGAAATGTTTTTTCGGACCGAAAAAAGTTTAAACGAGCCAGGAATGACTGCAACGTCTTTCTTAAGCGTGTGAAATTTCAGTACGACCGAAAGTTGAGGCAAAAAATACTGCAGTATCTCAAAGGTAGTAAAAGCTTTTGGTCGTTTGTCAAAAACATCAGAAACTCTGCCTCATCCTCCATCCTAACGCTCATTCACAATGACATTCGAGCTGTCAGCTCTTTAGACAAGGCCAATCTGCTTGCTTCACACTTTGCGGCCAGTTCAGCACTCCCAGATTGTGCTTTGTCTCCGCCTACACTTGAGTGCGTCGAATCTTCAATGGGACGAATCTACTTTCGCACTCGTGTAGTAGCAAAAGTACTTAAAGATCTCAAGATACATAAATCCGCTGTTCCAGAAGGCATATCTCCCCTTATTCTGAAGCGGTGTTCTTCCATGGTGGCAAAACCACTGCGTAAGCTTTTTCATCAATTCTACTCTTTAGGACACTTCCCGAGTAGATGGAAAACAGCATTTGTCCAGCCCGTTCTTAAAAAAGGTGAATCATATTCTCGCTCCTCCTACAGACCCATTGCACTAACGTCCCTTCTTTCCAAGGTCATGGAAACGCTGATAAATCATCAGCTCATGAAATATCTCGAAACACGAAATCTTCTCAATGACCGGCAATATGATTTTCGTAGCAACAGGTCCACTGGTGAATTTATGGCACGTCTCATCGAAAAGTGGAAGCAAAGCGTAGAAATTATTAAATTAATTACCTTTCGGAACGTTTAATTCATAAATGCTGGTGTGCCCCAGGGCTCCGTTCTGTCTCCGACACTCTTTTTAATTTTCATCAATTGTGTAATAAATTTTTGTGGATGTAGTGGCGTGTCATGAAGCACATATGAGTTTGCAGCCGCCCAATAGCGTCAGTCGTTCGCAGATCTGCGCCGAGAATTGATGTGATTCGGCTTTTCTTATAGTAAAATAAAAATAGTGATTCCGTTTTCTTAAGCTAAATTAGTTGCAATACGGTTAATTGAATCAGTGGCCCGGCGGTTAGCGGCGCAGTGTTTGTCATCGAATTTTGGGACACGGGTTCGGATCCCGGACCAAACTAAGAATTTTTTTTTTGTTTTCTCCTCAAATTGTGTGGTTTCAAAACAAAACAAACAAATAAAAGGAAATAAAAAATCACGTGATGGATGGTGGAGAGCGTTCCGCTCTTCCCATAGCGGGAGTTACAAAAGACAACAACAGTGTTGCCGGTGCCGTGGCGAAAACCATTAAAAGGAGGAGGAGTTTAAAATCCCCTCCTAAAGTAACAAAAAAAAAGAATAAATGCCGTTCTATCAGAGGATGATGAATATTACGAAGGGGGCAATAACAACTTTTCTTCTCTAGCGGCATCCGAATCGGAAGATGAGAATGAAATGTTGAAAGACATTAGCAGCAGCATAGAAAAGCTGCAAGAAAAAATGCTTGCTGTTAAGCTAAAACAAACTGCACGCAGGCAGAGGGAGAAATTAGAGGCAGAAAGCGCCCATCAAAAAAAGCAACACGAGCAGAAACAACAACTGCAGCAACAGCAGAAACAACCACTTCAGCTGACAAAACATCAGCAGCAGAAACAACAGCAGCCGCAGAAATAACAGCAGCAGCAGAAACAGCAACAGACGCAAAAACAACAACAGCTGAAAAAACAGTAGCAGCAACAGCAGCAGCAACAACAGCAGCAGCAACAACAACAACAGCAGCAGCAGAAGAAGAAGGAGAAGGTGCCTCCTATCAACACCTATAAACTAGAGGTCAATGAAACCAAGGACCTGTGTAAGTTGGTCATTGGTAATAATTTTAATATCAAGAGATTGGGGAACGATCGCCATGTCATCCACCGTAATACAGTGGAGGGCTACGCGAAAGTGAAAGAGCTCCTAAAAGAAACGACGACGGAGCACTTCTCATTCACACCAAAGTGTGAAAAGCGGCAATCGATGCTGCTGAAGGAGTTGGAACCGTCTTCTGATCCTGAGGAGATCCTTGCACTGCTCAAAGAGAAGGAGTGCGAAGGACTCAAGTTTGTGGGGTAAAGCCATTTACCACAGCTAGAGCCAGGCGGGAGAAACGGATTCTGCCGTTCTTCCTGGTGCAGCTCAGTCTCGAAAGTCGTCTGGATAGTCTAAGGAGAATCAATGTCCTAGACTACCAGGTGATTCACTGGGAAAAATTAAAAAGGAGCGAAGGCGTTATACAATGCGTTCGCTGCCAGAGGTTCGGGCACGCCGCGTCGAACTGCCAAATGCAGCCTCGATGCGTGAAGTGCGCAAAGAACCACAGTTCCGAGGAGTGTGCTCTGGGTAGGGACGGAGCATCCTATAGGACGCAGCCCTCGTGCGTATTATGTGGGAATGTGGGACACACCGCAAACTATCGGGGTTGTCCTAAGTTCGCTGACATTAAAAAAGCAAAACTGGCTCGGCAACAGAAGGTGGAGGTCAATCGTTCACCTGTTAGGTTTCAAACACCAGCCGTCCCGTCCCAAATTTCCTACGCCCAAATGGTGTCAGGTAGGGGGGCTACGGTACAGCAAGCGGTTGTTGCTTCTCCGGCGCTAATGCCGAGAACAACGGAAGCTGCACCTAACATGCTGGCCATCTTGCTCGCAATCCAAGGGCAGATGGCTCAGCTGCAAAAGCAGGTGCAAGAACAGGCCAAGCGGGTGGACCAGATCTACTCGCTGCTGCCGGGCCTAACGCAACACTTGTCGTAATGGGTACGCACATGGTGGAGCAAACTTTGAAGGTCCTTGCGGTGAATGTTAACTCACTGATTAGGATCGAACGAAGAGCCGCGATGTTTAAATTGCTACAAGACCAAACTCCTGATGTGCTTTTCGCTAGCGAAACCAAGCTAACCGATAAGCACAAACTGGAGTACAATAATTATATTGTTAGAAGAAGAAATCGGCCCAGATCCAAACGTGGAGGCGGTGTCGCGATCTTCATTAAAGAAGGTATAAAATTTCACAGAGTGTACAAGGGTGTGTTGCGTAGGTTCCGGGTGTTGGAAGCAGTCGTCATTTAGATACCGCTCCGCAGTGGAAAGCGGCTGTACTTGGCCTCCGTTTATGCACCTGAGGCTTCACAATCCACCCTATTCATTACAGAGCTCGACACGCTTTTTCGACTTCTCAGGCTGGAATCGGGGGAGAATTATTTTATAATCGGCGGGGATTTCAACGCTAGACACAGAGATTGGGGAAATATTTTGCCAAATACTAGAGGGAACCTACTACTCGATTGGTGGGGTCAGCACGATGTCATGTACAGACTCGGTCTTAAAGCGACGGATAACACGTCGTTTCACAGAGGCGGGTCTTATTTGGATCTACTGCTGTACGACGAACGTATACGCCTGACAGGTACGAATTTAGAAACATTAAACTGTCTGCGCACATTCGTGTATGACAGCGACCATTGCGGTTTTAGCACCGAAATTACAGTTCCCAACGAAATTGCGGAATTGGAGGAGTTTGTCCACAGATATTCTTACAACTACAGTAAGACTCGATGGACACGCTTCTCCGCAACTTTGAGAAGAGCGCTCTCCTCGAACACGCTCCACCCACCGTCCAATAGGAATTTGTCAAACGAGGAGATCGACAATTACCTAAAATAAATGGACGAGACAATTAAACAAACTATGGACACTGCAATACCGCGGTATCGACGTACAACTAACGAAGACCTGTTCCGCAATTCTACTATCGACGCACTGCACCGACATAAAAGTAAACTTCTGACAAGACTCAAAAACTTGTACAGACAGTTAACTGACAGACAAGGCCCGGAGATTAGGACACTGAAGTCGTCGATTAAAAATATTCAAACGCTAATAAAAGAGAATTACAGAATTTCTGTAAGTTTGTATTGGAACAACAAGGTTCGGGCTGTAAACACCAGCAACCCGAATATGTTTCCGCAAATAAATAAACTATTTCGGAGAAGAAATCAAAACGACCTTCAGTGTCTTAAAATAGCCCGGACAACAGACAACGAACGGTTACTGATAATAGCAGGTATTGATCCAAATGAGGCCGCTGACGATGACGACTTCTTTGTGATCGAGGATCCGCAGGAGAAGGTTGAGACCATAGGGGCGACTTTCCAGGAAGTATACAAGGCCATTGATATCATTGGCCCTAATTATGACCTGGACAACCGCGTCTTGGTGCACAGCTGCTACATTCGAAATGAAATGGAGAATTGGCGATCCGAAGGCTCTAGTTTCACCTGGTTTAGCGACGAAAATATGGCAAATAATGTCATTACCAGAGAGGGTGACCTACCCCCATTCATTTCGAGGGAAGAACTCCGTGAGATCTTTGACACAATCAGGGCTAAGAAATCAGTGGGGACCGATGGTATTCCGAACATCGTGCTTCAACATCTTCCTCTAGAAGCGGTGGACATCTACACCCTGTTTAATAATACAATGAATAATGCACATTATCCAGCGCATTGGAAAACGGCGGTGGTTCAACCTATCCCCAAAAAGGGGAAGGATATATCCAATCCGGCGAATCTCCGGTCGATAAGTCTCCTTCCGAATATCAGTAAGGTTTTTGAAAAAGTAATTAATAGAGCTCTGTCTAGGTGGGTTGAGGACAAACATATAGTTCCGGATAATCAATTCGGTTTTAAGGCGGGACATGATATCTCACATGCCGCGTCTAAACTGGTTTCTGATATCTAATGGAATAAAGGCAAAAAACAATGCACTGGTGCCTGCCTTGTTGACTTGGAGAAGGCCTTCGAAACTGTATGGTTAGAGGGTCTTTTCTATAAGCTGACTGGGCTGAGGATCAGTAAACCACTCTTGTACATTCTTTATAATATGCTAACCAACAGACAGTTCATCGTGAAAAATGGTGATGTGACTTCTGTTGGAATATTTCAAATTAAAAATGGTCTTCAGCAAGGCGCGGTCAATTCGCCGATCCTATTCAACATTTTTACAAGCGACTAGGTTCACTTCCCCATACTATTGCGTACGCAGACGATTTTATAGCGTACAGAACAGGTCAAAAAATCGAGGTCATTAATAGTTTCTTGCAGCGTGACTTCGATAAGATAAGACGATTTTGCGATGACTGGAAGTTGAAAATCAACTTTCAGAAGTCGGAAACTACTCTCTTTAGGACGCCGTTGTCTGGAGCCTCTAGGGATACCAGAAAAAATTGGCGAAAGTTCTCTATCGTTGGACAACACGGACAGCCTCTTGCCTGCCGAAATGTAGTCAGATACCTTGGAATCTGGCTAGATCAGTTTCTGTATTTTGGCAAAAATGTAGATGCTGCTCTGGCCAGAGCTAAAGGTGCTTTTGCCCTCACAAAGAGACTGTTTTATAGCAGCCAATTCGATGCGAGGGTAAAGGTAATCTGCTACATGGCCCTTATTAGGCCCATGCTGGTATTTGGTTGTCCCGTGTGGTTCAATGTACGAGCAAGCTTAATGGAAAAGATTCGGGTGTTTGAGAGGGCTTGTCTTAGGGTTTGTCTTCGCTTGTACAGAACACCAGAGTCGGAGTACAAGAAATTTTATCCTAATGAGGTCCTTTACAACAGGGCGAACCTAATACGAGCGGACAACTTCGTAATTAAGCTGACTCGAAGGCACATCGCAAGAGCAATGACCTCGACGAAGAACCTCATATCTGGGGCTTATTACCCCAATTACCTTTACCACGAGAGTGTGCGCTGTGGCGGCTTCGTTCCACCGGAAGCATTCCTCTACCTAGATCAGATAGGGTTGATCCAGGATAGATCAGCGGTGCCGTTAATCTTCCATGTCGGTCGGACAGCTGGGGACAGGCGACTCAACTACAACAGAGACGTCGCACACGGCAGTGTGGATCGCCTCAGGTTCAGTAGGGCGGTGGGGAATCGCGATAAGAGGGATGTCGTTCGGCAGCACCAGCATTTCTGGTGGTTGAATGATGGAGAAGATGTTTCGTCGTTGTTTCCGTCAATTACGGACCAGCCTCACTAATGAGGCAGAGCTGACCAATCTGTTTTCTCTGTAAACAGCGATGGCCAGGTTACATTGGTTTAGGTTAGCATTTAAGAAACATATACATATATCAGTGTATACAAAGGTGCATACTGATATATGTATAGGATTGTGTATAATGACTATGTGTGTTTATGTGTGAATTGGTTATCTAGGTTAGGTAGGCTAAGGTTTATTTTAAGTTAGATATTAAGTTTTTATAAAAAATAAAAAATTAGGTCCATATGCTAAGTTTTTGTTAACAAATATTTTTTCTTAGCCTTAAGTAGTCAGAATAAATAGTTCTAAGTAAAATGTAAATAAAGTCGAAAGATATAGTTATAAGAATTTAGAGTAGCTTAGAGCGCCTGTGTGGGGCCAGAAAGTTAGTATAAGATTGTTAAGTAATTTTAAGCTAGCATTTAAGCATTTTTTGTTAGTATGTAAGAGTTAATGATTAAGAAAATAAAATGCTTTAAAACTAAAAAAAAAAAAAAAACTAACCGCCCAATAGCGAATATTTTGCTTGTTGACAAAGCCATTTAGCTAGAAATGAGCTTCATCGCTGAAGTTGATTTTGCGATGAAATTCAGAATCGGTTGTAACCATTTCAACAGAGCCCAATGGGAGAAAATACGACGCTTTGATCTTATTTATCAAATACGAGTATAGGCCGAGATCTTTTCACAGAATTCGCAATAATGTTATTTATAATGTCGAATTCCTGCGAATGGCTTGGAATTTATTGATTTGGGTCGCTGTCCACAGATGCACTTACGGCCTCAATATTTTCAGCACTCCTTGCATTTCTTTATCTCATTGGCACCGGAACATTAAGCAGAGGAAATGGAGACACCAAATTACGAATTGCAAGTCGGGTGGGGCTATTATTACGACGAGGAAAATTGGCGTTAGCGCTCTTGATGACTTGTAAACGTTGTTCGTTCGAGTACTGAACGGACTAAATGGGAGACATTGACGAGCAAAATAGTAGTGACTGTTCATAAAAAGCAGTAGAGTTCTTAATGGAAAACGCTGTAGATAAAATCATAAGCATATCAAAAATCACTGAAATAAAATTGACAATTGAACACGAATCGTGGAATATTTTTATCGCCCGCAAATAGGCAGTGAGCAATCATAAAATATAATAATATTTCGGAGCGATTTTTTGAGCTAAATACGATATTTTTTAAACAAGAACGGCACTTGATTACATACTGCAGCGTTGGGTAACAAACGCAGATAGATTACTATCTATGCTGGAATAACATGTGTTGTCGGGGCCTTATTTTCGGAAAACACGTTGGCCGTGTCAAAATTATCGAAATACTTATTAAAATCAAAATTATTTTTGAAGAAGTGATAATATGGAGAAAAAAAATAAATAGTGCTTCAATTTGCAGTGAATTGTTAAATAAATAGCGCTTCTCATTCTCTGTCCACTTCTTGCTACTATTTACATATTTGGTTAGCACTTTTTTGGGAATGTGCAATAATTCATAAAAAACGGATGCCAATATAAATTACTTAATTGAATTGAATAAAGTTGAATGGTTTTCAGTGATATTTCTTGGATTTCGCTGAAAACAACATATCAAAAGTGACATCAACTTGTTTTCGATAATGTATGGAAAACCATTCGTTTTCAATACTGTGTCAGCGATAACCAAACTTGGGGTATGTGAAATGTATCATAGTAACATAGTATCTATGTATATAGTATATTGCTGACAGAATTGTTCGTGAAAAAAGGAAGGCAAAACCTACAAAAATCATAATCAGTAGAAAAATTAAACTGTATCAATTTATACGAGGAAAGAGGTCAGATCTGGGAGCACAAGGTATGCGGAACAACTCTGAAGGAAAATGCAAGAGTAGTGCGGAAATACTGTTGGATATTTCAAAAGACCTGCACCACATACACATAAGTGTCGCGGTCTTAGTACAGCTAACGTAGCGAAAACTAAACGTCGGTTGTTTGTTTATGTCGTACAAGACTTTCTATTGAAACAACACATCAACGAGTTCGGAAAAACTTCTCTGGTTAATGAAGAATGACAGCCATTCTTGCAACTCATAATAAGTGGAGAAAAGCGATAGAAAATATCGGGTTACGAGTAAGTCGTAGTAAGACCGAATATCTGTATTGGTGACTTTCTGAAGCAGGAAAACTAGTTCCTGACATCTATATGCAAGGAGTCATCGTTCCAAAGTGTGAACAATTTAAATATGTACTTAGGATCTGTCACTAACCACCAAGGGAAGCAATGCGGTGACGATGTCGCACATAGGGTCAGTGTGTGGCAGCTTAAAAGGCGCGAACAATCCGTTATATTTTGTGACAGAAAAATCGCGCTTTAACTTAAGAGTTTGTTGTATACGATAGTGGTTTGTCTAGTTTTAAACATAAGTATTGCAATGTTGGACGATGTTGGATGTATTACAGGGTATAATAAAACGTGATCTCATAAGAGGTATCCGCATCCACGAAAAACCGATAGTAAAGAAACTTCAGTTTAAACAAATCAGCTGGTGTTGCCATATTCAACGAAGGTCGGTTCAAAAAAAGCAAATAGCAAACAAAGCGTCAAATCCCACCCTAGGTTAAAAAAAGAATCCGACAGAAAAACAATTGGACCACTCAAAGGAGAAAACACGAGCAAATTCTTGACGTCACTAACGAAATAATCCAAAATAGAGTGGCCGTATCAGGGTAATAAGGTTCACCAATTTAACAAACCCTATAATTTTCGCAGTAATAATGCAGATATGCTAGGTGGGAGAAGTATGAAACATTCGATTGAACTATACGCGTTACACACTATTAGCGGATACTAATAACATAACAAGAAGAATTGTATTTATATGAAATACTTAATTTCAATATTTAATTTCCTTACTATATTTTTCATTATTTCTCTTAGTTTCAAATGTGGCCGCCAACTGTCTTTAATGGTAATACGTGCATACAAGTATTTAGCAGATTTTGCTGTAGTTTCAATTTAATGGTACTCAAAATATATAATACTTATTCTATAATTTATTTTTCTTTTTTGCTGGCGGTATATTGTTAGAACTTTTGTACTGAAGTTTTGAGTAATCGGAGCAAGAAGTCCGGAAATTGTCAGAAAGTCATGAAATGCTTATAAATTATTTTGCAATTATTTTTGATATTTCTTCCTTTTTTGGCAGTTATGGATTGCAAGAACCTAACCTATTTTTTGTATGTTTTCCCTATAATTTTGAATAAGTTGTCAAATGATATCTCCTAATCTGAATTTTTGCAGGTTTCGATCCACTGTAAAATTAACCATTAACTGTTTGCTAAACTTTGCCATCATCGATAATATTTTATTGTTCTTTCATGCTTGCTAATTTTAATTATATAAATTATTCTCGTATCAGCTTAAGCCTTTGAATATTCTTCGTTCAGTTTTAAGGATTGTTATCTTATTCTTTGTTTTTAAGGGTTTCATAATATTTATCATTTTATGTGGTGTAGCAGTTACTTTAACGACACAAAATTCAATACGAAATTAAGGATTGTTCTGTTTTTAGAAATTATAGACAGGCTAAAATCTACGAGAATTGTCAGTAATCTACGATGTAAATGGAATAATTAATGCTACACCTTTACTCAAAATTTATATTGGAAATCTGTGTTGACCTAACATTTGCAAATGTTATTCGGCATACTGTGCTTTTATAGATACGAGTATCTAATATGTATGTACAGGGTTTTTACAAAAATAAAACAAAATGAACAAAAATCAATTATTTTCGGTATGTTATGGTTTTGTTATAAAGAGCGAGCATTCGTAGTTTAGTTTTAAATGCATTTTATTTTCTTAACACTAACTCTTACATTCTAACAAAAAATGTTTAAATGTTTTATTTAGGAATACTTATTTTCTATACTTAAGGCTAAGAAAGAATTTGTTTACAAAAACTTAGCGTAAGGCCTTATGGCTAAGATCAAAGTGTAGCGAGCATTCGTATTAGTTATGGAATACATTTTCATTCATGTGGCTGCCTCGTCTGGTTTCGCGGTAGCGCATCGTGTCAACCCAAATTTTTCAAGAACTTGTTGACTGTTTCTGGCTTTATTCTACGAATGGCTCGAAAAAAGGGCTCTAAGGTCGATCTTTAAGGACACCCCACAAAAAATATTTCAAGCAGGAAAGAGGTGTCAGTGTCAAAATAATATATGATTCCATAAGAAACCAGCAAAGGGACCGCTCTGCATATACGAGTAGAACAAAATTTTTGAAACACGCCAATCAGGAAGCTTCTATTGCTGACTGGTCTGGTTTTCAATATATAGGCTAAAAGTTTATTCAGATTTGGTAAACCAACTCTGAATTCTTACTTCACAGCTGTGCTTAGTAACGTCGGTGTTTTTGTTTTTTGTGTTTGTCTTGCTTTATAATGACTCGGGAATTTAGAGTGGACATTGCAAATATACGTGGGCTAAAAAGTAATCATTTTCCTGCGTACGTTCATGTCTGTAAATACAGACCAGCTGTTTTGGCACTTAGTGAAACACAGATAGATCCCCTTCCATACCTCCCAGATCACTCTGATTTGAAGCTACCTGGATACGAACTAGTGCTATTATTTTTCTCTCACCGCGGTCTCGCAATTAACGTGCGTAGTGATATAGCTTACCAAACTCCACAATAATGTAGTCCCTGTTCCAATCCGGAATTCAATTTCATGTGGTTAAAATTTCATTTCCGTAAGCAAATTATCCACTACAGCTTTACTTACAGAAGACAGGAATTCGACTTTTAATGAGTCTGATGCGCTGTCAAAGAATTGTATCCTCAGTGTATCCACATACTGAAATAGTTATTACGGGCGATTTCAATGTACACAATTCTGGGTGGCTTCGACATTCTGAACAGACAACACCCAAAGGACGGTGTGTTGAGATATTCGCTGCGGAAAACAACTTAACGCACGTTGCATTCATACCGTCAACACCCTGGACTTCTTTTTAAATTCTCACCCTAATAAGTACACCGTTGATGTGCTCTCCCCTCTAGGCTCGTCGGACCATGGTGTCATATCAGCTAATTTCTCGTACACCGACCACACAGTTAGAGAAAAAATTCCTAAAAGAACCGTATGGCAATACGAGAAAGCCAACTGGAGCGGTCTTAACAGCTTCTTCAGGAATTTTAACTGGTCGTTATGTTTAATCGATAACGACGTGGATGCCGCTGCAGATATGAACACAGACACAATTCTCCTTAGAATGAGACCCTTTATCCCTCATCGGATAAATAGTATCAAACCAAAAGAAAAGGCATGGTACGACTTGTGCTGTAAAGAGGGTATCAGGGTATATTTTTTCGGTCCTTCAAGGTCAACACGACAGAGTTTAAACGAGCCTGGAATGACTGCAACGTCTTTCCTAAGCGTTTAAGATTTCAATACGACCAAAAGCTGAAGCAAAAAATACTACAATATCCCAAGGTTATAAAGGTATTAAAAAATGTTGGTCGTTCGTTATAAATATTAGAAATTCTGCCTCAACCTCCATCCCGACGATTATTTACAATGTCATTCCAGCTGTCAGATGTTTGCTGCACACTTTGCGGCCAGTTCAAGACTTTCAGATTGTGCTTTGTCTCCGCCTATACTTGAGTGCGTCGAATCTTCAATGGGACGAATCAACTTTCGCACTCGTATAGTAGCAAGAGTACTTAAAGATCTCAAGATACATAAATCCGCTGTTTCAGAATGCATATCTTCCCTTCTTCTGAAGAGGTGGTCTTCCACGTTGGCAAAACCATTGCGTAAGCTTTTTCTTCAATCCTACTCTTTAGGATCCTTTCCGAGCAGATGGAAAACATCATTTTTCCAACCCGTCCCTAAGAAGAGTGAATCTTCTTCTCTCTTCTACTAAAGGCCTATTTCACTTACGTCCCTTCTTTCCAAGGTCATGGAAACGCTGATGAATCGTCAGCTCATGAAATATCTCGAAACACCAAAACTTCTCAATGACCGACAATACGGTTTTCGTAGCAACAAATCGACTGGTGATTTGATGGCGTGTCGTACCAAAGGTGGAACCGAGGCGTACATAAATCTCGCAAAAGCAAGATAGTTGCACTTGATATTTCTAAGGCATTTGACAGAGTTTGGCATCAGGCTCTTTTCTCGAAAATACGTGCTTTTGGGATCGATGACCGAAGTTACCTTTTGGAACTTTCAATTCAAGTTGTCTTGGATGGTTTCAAGTTTGACATTAAAAAAAAAAAAAATGCTGGTGTACCCCAAGGCTAGGTTCTGTCCCCGATATTCTTTTTAATTTTCATCAACGATCTCTTGTCTGCTACTGCTAGTACAATATATTCCTTTGCTGACGACAGTACTCTCTACTTTTCAAATTCGTTCCCTGACTCACGTCCCTGCTCTTCGGTTGTGCAGCGGGAACGCCAGCGTATGTTAAGCTCATTAAATTCTTATATTAACAGCATAAGTAATTAGAGAACCACTAACAGAGTAGAATTTTATGCTTCCAAAACACAATGCTGTGTTCTGTGGTTAAGACGAAATTTAAACACCCAGCCATTATCCATGAATGGCTCTTGCATCGTTGAAACCGATAAACTTTCCGTTCTCGGTAAGTGTGTCAGTGACAACTTACGTTGGAGTGACCACATATTCGATGCCGTCAAAAATGCTGCGAAATGTCTACTTCCCCCCTCTGATCTGGCCACAATATATAAGGCATATGTCCGCCCGAAATTGGAGTATAATGATAGGGTGCTCCTGGAACATCTCTGCGCCTGCTAGATAGGATTCAAACTCGTGCGATGAAACTCATAGGTGATAATAAAATCATTGTGGATATTAGTTATAAGATCACAATGGACACCCTCGAACACCGACGTAATGTCTTGTATCTCACTCTGGTTTATCGCTATTTTCACCACCAGTGCTCGATAGAAATCGCCAGTAGCATTCCGCTCATCAGTATACCATCAAGCTCACTTTCGGACGTACTCTAAAATGTCGTTATTCTTTCCTAAACCGTACAACTCGCTTTACTCCCTAGTCATTACAACTGTTACATCAGCAGGAGTAAGTAAGTAGACAACCGACGCTTTTGATAATTCAAGAGGCACTTTATTTCATGCATAAATAAAATAGATCAAGTAATACAATACCGCTTTGGTAAATACATAGAGAGTATTATAGTATATAAGAAGGCAATAGGGTGTTGTTTACAATATTTGGCATTTTAAGAAAATTAGAAAACTATAACTTCAACACTCCCACTTTTTATAAATGTTTTAAAATGCTAACAAAGTTTTACGTTACGAAACAAAATAGAACGAAGTTCAAAATCCAAATTAATTTTTTTTTTTTTTTAATTATTTCAAAGGCAAAACTATATACTTTAAATATTTGAATGAAATGGTACAATTCCCATCATAAAGCGAAATCTAGCAAATGTATCTTTAGGAAGCGGCTTAGTGAAAATATCAGGTATTTGATTTTTAGTTGAAACGAATTCCAAGTTGAACAGCTCGTCTTCATATTTTTCAGGTATAAAATTATAGCGAACATCGATATATTTTGTTCTTTTTTAAAATTCCGGGTTTTTGATGAGCACAGCACCTTGATTATCCACAAAAAGAGTAGGTAGAATCTTTCCGCAAAGCGACCAAAAGTTGTTGGATCGAGATTAATTCTTTGACAGCGTGACATCCAGCAACAAACTCTGCTTCAGTAGTTGACAGGGCAACACACTTTTGTCTTTGCGAAGACCAAGTGATGCAGCTTGGCTCAATAAGGAACACAAAACCGCTGGTGGACTGCCTGGTAATAACTTTCCCAGCACAGTCTGCATCACTGAAACAGGATAAATTAAATTTATTACATTTAAGAATCATACCATAGTCAGCAGTTCTTTTGATGTAGCGTATAATTCTCTTCACCATATTCACGTGGAGTTGATTTGGATTTTCTAGATAGCGGCTTACACATTCAACCGCAAAAGCTATATGTGGTCGGGTAGCCACCATAAGGTAAATCAGGCTTCCGACAGCTTGTCTGAAGGGAAAAGAGTTTATTTCTTTTAGCTACTAGATCCACCAAATGAATTAAACGAGGTATCAGAAGGGGTTGAAACTGGGACTGCATCATTTATGTTAAACTTGTCAATCATTTGTTTTACACATTGCGATTGGCTGACGTGAATCGAACCATCGTTTAATCTTCTCAGCTCCAATCCCAAAAATGTCTTCAAGGTAAAATTTTGCTTTGAAGATTCTGCTTCAAGTACTCACATAGTTCTTCTATTTCTTTCTCCTCATTTGACGCCACGAGTCCATCGTCGATATAAATAGCCAATACGGTTTTTGCTTTATTTGTATTGCTCACAAATGCGCAAGCATCTGCATCATTAGCGTAAAATTGAAAATCCCTTAACAGCTTCCTAAAAGTTTGGTTCCAGAACCTTGATGCTTGCTTCGGACCATATAAGCTCCTCTCCAACTTATATTATCGACCAGTTCCATCATCGTATCCTTTCGGCTGACAAACGTAGATTTCTTCCTTAGTACGAGTATCTCCATTTAAAAATGCAGTTTTAACATGAAACTGTTTAAGATGCAAATTCTCATGAGCAGCAACACACAGAATCGTTCTTACGGACGAAAACTTTGCAACTGGGCTAAATGTTTCAAAGTAGTCAATGCCATATTGATGCCTAAAGCCCCGAGCCAGCTTTAGAACGGGCAGCTTCATTTTATGTTGCGGGTTTCACTAGATACACCCACTTAGTATCAACTAACTTACGATTTGTGGGTAGTTTTTCCAAAATCCAAGTATTGTTCTCTTGAAGTGAAGAAATATCCGCATCCATAGCTTTTTTCCACTGATCCGATTCGTTACCCTTAATCGCATCTTCGAAGAAAACTTCTTCTCAAACGATCCCTTATATTGGCATTTTCTCGTCCTTCATCCGCTTCTTCCTCATCTATTGTGTCTTCCACTTCAAAACCGACAGAAACACCTGTATTTCGACTAATATTAGCAACTTTACCATTTGCCCCACCTTCAACATCAGCATCATTGACAACGACTTTACCATCTATAAAACCTCCATCAAATTCATCCACAGCATTTTCAAAAACGTGTTCAGAATCATTCACACCATGAAAATCACTACCGTAATGTGTCGATAAATACTACATCCCTACAAATGTCGATCTGATTGCCTTCCAGAATGTACATTCGATACCCTTTAACATTCTCTGCATAGCCGACAAAAAATCCTTTCTTAGCTTTACTGGTTCTGGTATATGCACAAACCCATTACTCGTAATACTTCTAATTTGTTTATGTTTGTGTCCTTCCAAAACCATAGTTCGTATGGCGAATTTCCTTTCACCTTACTGGTCCCAGTGCGATTTAGTACATCTACTGCCATATTTACAGCCTCCGCCCAAAACTTCTTATTCAAATCCTTTGCATCGATCATGGTACGTGCAGATTCAACGATAGTTCAGCACTACCATTTTGTTCAGGGGTGTACGGAACTGTTTTCTAATAAATTACACATAGCTGAGTTAAAAGGTCTTGTACGTTTTCATTAGTGTACTCTAAGCTATTGTCTGCCCTTAGAATTTTAACCCTTTTGCCCGTTTCGTTCTTAATTCGCTTCAAATATTTTTCCATGAATGATCTCACTTCCGCTTTCTCTTTAAGGAAAAAAACTTTCTTGAAATGCGAATAATCATCTTTAAAGAGTAAAAAATATTTTGATCCACCAACTGAAACCAGGTGCATTGGTCAGCATAGATCTGAATGCACCAACACAGCAACACTACTAGTACTACTTTCGCTATGTCGAAATGATTGACGATGTTCTTTTCCGTACATGCATGCTTCACAGAAAAATCTTCACGAATAAACGAAATATTTCTGGTCTTTAAAACATCCTTCACATGCGATGAATTTTGATGACAAAGTTTTTCATGCCATTTCCTCAAACCTGTCCTCACACATGCATTAACTGTCGGACTTGGAATAACTTTAATTAGTAGTTTAAATAATTTCATTTCTCTTCCTCCCACTGCTAGAACAGTATTTCCCTTAGATAATTCGCACTTAGAATTATTTGAAACGAATCTCAATCCTTTGTCTAATGCATAGCTTAAGGAGAAGAGATTTAATCGAATTTCTGGTACATAAAGTAATGTGTGATTTTTTAGCTGGTTTGGTTTTGGCAACACTGGTTTTGACAGCTGACGTGTGTTTAGTACCTTGTGTCACTGTCAAACAGCTTCAGTTTGGTTTGCAATTTAACCATGGATCGTCTTACAAATGAACAACGCTTGCAAATTATTGAATTTTACTATCAAAATTCGTGCTCGGTTCGAAATGTTCATCGCGCGCTGCTTCCATTTTATGATCGGCATTCTCGACCTTCTGAGCAGTCTATTCGGAAGATTGTGACCAAATTTCGCACCAAATTTACTTTGTTGGACATTAAACCACCAACACGTTTACGTACTGTGCGTAGTGAAGAAAATATTGCGGCCGTATCAGCTAGTGCGAAATGTCGATTCGGCGCCGTTCCCAGCAGTTAGGCCTTTGTTACAGCACTACGTGGAAAATTTTGCGGAAGGATTTGGGCGTAAAGCCTTTTAAGATACAGCTGGTGCAAGAACTAAAGCCAGCCGACCTACCACAACGCCGAATTTTTGGTGAATGGGCTCTTGGAAAGCTGGCCGAGGATCCGCTTTTTTATCGAAAAATTGTGTTCAGCGATGAGGCTCATTTTTGGTTGAATGGGTACGTAAATAAGCAAAATTGCCGCATTTGGAGTGAAGATCAGCCAGAAGCATTGCAACAGCTACCAATGCATCCCGAAAAAGCCACTGTTTGGTGCGGTTTATGGGCCGGCGGCATTATTGGGCCATATTTCTTCAAAGATGATGCGAATCGCAGCGTTACTGTCAATGGTGAACGCTACCGAGCGATGATAACAAACTTTTTTTTGCCCGAAATGGAAGTTCTTGACTTGCATGATATGTGGTTTCAACAAGACGGTGCCACATGCCACACAGCATGCGAAACAATGGCGCAATTGCGAGGCGAGTTTGGTGAACAGTTAATTTCACGTTTCGGGCCGGTCAATTGGCCGCCTAGATCGTGCGATTTGACACCATTAGATTATTTTTTGTGGGGGTATGTCAAGGCTAATGTCTATAGGGACAAGCCCGCTTCGATTGACGCACTGGAAGCCAACATCCATGCATTCATTCGTGAGATACCGGCCGATATGTGTGAAAGAGTATGCCAAAATTGGACTCAGCGGATGGGCTACCTGAGACGCAGCCGCGGTCAACATTTGCATGAAATTATCTTTAAACATTAAATTGCAAGGTTCAAACTATCGATTCAAATAAATATTTCATTCATTTTTTGGAATTTTTTGTGTTTTTTTTTTAAAAAAAGTTTTAAACCTCTTAAAAAATCACCCTTTACTTTGGCTAAATGATTTTGAATGAACATCTGTGCCAGAATGTTAAATTTTCTTTTTTTATAAAATGAAGTGGTACCTGTGCTTGAAGTGTGAGAATATTAGGATTCGTTAATGCGTCATTGGCAATGAAAAACATTAATGATGGATTTGAGGATGTAGCGGTAAACGAACGCACTATACGACGTTGGTTTGGAAAGTTCCGTTCGAGAGATTTCAGTCTTAAAAATGAACCACGGGCGAAGCCGGATACGTTAGTTGACGACGATGTTTTACGAGCAAATGTGGATTCGGACCTAACGAAATCGATTCGGAAGATTGCACAAAGCATGGGAGTATCTCCGATGACAATAAGTCTACACATTTCTCTCATAGGAAAGGTAAAGAAACTCGATAAGTGGCTTGGACATCTGCGCATTGCTTACATAAGAAACCACCTGATAGTCACCTGTGAGGAAAAGTGTATACTGTATGATAATCGTAAAAGATCTGGGCAGGGGTTTGTTGCAGGTGAAAAACCAAAACACACCTAAAATCCCGATCTTCACCCAAAAATGGTTATGGTGACAATTTGGCGGACATCGAAAGGACCTTTTCATTTCTTCAACCAGGAGAAACGGTAAACGCTATTAAATATTGTGAGGAAATCGATATATTGCATGCCAAATTGGCTGAAAAGCAACCTGCGTTGGTCAAAGGTACGGTCCGATTCTATTGCATGACAATGCTAGACCCCATATCTCACAAGTAACGATGCAAAAACTGTTGCAGTTGGGATTTGAAATTCTTCCGTATCCACCGTGCTCTACAGATATTTCCCCAACGGATTATCATCTTTTTCGCAATCTGGATTCATTTTGCCGGCAGAAGGTCTTCCGGAACCGAGAGGAGGTCATAAAAGCCTTTGAAGATTTCATTGCCTCCAAAAGACAGCACTTCTACGAAAAAGGAATATTTGACCTTGTATCACGTTGGAAGAATGTCATAGATGCCAAAGGATCCTATTTTGATTGAATAAAAATTTACGGAAAAATATTGCCTTTTAAATTTTTACTATAAAATCGGACAGCCCAATAGTTGTTTTTGTTACCCAGTCTAATAATTACTGGCTTTTGTGCAGCCTCATAGTTAAAGAACCATTCCTTATGAACCTGGTCATGTGGTCACTTGCGCCTGAGTCTAAAAACCACCCGTCTGCTGTATCGACTCCCTCAGCCAGAAACGCCTCACAAAAAAACGCATTACCGTTTTTCTCATTGGTGTAATGATGATGTAATAAATCTTTTTCTCTTTGCTTTGAACAATCCTTCTTCCAATGTTCAGGATTTTTACAAAAAAAAAAACATTTCCCTGACTTACTCGTACCCTGCTGTTTCGGTTTATTATTGAAGGACAAATTACTTGAATAAGATCCCTTAGCTGTCAATAAAGCACTACAACTTCCTGCTCCTCTTCCATAGCTAGCTTTGAAATGATATTATCCAGCGTTGCTTCGGGGCCGTAGATTCCCATGCACTGTAAAAATGGTTCAATGAATCTGGTAACGTCATTAACATTTTAGTCACCACCATTGATTTTGATACATTTTCCCCTGCATCTGCTAATTTTGAACGATTGCCAGCTTTGAGATATGCATTATAACATCGTCTTGGAGATCTTTAGAAAAACTATAAAATTGTTGCTGTAGCACATGAACACTAGATTTCGATTTTAACTCGTAAACATTCTCCAGCTTATCCCACATAAGCTTTGATGATACACAATTTAAAATGTGAAGAAGAGGTTGTGTTCCGTTGCTAGTCATAATAATCTTTTGTGCCTAGCTATCACTCAAAGTCCATGCCTGCAATCTCTTAGAGACGTCTCCTTTCGCTTCAGAAGAACCCCGAGCTGGTTTTTCTTCGATTCCCGTAACATACTTCAAAAGATCATAGTATTCTATTTTTTCCCCAGTAATTTTGCAATATCACTTTCTATCGACATAGTAAAAAAAACTATACTATACTATAAAAATTATTAGCTTAACCGTTTCGTCACCACTCGTCACCACTCGTCAGCAAACTTGCGTCTCGGTACAAAAAAACGTGCAAAAAGAAGTATCAATCTAAGCAAAATCTACCAACTGTTTCTTCCGTTGCTGGACGCATAACCTGATACATCAGGAGTAAGTAAGTAGACAACCGTCGCTTTTGACAATTCAAGAGGAACTTAATTTCATGCATAGATAACATAGATCAAGTAATACAATACCGCTTTGGTAAATACATAGAGAGTATTAAAGTATATAAGAAAGCAATAGGGCGTTGTTTACAATATTTGGCATTCTAAGAACATTATAAAACTATAACTTCAACAATAACCTTCAAACATTTAAAACCAGCGCTCACCGGTACCTCTCTTTCCATCCTTCCTGATTTTCTTTCTCCCGCGCTGTGTGCAAACATTTTAAGGGTACATAAATGCCTTGAGCGCAAATAATATAAAAAAAATGCCGTACTCGTTAATTCCAAGTGAACTGTGCAATAACCCATAATCTAATGGATTCTGAATTACTCGAAGTATTTAGTATACCTCGCGTAGTGATGGTGACGAAAAATTTCAAAATAAATTGTTCTATGCATTAACGAAACCAATTAAAAACAAAAAAATTACTAACAGTATTATAACAATAAGATTGGATATAGAAAATCAAACATATATGTATAAGTATGTGTACACACATACTCGTATGTACACATGAATTTATGCATTTTTCTAAGAAAATTCCAGATAGTGCACCAAAATGTAGACAAAGCCAATTGTTAATGCTTTTTTCTTTTATTCAACTAAAGGGTTGTAAACTTTTCTTATGAACTCTTGACAGCTATGCTAATAAATGAAAGGGCGGGTAAAAAACAGACAAACCTTTATTAATGCGCCGCATTCAGTATGATTGTTCGATAAGAATTGAATTTTTATTAAATGAGAATTTATACTTATCTATCTCTAAATTATAGTAAATAACAAAAAAAGTGAAACATTATGTTTATTCAGCAAATGTTCGGTACAACGATGAACCTTATCAGCGGAGCCAGACTCAGCATATTGGTGGCGGTTGTCATTTTTGCGTTTAGAATACTTGTGTTCACATCGTATTGTCCCGCAAAAGTTTCATGACTCAGGCACTGAGCTATGAGTGTTTGTGCGTCATTATTCGATTAAATTTCAAAACATACCATTCGAAGGGCCACATCATGTTTAGTATGGACAAATATGTCGTTACGGTCGCTTCTTATTGCAGTGCTTGCAATAAGTATTTTCGTTCAATGTAGTGGTTGGAATGTATTCGGCAACAATATTTTTCAAATCGATGCTGAAAATGATATGGCAGAGGATTATGCCGACATTGATCCTGACGTTAAGGAGGATGCAAACTTAAGTACTGTAAGCAAAACAACATATATTCAAATTGTGTGTGTGTGTTTGTTTTCGGGCATTTCATTTCTAGTCCCAGTTAATAACAAAGTACGGATATCTTTCGGAAATTCATCATATAACAACAGAAGACGGATACATATTAGAGCTACATCGGATTCCAAGACCAGGTGCTGTACCAGTATTGTTGGTACACGGTCTTCTTGATACTTCCAGCACATGGGTTATGATGGGGCCACATAAAGGATTTGGTAAGCTAAAGTGTTAGCACATAGTTTTGCAGTAGTAAATAATTGAATGCAGTGTAAATACAATAAAACCTTGAACTTAAAACTACCTACTTACTAATCGTAATCATATTAATTTTTTTTTCTTGTTTAAAAAAAAAAACATCTCAGCGTATAATTGAGATAATGAGAGATACGTAAACATGAATGTGTTTGTTTCTGTTCTTCGCACCAAGTTACTAACTTTGTCTTTGCAAAACTTATATTCATCTACATATTAATTAAGATAAGATTAAACTAGTCCATAATTCATTCAGGTGCTTGCATGCACACATGGTAATGAATGCACATTAATACTTACATCACTCCACTTAAAGGCAAGCCGATGAGTGAACAAATAGTTTAAATATGTGTATTAATTTCGTAAACTTCAATGTATTAATTCGTACACAAATAGTTTCGAACGAATTTGGATTTTCTTTTTAAATAATTATAGATTAATTTATTCAATTATACAGAAGCGTGTATTTAACATATACTCGTACATATATACTTACCTCAAATGAGTTGTAATCAAAGTGTTGTTGTAATTAAGGTATTAATTCGAATTTAAAACAAAACAGATATTGGACCTGTAGAAATTTATATAAGAGAAACATAAGCGTAATTTTCTTTGACAGAAAATGTTTATCATTTCATTTACCGGTCTTCTGATGTATATACACGTATTTAAAAGCAATAAATGTGCTTTCAGCAGTTTTTACAAGACGCGGTATCAAACTTATCCACATGTGTACCATATATACAGTCGTCTCTTGACAGTTACGAGTGCACATGCCAGAAAAAATATATTTTTCAATGGTCATCCGCTTTTTTATATTATTTTGGAAATGCTTAGTTATAATATTCTTAAAGTTAATGTGATTGTTGAACGAAAATTTGTTAAGGTTCTGTTAAATACATAAGCTGAATAAGGATATTTGACTGAAATTGGTTGAAAATATCCATACAGCCGTGGTTAGTTTATCGTTTAGATGCCTATACATAAAATAAACTACTTATTTACTTATGTGGCGCTACAGTTCAGGGTGAACCTTGACCTCACCTAATAAGTCTCTCCTGTTATGCCAGGTCGGAGCCAACTCCTTCCAGTTGGGCTGTCCAAGTTGGTTGAGGTCGCCTTCTACTTGTACGCTACACTTAAGGCGAGGTCTTCCTCTACTGCGTTGTCTCTCTGTATTAGATTCGAAGGCTCTGCGGGCCTACTCTTCCAAAGCCCGCAAATGCAAGCGGAACTGAATATCTAACGTTTTCTCTCGAGACGACTGAGTATAAATCATCTGCTTTATTTAGCGCATTATAAATCAAATGCCATCCTAGTCCAAGGAGACAACGATTGGCAGGAGTGATTGTTCATTTTATTTCTGCTGAGGTGTTGGCATAATTTACAACAGAGCCAAAGTAGACATAGCCCTTCTTGTTGGCAGCATGTACTTGGTTTTGCTCTCATTTACCGCTAATCCCATTTTAGCAGCTTCCGAACGCACCGGTCACAGCACTCTGAGTTCTCCCAATTATGTCGATATAATCGGCGTACACTAGTAATTGCACAGACTTTTGAAAGATTGTGCCTCTAGTTTTCACTTGTGAAAACTCTATTCCCTTTATCCACGAAACTTTTCCCAGAATATAATAATTCTTAGTTAGTACTACATCTCCAATTTATAATATTTTTTTTTTGTTTTTCTTGCATTTCTTTTAGCTTTACTTCGATTACATTAAATAGAATCTGTCTCTTAGTTTTCGTTTGAACATGAGATATGCTGGAGATACCCCAGTGGTAATGTGGACAGCGTTTAGATAATCTTCTAAAAGTGCTGCTAAATGTTGATGAATTTTTTGAATCTAGAGCACGTTTTAGCGCTGATTTTACCAACTTCACCCCATTTTCAGCTTGACCATTTGTTGCCGGGTGTCCTACAGGACTTGTAATAGTTGAACTCGATTTCTTTTTAAAATTCCTTAAAATCTGCGGACATAAATGTTTTACCTTTAATATGTGATTTTGGTAACACAAAACGTGAAAATTTTGAATGTAATTTTTTAATGGATTCGATTGTTAATTCGAAACGTCGGTTAGAATATGGTCTTATTTGATGGTCTTTCAAAACCATAGGCCAACCTAACTTCACAAAATCTATGACCCCGTTTAGCAGCTTGTCTTTCTGCAACTCCAATTTGATTTGTGCAAATGATAGTTGCCAATTTCCTAGCTCGACATGATTTATGATTATATCGCCTATGGCTTCCTTAATGTTGATTTATCTGGGTCGTCTATTGGAATACGCGAAGAGTAGTCGGCGATAATATATTTTGTGTTAATATATTGGATGTCAAATTGATAACCTGATAGAAATATCACATATCTTTGCAATCTGTTAGCTGGCATTGGCGGTATTCCTTTTTCGTTCCGAAACTGGACGCTAAAAGTTTATTTTCAGAACACAAAATAAATTTGTTACCGAAAAGGTACAGATGATATTTTTTTACACTGAGCATAATAGCTAATGCTTCCTTCTTAATTTGAGAATAGGTCATTTCGCTCTTAGACAATCTTTGTGAAGCAAAAGAAATTGGCTTCTCCAATCCGTTTGCAAAAATATGAACTAAGGCAGCGGCTAACCCACATGAGCTGGTGTCCACTATTAACTTCAGTGGTCTATCTGGGTGAAAATGAGGTAAAACTCTATGCGAAACTAGTAAATTTTTAATTTCTTCAATCACTACATTCTGGTCTTGACTCCATTTCGTCTCTTTATGTTCATCAGATAATATTTTGTACAATGGTGCTGCAATGGTAGCTAAATTTGGCACGAAATCACGTTAGAAGTTAGTAACACCCAGAAATGATTGTAGTTCTACCAGTGAACTCATCCTAGGCAATTTCAAGATTGCATCTATTTTCTTTTCATCCGTTTATAGCGCATGCTTATCTATGATGTGACCGAGATAACATACTGAGTTTACAAAAAACTCACACTTCTCTTTTGCTACCTTTAACCCAGCTCTTCTCAATCTATCTAAAACTATTTTAAGTCTTAATATGTGTTCTTTTTTATTTCCTGCAGTTATTAGTATATTATTCAAAAAAACAGTTACACCTGCGATGCCTTGAAACAACTTCTCTCTACATCTTTGGAATATCGCTGGAGCCGATGATATTCCATAAACCATCCTGGTATATCTGTTTATATAGATGGTCGGAATTGTTGTTATATTCCGAGAAGGCTCATCTAATAACAGCTGTGGGTAGGCCATTGATAATTATTGACCCCGTGAAGGCTTACAAACAAATCTTTTAATTTGGCAACCAATACTCTTCCACTATCAGCTGCGGATTCAGGGTGACATTATAATCCCTACATATACGAAATGTGCAATTTTCTTTTAAAATGGGAACGATGGAGGTTCTCCATTCACTATACTTGACCGGCTCTAGAAATCCTAGCCTCACTAAATGGTCAATTTCTTTTTCTACCTTATCCTTGATGGTGAAGGGTAGACTACGTGGCCTGAAACATTTCGGAATTGCATTCGGTTTCAAAGTTAGACTAACCGAACTTCTTTAAATGTTCCTAACTTACCATCAAATACCGCAGAAAATTCTCTAACAATGTCATTAATCTCACAACTCTTTTCACTTACAAAATGAATGGACTGTGTTGACATGCCAAAGGCGTACATTCAATCGCGACCTAACAACGGAGGCCCACCCCTTCTTATTGCATAGAATTAGTCTAATGCTTCCTTATTCGTGTAATTTACTTTGAATTTACGTTTGCCGGATGGTGCGAAATACGAACTGTTATAATTCCTCAGAGGCGAGTTGGTTAAGTCAAGTTTAAGATGTGAAAAATGTTTCTTATAATCTTATAATGTTTCTTATAATGACTGCTGCTGATGTTGTTGAATTTGTTGATGTTGGTTTTGATTGCAACGGTACTTATATTTATCACCGCCACTGCCACTTGCATATATTTCCCTCCTATTATTGATGCGATACAGCTCCTCGTTTGCTGGAATCTTTGTTCGATAGACATCACAATACTGAGCGCTTTATCAAACGTTAATTTCTTCACGTCTTTAAGATATATGTAGCTTATTTTTTTCAGGGCCCTTTTCCATGCCTATGATGAACTTGTCCCGCACTGCAATTAATACGTGTGTATCAAATTCTCACTTAACTGCTAATGCCCTTACTCGAGCTGCCCATTGCTGATTTGTCTCGCACTATTCTTTTTCTGCAGCATGAAACTTACAGCGTCCAGCGAAACCGGACTGGGGTTTTATGCAATGACTTTCCAAAGTTTTAATCAACACTTCAACGGTGGAAGAGGTATCTTCAGGTTTGGCTGGGAAGAGTAAATCAGTAAGTAAGTTATATACTTTTTCACTTAGCGTGTTGATAAAAATTGCGCGTTTCTTTTTCAGGTCCGCGATTTCGTAGGCGATAAAAAATTGCAATATTTTTTTCTTGAAGACCTCAAAGTCGTTCTCTTCACCTAATTTTGTACAATTTCCAATTTATCATTATCTGTATTTTTCCTTTTTCTTGGCCCCAGTTGTAATACCTTGGTTAAGTTAAATTGGTTTTATTCAGATCAACTTACATCTACTCGGGGCCATGTGCAATCAGAGAGAGTATGTCCGATCACAGACAGTCCCAGGTAGGTGACAAGTGATCCAGATTGACATTGGATAATGTCATTAGTGACAAGTGATTCCACAGGGTGTATCTGCTCACCTTACCTAAAAAAAGTGAAATGACAGCATGTCACTTTGCCTAAAACCTATCTGACATCAAAGGTATCGGTTAAGTCATTACCCACCTTGACGGAGCAGCGAAGGTTCTCAGTCGTTATTCTGTACAGATAGACGAGTTTGGCAGAGATGCCACAACTAAGCATGGCTATATATAGCTCCTTTTGCGGGTGAGAGGAAGTACTCTGAATTACACTAAAAATCAATAACTCAGAATATAGCGTCCTCATTTTTTTCATTTTAAATGTATTTTTATTAGACTAACTCGTACATGCTAGACAAAAAAATTCTTAAAAATTTGCTTAAAAACTTAAAAATAATCTTATTATAACTTACTGGCCCCATGCGGGGACTCTAAATTAAACATAATACTTAATCTATGTCTTTCGACGTTTCGTACAGTCAAATTTATTTTTACTTCTATATTTATATTAAACTAAAACTAAGAAAATGGATTTTAAGTAAAAAAAACTTAGAGTCTGGACTTTTTTTCATAATATAAAACTTAAAACTAAACCTATAAATTACCTAAAACCAAATCTTAACCTACTTAATCCTACTTAAACTATCTAATTGTATAAAATTAACATTTCTTATTTTAGATATACATAGTTACCCACCCCTTATATAATTTTTTTTTATTTTACTTAATTTTTTATTTATCTTTTTTCTTAAAACTACCCTAATCCTATGTAAAACTATGTGACCTGGTCACGGCTAATAAAATAGGCTGAATTCGAGGACGACGCCTCCCCTCCTTCAACTAGCCACCAAAATTTTGGTGCTGCCGAGCAACATCCCTTCTGTCGCGACTCCCTACCGACATACTGAACCGGAGACCCTCCGCACTGCGATGTGCGGCGTCTCTGCCGTAGTTGAGTCGCCTGTCCGCAGCTGTTTGAGCGACGTGGAAGATTAGCGACATCGCTAATCTGTCCTGAATCAGCCCGTTTATATCTAGGTAGAGGAACGCTTCTGGAGGAATAAAGCCGTCATAGCGAACTCTCTCATGATATATGTAGTTAGGGTAGTAAGCCCCGGAGGACAGGTTATTCGATGAGGTCATTGCTTTTGCAATGTGCCTTCGAGTCAACTTAATGACGAAATTATCCACTTTTATTTATGTATTTAGACTCTGGTGTTCTGTATAAGCGAAGACAAGCCCTCTCAAACACCCGACTCTTTTCCAATAAACTTTCCTTTACGTTAAACCACACGGGACATCCAAATGCAAGCATAGGCGTGATAAGGGCCATGTAGCAGATCACCTACACCCTCGCATCAAGTTGACTGTTATAAAACAGTCTCTTTGTAAGGGCAAAAGCACCTTTGGCTCTGGACAGAGCAACATCTACATGTTTGTTAAAATACAGATATTGATTTAGCCAGATCTCAAAGTATCTGACTACATTTCGACAAGCAAGTGACTGCCAGTGCTGTCCCACGATCGAGAACTTTCGCCAATTCTTTCTGGCATCCCTAGAGGCCCCAGACAATGGCGTCCTAAACAGAATGGTTCATCATCATCATGGTTCGTCATCGCAATATCGTTTAATTTTATAGAAGTCACGCCGCGAGAGTGTATTAATGATCTCAATCTTTGGACCTGATTAAGTCGTCTGCGTACGCTATGGTACGGTAAAGTGAACCTATCAGATCACTTGTGTAAATGTTGAATAGGATCGGCGAATTTACCGCACCTTATTGCAGACCGTTTTTAATGTAAAATGTTTCAGCAGAAGTCACATCGCCATTCTTCACGATGAACTGTCTACTGGAGAGCATATCAAAAAGAATATATAGTAATGGTTTACTAATGCCCAACCTTTCCAGCTTGAAAAAGAGTCCCTCTAACAATACGTTATCGAAGGCTTTTCTAAAGGCAATCAGGTAGGCGTAAGTGCACTGGCTCTTGCCTTTGTTCCATCGGATATCAGAAACTAGTTTAGACGCATCATGAATAATATCATACTCAGACTTGAAACCGAATTGATTATCCGGAAGTATATATTTGTCCTCAACCCACTTAGTCAGGACTCCTTCTCGAAAACCTTATTGATGTTTGGAAGAAGACTAATCGAGCGGAGATTGGATTGGAAGTATCTTTATCCGTTTTGGGGATGGGATGTACTACCGCGCTGGATAATGTGTATTATTAAACAGGGTGGTATAAAAGTTCACCGCTTCTAGTGGGAGATGTCAAAGCACAATGTTCGATTCCCACTGATTTCTTACTTCTAAGCGATTCGAAGATCGTTTGGAGCTCTTCCTTCGAAATGAATGGTGGTAGTACCCTTTCGTTTGTGATGACATTATTTGCCATATACTCGTCATTGAACTGGGTGAAACCCGAGCACTCGAATCGCCAATTCACAATTACATTTCGAACATAGAAATTGCGAATAAGGACTCGATTCTCCAGATCATGGTCCGGGCCAATGGTAAAATTTTCCTTGGATCTATGCCTGCTGTTACCAGTATTTGTTCGTTGTTCGTCGTTCGGGCGATTTTAAGACATGGAAGGTCGTTCTGATTACTTCTCCGAAATATTTTATTTATTTGCGGGAACATATTCGGGTTGCTGAAGTTTACAGCCCGAATTTTATTTTTCCAATACAAACTTACAGAATTTCTGTAATTTTCCTTTATTAATGTTTGGAGACGACTTCAGTGTCATGATCTCCGCGATATGTCTGTCAGTAAACTGTCTATACAAGGTTTTTAGCCTTGACAGCAGTCCACTTTTATGTCCGTGCAATGCGTTAATGGTTGCGTTACGGAATAAGTCTTCGTCGTCAGTGTGTTGATACCGAGGTATCGTTTTGTCTATTGTTCTTTTAGTTGTCTCGTCCATTAGTTTTAAATACCTGTCAATCTCCTCGTTTGACTGTTGTGCTGCTTCCCTTGATGATGTTGTTGGCACCTCTTCCCTTACTCTAACAGGCAGCTTTTCAGTAGACGCTGAAAGGGAAGGACGCTTCACAAGATTAGGAGTAGGCCTCCGCTTCCTCCTCCTCATAGTGGTAATTTCTGGTTTCCCAGAATGAGAATAGGCCGACATAACGGCCTGGTCATCTGATGACATCAAGCCATCTGCTGGTCCCGCTTTTGAATAGCTCACTTTCACTCATTGTCTGACTGGTCATTATATTTATTTATTATATTTATTTACTTTTAGAAATGAAAATAAAGAGCCCGATATGTTTCGGGGATCGAACCCACGACCTCTGCTTTATCGGCAGACTCCACTAGCACTGGGCTACCGAAGCACTTGGCCAAAATGATTCTAATTGTTTTTTTATTAAGTTCACTTTTAACTATTTCACTTTAGTAGAAGCCGAAACACGTTTGTTAGCTTAAAGTTATCTTATACTAACTTAGTGGCCCCATGCGGGAACTCTAAGTTAAACCTAAAACTTAAAATATGTCTTTCGACGAATCTTACAGTCCACTTTTATTCTTTTTATGTCGGTGTGTCATGTGTTCCTACATGAAGCACAAGAGAGTTGCCTTTTTTCAGACGCTCCGTCCTTACCCAGAGCGCATTCCTCAGACTTGTGGTTCTTTTCGCTCTTCACGCATAGAGGCTGCATTCTCCATTTCGACGCGGTGTGCTCGAACCTTTGGCAGCGAACACATTGTAAATTTAATTTTTCCCAGTGTACAACCTGGTAGTCTAGGACTTTGGTACACCTTAGACCATCTAGTTTGCTGTCGGGATTTAACTGGACCAGGAAAACGGCAGCTGCCGCTTCTTCCTTTTGACTCTGGTGAAAGGCTTGACCCCCCGAATTGGAGCCCTTCGCACTTCTTCTTTTTCAGCAGTGCAAGGAGCTCCTCGGGATCAGTCGAAGGTTGTAATCCCCTCAGCAGCATTGTTTGTTTGCCGCTTGTCCCCCTTCGGGGTGTAGGAGAAGAACTCCGTCGTTTAATACCTCAGTAATTTTTTTATTTTATACACTGTGTTACAGTTACAGTGCATTGCATGCCTATCTAATGACAATCTTTTTATAAAAAAGTTGTTGCCCATGGCCGACTTACACACTTACACTTCGATGGTGTCTTTTAACTCCAATTTAAAAGTGTTGATCGTGGCACTTTTTGCTTGGTGGCTCTCTGATCTTGCTGTTATTGCTGTCTCTAGTTCTGTTGCTTTTGTTGATGTTGTTGTTGTTGCTGCTGTTTCAGCTTCTGTTATTGTTGTGGCGTTTGAGTATGTTTTTGTTCTTCCTGTTTTGACTGCTGTTTCTCTTTTATGGTGTCCTTTTGGAGTTGTAGCTGGCTTGCAACATTTTGCTGATGTTGTTGCTCTTGTTGTAGGGAGTTCAATTTTTCCTCTTTTTCTCTCCTGGCTGTTTGCTTTGCCTTAATGGCCAGCACCTTTATTTGAAGCTACCTGATGCTGCTATTTAGGGCTTCAACCTAATCTTTTTCGTCGTCCGACTCTGAGATAGCCAGAGCTGCGAAGCTGTTGTCGCTTCACATCTAACGACCTTCGCCCCCGTCCGATATGTGTGAGTATTCGTCATTTTCAGATTCATGACACTTATGGTTTATTGCTGCCCTTGTAGTAGTCGAAATGCTAATCTACCATGTAGCATTTGGATTTTGAAAGAGAGAGGAAAGAGTTTAATCACTATTCACTCGCAAGCCCAAACACGTCTATACTCTACGGAGATCAATGAATGACTGACGGCCAAACACACTATTCACTCGTAAGCCGAAACACGATTATACTCTACGGAGATCGAACGGCTCAGCCCGTTAGCTTACCTATCAGGCCACACCGCCGTCAAATAAAATATACTTACGCTTGAATCTGCAACAGAAAAAGGGAAATGTATTGATTGAAGAGGATTGATTGCCACCTTTAACACCCCGGGTAACTATGCCACTTTCCCTATCAATCGCCACGCAGGTTCCCGTTTATACATGCATCTGAAATAGTGAATTTATAATTTATTACCTTAACGAAGTAACGTACAGCATTTCATACATACATATATCCATGTACGTGTTGGGTTAAACAAATATTATGGTTTTCTCCTTAAAAACCCCAAAAAAAAGTCCGCACAATTTTTATTTTTTATTCCTTTAAAGATTTAAAGATTCTGACCTTTGCAGCAGTACCAAACGTGCTATATTTCCTACAAAATACGAGTATTAATTGATACAAACTATTTATTTGCCTAGAAGTACCATTAATCTACTGTGGGAGCGAGCACTGAGAGTCACATTTGTACAAATGTTACAATCACACTCGCCGGCCACTCTTAGGTGGTCGTGGAAGCGGGCCATGCAGATACCTGTAAGACATGACCGACAGTTATTAACATACCCTTAGAGGAGTGATGAATTCGTGGCATGCGGCTAAACTCTAAATTGTTATACTAAACTCGAACATTAAAAATAAAAAGATCGAAACCATTGAGTCAAAAGTGTTCGCTTTAATTATTTCAAACTTCTTAAGATGGCAATTGATTTATATCCAGTAAGCAAAATTGAAAACGATGAAAGTGAAATAACGCCAAATTGGGCGTTAAAGCGAAATGTTTCACGGCACCGAGTGCAACGATGTCACAATTGTGGAGAAATGGATCACAAAAACCCCAATTGGAAAGAAACGCAGCCAAAGTGTTTTGCTTCTAATGAGTTTAGAGACAAATCATAGTACTAATAAGAACGGAAAAAGACTCAATGCGCATTGCTTCAATATTGATTGAACATTTCAATGCGGTTTGAAGTGGTGTTTATATGAGCATATTGAAGAAATGCGCTTTAAGCTGTCGTATAAACTAGGTGTAATTGGAAAAAGATCATGATAGAAGGTCAGGAAATTTTTGCTGATATCGATACAGGCAACAATTCGGTACGATGAGTACATCGAAATGATCCTTCCGGAATGTCAGTCGAAGTTCGGCACTATGTCTGAAGAGTCTCCAGGCTATTTTGAAGGTATCGTGAGGATTGATGAGCAAGACTACAAGACCCGAACTTAGATTCTCTCTCGAACTTCATGTAGAACCTATATCTACATATCTATGATAATTGAAAAATGTATTCTGATGGGAAAAAACGATTAAATTACGGAAAGTTATATTTTAAGATAATAAGGAAGACACATGTGGACTTGAATGTGTATGAAACGGAGATAACCACCATCGCGAAGACCACAAAAGCAGTAGTGATGCCAAAACTCGCAGTGACAGAGATATAGATCATTCCTATCCTCATAAAATCTCATCGTCAAGTTCAAAGCGTAAACATCCCAGCTGCAATAGCTCAATGTCTAAAAGTCGTGACAAGAGTCATTATTCGTCGAGAGTAGTAAAGATCATCCCATCAAACGGGAAAACGAAAAATTATTGAGAACGGTGGCGAGAAACCGAAAATAAAGGGGATACCCACTAAAGATTATGCATGATCCAGCGATAGAGATGGCTGTGAGGAGAAACCTCTGGTTGTGTTTTAATATGTCACAGGCGAGTTCTCATGATTATTCCATGCTACATTTGATGTTAAAGCTGAATCTTCCGATGATCCGGAGGGCGATGCCTCTTATAATAATCAAGAGTTCGGTGACAAGAGCCAGCCGATGATAGAAGAGGATGACGACAATGAAGATATTCCATTAGCGAAACGTAGAGCAGTGGCTAAGGAAGACGAATATGATGAAGATGATGTGCCTTTGACGAAACGAAAATCAGCTGGAATTGTAGCTGAAGAAGGCGATAAAGATGTGCCCCTATTGCGTAGAAAGAATGAAAAGGTCTCAAAAAAGGCAAACAAAAGTAGAAAAACAAAGGGAAGAAAATTAAGCGAGATATGAAGAACGACGAATAGCCAATTAAAAAAAAAGTTAAGAAGTTAAAGCCGTCAGTAAAGTAAGACGTCGGAGAATTAGTAGCCACAAAAAGTATTCAATTTGGCGTTGGGGAGGAGCTAGTCGCGGACGATTGAAAAGTAAGATGGCCGTTTGTGGAGTTGGCAGCACTACACTTAGCTGATACCGGCTACTTATATTCCAAGGTGCAAGCAAACAAACTTAAACAGAAGAAGTATAAGAAAAAGGCGTGGAAAAATGAGGATAACAAATAGAAGATGACCTATCAAGACTATCAAAAGAAAGACGATGTATTAAGACGATTTAATTTCTATCTGTATTGCTACATATACGCTTATGTGAGAGGAGAACGTTAAATGCAAGCTTATTATTTATTTGTGTGACCCCACCATTTGACTGCAATAAAGTGTTTTTTTTTTTTTTGTAAGAACTTAACACTCAAGTGGGTACGAATACACTTATAATGCCTCAGCATGTGTTAGGTTTTAAATGGGATAGAGAGACAAAGAAATTGGAAAGCATTACAATTTAAATACTGTTGTATGATATATTTGCGGATATTTCAGAAGTTGTTTCCTTAACATGTCAAATTCCTTCAAATATTACTTCGTAATATTAGGTGTTGGTCTTTTTTGGAGGACATTTTACGCATGGAATATGCACTTACCAAGAAGTGCATTTTTGGCGACACTGAAAGCCAATTAGGCAAATCATCTTTTATTGCTTTATGGTATAATGCAGAGCAGTTTGCGGATGATGACTGCTGTCAATATGTAAGAGCTGAGGTGCATGTTGGTTGATTCTCTGCTGAAATGCTCGATTGTTTTTACGTCTACTCTGAGAGCTATGAAGATGATGTAGCGTAGGCACTCCTAAAAAAATTCAAGATTGGTGTAGCAGAAAAGAGCTTTTAGTCAATCCTCTCAAACTGAAATCAGGAAACTGATTGCCTTTTTTTTAAAGAATTTAACACTCAAGTGGGTTTCTCAGCATGTGTTAATTTTTTTGGAAAATTTATACAGAGAGTGTAGAAAAATGTTTGGGATCAGTAGTTATTTCGCTCCATGGGTGGCATCCTGGCGTTACAACCAATTTTTCCAGCGAAGATAAATATCTGAATGCTATCTGGTATAGCAAACTTCTTCTCCTTCAAATTCAGATCATGAGCTGCACACTCGAAAGTCTACTTTCCTTGCCTTTATGACTGGCTTCCTTCAGAATCTTAGTCGGATAAGCAATATTATATTATGATGGCAGATGTCTCCAAAACTTATCTAGGATGTGGAGCTCTCGCCTTTTTGAAGGAAAACAACCTTAGGCTACCTATTATCTCAAACTAACTTGTGTCTGTCTTCCAAGCGGGGACTTGTGCAATCCTGATGGCAATAAGGTATGATATTGGAAACAGGGGATATGACGAAGTATTTGCGTGTGTAGCGGCAGCCAAGTTCTTAAGGTTTCCATAGATTCCATCATCACTCTCAAGCTAAATCGGGAATGCACGGTCTCTTTGAATGCTAGTGGAGGACTAAATTCACTGTATTGGTTTCGAGCCCTATGCCACGGGAAATCAATCCCATCACCTTGTTAAGTTAGTTTGAGAATACAAGGCTTCTTTCAATGCAGTTGTACAATGAGATGAACTTGTTAGATAAGCCTCTATTAGGGCTTCCATTGATAATTGGTTATTGTACTAGCCCAAGTGACACTGCCTATCACGAAGCTAGAAAAGCTGTGAATGTGATGGTGATATCAGAAAACTTCCTCTGTAAATAATAGGGTTATTTGCGCACTAGATTGAAAATATTAAGGGCTGATATGACAGGTGCTCGTAACGAAAGCACTTTAACACCGAAGCGATAGTCGAATGACTGAGATATGTCATTAAAATATACATTATGACTGTGCAATGGACCATGTCCATGCAATGTCTATGTACTCTCTTTTCTAACAGAAAACGAAATAGATCCTAACAATACTCATATGGTGAGTATTTGTGGGATTACATCTTTGGCTTTTCCAAGTTTTTGTATAGCACCGAGGAAAAAGGTAATTTTTTATCTTTTTTTCATCAGGCGGTCTAACGGTCCGTCAGTGATTGCCAGCGTGGACAGTACGCTTTTCTAGGAAATTCAGAATCTCCAATGTTTGGCACTTAAGGCGCAGTTTTTCCAATTCAATTCATCCTTATTCATTAGATAGTTCAGCATTCTATGGAAAGTATTCTCTGGTTATATATGGACCACCAGTCTACATTATACCGACTCACTTTATTTATACAGACGAGGCTTCTAACGCGAGAGAAAGAGAAACATCCTTAGAGCATTAAAATACTACGGTTTATTGTTAAACTACGCTTCTAGGGAACACTATTTCTTTTGCAGACGGTTATAATTGGTAATTTTTACTTATGTAATTCGAGTTCCTATATTTTTATTGCAATTTAGGAAGAAACTTGTACAATTATATAATAAAGTAATGAACTAATTTTAGCCTACATGTTGTCTCATCTCGAATATGATGTCTGGATGGCCAACGTTAGAGGTAATACTTACTCTAGAAATCATACAACTCTTCATCCGAATAAATCTGCATTCTGGCAGTTCAGTTTTCATGAAATGGGTATATATGATATACCTGCAACAATTGATTACATCCTTGATAAAACAAATTTCCCGCAGTTGCATTATATTGGACATTCCCAGGTTGGATTTGTTTCTCTTTTGTTGTGGAATTTTAAATAAATATTTTTTCTTATATTTTCTAGGGCACGACGTGCTTTTGGGTAATGTGCAGCCAACGTCCTGAATATAATGGAAAAATCATTTCAATGCAAGCTCTTGCTCCAGCAGCGTTTATTAAAGGTTGTAAAAGTCCTGTTATAGAGTTTTTGGCTTATTTTCGACGTGAGCTATATGTAATATATAAAATTAAATAAATATATTTTTTGTATGAACAAATTATTTGTTTTTACAGATTCTACTTAAAATTGTTGGTGCTAATGAGTTTTTACCAAGCAATACTTTCTTAAAGCAATTCAGCGAATACATTTGTCAGGACAGTTCACTAGTTCAGGAGTTTTGCTCACAGCTGATGTTCGTAATAGCTGGATTCGATAAAGAACAAATGAATCACGTAAGAACAATGCTTACAGGTATACAAAGTTTGGTATTCATTTAATTTATTTTTACTGTAGACAATGTTACCAGTAATACTTGGACATACCCCAGCGGGAGCATCTACAAAACAACTCCTTCATTTTGGCCAGCTTAAATCATCTGGCCACTTTAGACAATATGACCACGGTTTCATAGATAATTTAAAAAAGTATGGTAGGTTTAGTCCTCCAGATTATAACCTTCGAAATGTAACTGCTAAAGTTGCATTGCACTATGGCATCAACGATTGGTTGACGATTCCGCAAGATGTAGAAAGATTGCATCAGAAACTACCAAATGTTATTGGAAAATTTTTAGTTAATTTTGCAGAATTCAATCATTTAGACTTTGTTTGGGGAATTGATGCACGGGATTTAGTTTACGATAAAGTTACTAGGCTAATGAAATTAGTAGAATTTGGATATTTATAAAAATATGTATATGTGTCAAAATACTTATGGATTATATTTACACAGAGACACGTACATACAATATAATAAACACATTTATATCACACACAAACACTTTAATATTTCTATGTTTACAAAGCCATGCTCATTTATGTGCATGTTATTTTAGAGATTAGAGCAAGAATTTCTGTGTAAGACAAGGCCAAAACTCTTGTACTTTTTCTGGTCCCTGGACAACAAAAAATTTATAATTTTACTATACCACAAATATTGCGAAAGAAAGTGTCAGTAAGCAGTTTAATAGTAAGTAAGTGTCATTTAACTTGGATTGGACCAGAAAGTTCGTACCGAAGTACTTGCCCTACTTCCCAGTGATGGTGCCAGGTAACTGCATGAGTAAACCCTTACTCGCGCAGGCTAAAATGGTAAGGGCAGGCCCAGCTGGTAGGATTATACTGGCCTACGCCGTCATAGGGCTCACAACCCTATACGGAAGAGATTAACACTTCGACGCCCGAATTATTTCTGGTTGTTAAAAAAATATTTAACGAGTAAAATTGTTAAATAGGAGCCTAAAAAAGATAAGTACAAAGTTTGAATCTGATATTCGGTGTTGCGTATAAGTAACATTTGGCAGCTAGGTGTTCAAAACATTTCTTTGAGAATACCATATTATTTTCAAACTAAATATTTTAGCGCTTTATTTTTTGTGGTACTTCAGGAAACAGTTTTTGTTGCGTGTGTCAGCATAAATATACATCACATATTGTGCACTTGGAATTTGGAAATCCCCTAGTAGCCCGTTGTACCCAATGATTAAATTGGTCAAATCTTGTTTCATCCATGGGTGTTTCTACTTATCACCGTTCTTTTTTTTTTGGATATGTGTGATTCTGGATGAAGTTAGAGTATTTGGACTACTTCGTTGAATCCAAAAGATATTTGGGATGAATATGAGTGACGACCTCTTCTGGTTTTCATTGTTGGATTTTGCACTTTACATATGAGTCCATGAGCTATTTGGGTTATGAACTGAATCAGTGGCACACACGTTTGGTTTGTCGATGGCATATCGGCCAGATCTACGCCGCCCATGTACTTATTGTACACAGCGACTATCTACAGACGATCAACCACACATTAATGTTTTATTTGTGCATTCCATCGCCGACATTCTAGTGATTCTGCAGCTACATAGTTGGAAATGAGCTGGAAACTGTTATTGTCATACCAGCTAACAGCTCCAATATTATATCCTCGCTCAACTCAATAATTCTAAGAACCTCGTCCTTATGAAGCCAGCTCCTTGTCCGTGAGTAAATTGCAGTTTCCCAATCTATTATGCCCACAGAAAGTATGCCAACTTCCTTCAGAGCCTGATGGCACATTAAGCAAAACCAGTTGTTGAAAAATAGCTTAAAGTTTTTTTTCCTTTTGGTAAAGAAGATGCAAGATGTAGGACAATATGATGCCATATGATCCAGCTCGTGTAAACACTTAGAAACCCCATTTATGTGGCTTCTTCGGCATGGATCGTTTCAAATTTCCCTGAAATTAGATAAGATAGATAGATAAATAATTTATTTAATCCACTTCAAATTTACAAATTCATTATTATATAATTAATTATTCTTAGAACCAATAATTTAAAAGATACATTCACAGGTATTAAGATAGTTTTCTAGAATTTTAACCATGAACTTTGCAGTTAATATACTTTATGAACGTATTGAAATGGTGTCTTTTTGATTACCAGTGGTAAGTGTATAATTTATTGAATATATTAATTAAGTTCATGAAAGCCGCGATAAGAGAAAGAAGAAATTTTCGTTGCATGCAATGAAAGGTAAACAGTATGAAAAGAAAGGCAAAAATTTGGGGAAAAAAAGATGAATATGTACGAATTGTAATGAAACACATATAAAGATTAAGAAATGACCTGCATTAGTTCTTCTACGCTTGACCTGGAAAGTAGCCAGTTTTTTAAGTTCTTAAGGAATCTAAATTTGCTTTGGACAAGATTGCACATATCTAGGGGAAGTCTGTTGTATATGAAGGGTGCTATAATGGTTGCAAATCGTCTGTAGTTCTCTTTGTTCACTCTTGGCACTGTGACTGCAGACGGTAGCCTAAAAGTATATGTTATACTTATACTCTTCTGCGGTTGAAGTAACCGCCTTGCAAATAAAACATTCTCAGCACTTTATAAACAAATAGGTGTCTGAGTGGTAAAATATTGAGAGATTGGAACAATGGAAATGATGGCTCCCATTTGGATTTAAACATCATTACACGAACTACCTTCTTTTGGGCGGTGATAACAGGTTGTAGGTTTTTAGTGCTGGCGTTGCACGAAATACCATATTCTAAACGAGAGTTGACAAGCGCATAGTAAATAGTGGTCAGTAGATTTGATGGCACTAATTTACGTAGGTGAAAAATCTTGCTCATAGCTATATTCAAACATTTTTTAATATCGGCAATGTGGGCTTCCAATTCAGTTTGCTGTCAATGGTCACACCGAGATACTTAAATTCTGAGACAGATTCTTGTTGTATGCAAGTATTTGTGCAGTTATCATTGCTACAGTTAGAATCGTGGAGACAAACTCCTTCGATGATTAACTGATTACAAAGAGAAAATGGCATTACTTTGTATTTGCTGCTTAAAACCATTTGGTGGTTCGTAAACCAGTTCTTTAGTATGGAGAGGTCAGTTATCATTCCTGTTTTTATGGTGTCTGCACAAGTAGTGACATAGGAGAGAACCAAATCATCAGAAAATCATCAAATCATCCGAAGATCAAATGCCTTTGTTAAATCAAGAAAAAGAGCAGCAGTTTTTTACTCTTGTCGAGTCCATCGTGAATATGTTCTAAGAACGACAATATGGCATCTTCAGTAGACTTGCCTTTGACAAATTCAAATTGATTCTTGTTCAAGATTTTAAATTTATTTAGGAACTTAAGCATTCTATTTGTAATTATTTTCTCCAAGATTTTTGAAAAAACCGACAACAATGAGATAGGTCTATAGTTATTTGGATTGTATTTGCCCCTCTTTTTGTGTTTTGGAACTATTATAGAGGTCTTAAGACACTCCGGGAATATACCACTTTCAAAACTGAGATTAGTTAAATAAGTAAACGGCTTAACGATGTGGTCACTCATTTTTCAACTTTAAGTTGGATACAGCAAGAGATACTTCATCTTCAGATACAGTACAGAAAAAGAAGATATTCCGAAGCGCTTATTGCATTAATATTGCAAGAATTTGGTCTGGAATTTTCGGCAATGTTTCTGAAGAACGAGTTTAAATTGTCGGTCATTTCTGCATCATTTGTAGTGGTCGTACTATTAGAAAATCTTAGACATCTTTTGGCTTTGCCAGCATTATTTTTACCAAGTAGATCAATAACAATGTTCCATTGCTGTTTTGGATTACATCTGCATTCGTTACACTTATGTATATAATAGGATTCTTTTTGGATATTTATCTACTGCAGTATATCTTTCCGCATCCTTTGATAAACTTTTTTATTGAAGACATATGCATTTTATTTTTATTTTTAATATAAAACTTGTTTTTTTCTTTAATTTTTTCGCAAAGTTGGTCAGTTATCCATGGCTTAATTTTTTGTGGTCTACGTTTAAGATTTGAACACCGACTCAGAGCCATATAGTTAAAAAGAATCTTCACAAATACGCTAAAAGACTCTGAAGAACAACTATTGTTATAGACACCTGCCATGTTTCCTGTGACAAATATTCCTTAAACTTACGAAAATCAACACGTGAAAACTCACCCACTTTTTTCGATTTTGTTTTATCATCATTGTTTAATGATTTTCCCAAGAGATTGACGAGCGATACACCTGTAGCATAGTGATCGGTTATATCCCATTCAAGTACAAACGGACGAACATTTAGAATATTGTTTTTCGTGCGGAGAAAAATATGGTCAATACATGTTTTGCAACTATCAGCTGCTCTTGTTGGCTCATTAAGGAGAGATTAAAAACCCAAAGAACACAAAAGGAGTATATAATTATCACAACTCGAAGAAAAGCTCAATATGTCAATATTAATATCACCAACAAAGCAAATATTGTGACTGTTCATCCCACTAAGAAGGTCTTCAATTTCTTTTAGAAAAATATCCCTGTGGACAAACTGCAGCCGATAAATGCATATAATATCCAAAGAAATATCATAAAGTTGAAGTTTTATGATTAGAGAATCTGCACTAGTTATATCAGGCGTAGAGAATTTCGTGACCATTAAATCGTCTTTGACAAAAGCTACTACACCACCGGCTGGATACTTTTCATTGCTCTTTCCATATAATTACATTATAATCAGATCTTTATGCATGTTCATTTCTAAGGACCAGAAGCGAACTTCATAACTAAGTACATACCTTTGAATGGAACATTCTGCCAGTCGACCGCTTAATGTTCTTCAGGGGCTATTTGAGTTCTAGACAGTTACTCAAACCAGTTAAACGTGTTTTTTTGTTCTCCCTATAGTTTATCCAAGAATAAATGTCAGTACAGGGAAGATAGGACATTTGCCTCTTAGTCTGGTTGCAATAACATGCTTAAATGTGTCCCTCTTTAAAGCTCTCATAGGGTTGCCATTGTGTATATGATGAATCACCACAAAGAGAAAGAGCATTTCGCTTAGGGTTACCATCTCCCCATTTAAAATAAACAAATAAAAATATTGCTGAACGATATAAATTTCATTTATCTTTTTCCTCACCATCCAGCGTCCAATAAAATTTCCATTTTGCTAGAAAATTCGATTCCACTCTCCATTCATCAATGGTTGAGACTTTGGTATTCAAGTATCGAAATCTTCTGCTCTTCGAGTATCGACATCTTCTGCTCTGTAAATCTAGACGTCGCTGCTCACATTTAAGTGGTTATCACAATATGATCACTTATTGCACACGCAATGAATTCAAGTTTCGAAACACCGCGAAAATAATAATTTTTTTCTTAAACACAACATTAACACCGACACAACAGAGTAATTTGAACCACTATTATTTAAAACAATATCACTAAAACGCACATAGTCCAACAATAATACGATCACTTATTGCACTGCTTTGTTGCAATGCATTAAAATAACGCGCGAATAAAATTTAAAATACAAAGTCGAAAAAAATGGTTTGACTACATTTTAACAGTTTCTCAAAAAGAGGAGAAAAAAACGCAAATGAAAACACCACCACACATATTATTACACACAAATTCATTTTTGTGTTCTCAAAAGCTTCAAATTCCATATGCTTTGTAAAATAACATTGAAAAATCAGTAACGATGTGCTAACATTTGATAATGGTAACACTGCTTTGATGAGATTCTTTTCAATGCACAGCCAGCAGTAATGGCGAATGGTGATTTTATGATCATTCTGCCCACGGCTATAGGGCAAGCAAGTCATAGGGTGCCTGTGGTTAAATCTGAAAATAATTACAACAACAATTGTACACAAAGTTCAGTGGCTTCCTTTGTGTTTCAGTGGTAATGTGCCATTGAGTCCATCTACAGGCACCACTGTTAGAAAAAAAGCTTTCCCTTAAGCCCTGTACTGATATGTTTTGTTGGATAAGGTATAATTAATTTAAATTTAATTAATTTTCGTCAAATTGCATTTTCCGGTCCTTAACCCCAGTGCTTGAATTCTTTAATTTTGTTTGTGCAATTTTTTCAGTGCAAAGCCTATATAAAATTGCAACCAAGCAATACAAAAAAACAATAGCACGACCTAATATTTATACCCTCACTGACCTACACAACTAATTTAAACATGTTTTGCGGAATTGCCAATTGTGTAATCGATGACTGCAATGCTTTCATGCCGTTTGTGTCGGGTTAAACAAAAGAAATACGTTTATCAAGAAATTCTCCGATAACCTCCTTTTCTTCTGTGATGAGTGCAAGTGTATGTCTCGTATGTTCTTTTGGCAATAAAATGCCTAAGCGATTCCAAAGACTCCTACCAAAACGCACTCGCAAAAAAGATTGCGGACAAAATTTCGGTTATCGAAAGCAGTGTTAAAAGTGTTGAAGAGTTACGGAACTCATTGCAGACCTCCAAAGTAAAGCGTATGGATAAACAAATTGCTGATCTAATCGAGTTAGACTCCGGGAGATCCAGGAATGAAGAAACCCCCTTACGTCACCTGGATAAACTGTTAAGTGACACTCAAACAACCATCTCCTAAATAATTTGATCCTATGCTCGAAGTTATCTTCAACAAAGTGAACGATGTCAGTGATGAACATACTGCGACTCGATCCCTCGTATGTGATATTGACCATCACATCGCAACAACAAACAGCAAAATCGTTGACCCACCAAACTTCCCGCAGCCTTACCAGAATGTTCCCTATAATACATCGCTAATGGCTGAATTAATGGAACCTGAAGTGGATTCACGCTCACCCCCACATATAAGTCATCTGCGGACGGTTCAACCTACTGATTCCTGCGAACTTTCTTCCAACTTGACGTCTATGTCAACTCCTCCAATCGCTGCCCCACGGAAGCTTATTAATCAGTTCAATTCAACTTGGATACCTTCCGAATGGCAGCGTAAACTTGATAAGCTTGCTTCGAAAAATCAATTGGTCACTACGCTTCTTATCAAAGGCGCCCCACCAAACGCTGATGCTGATTGGATCTCGAATTACTTCGTAACGAAATATGGCATCACCATTAGCCACTGCCATTTACTTCCAACATCTCACCACAGAAGCTCAATATTCCGGCCAAATACGAATGGCTATTCCATAATCCAGCCAGCAACAATTTAAATTTTGGAAAGGTGCGTGTCTGCAAATTGTTGGAAAATACGACCAAGAAGCAAGATAAAGTCAAGCATTCCGTCTTACCTAAACCATCTATTAAGTTAGCAAGTAAATCCAATTTGCCAAGACCCACCTCCTCTTCTCAAAACAGACCCAGCTCCAATCGGAGCTTTAAAACTAAAAAGTTTCCTAATTTTAAGCCTCCCACCCATACTCCAACTCCATCTATTCCACCCCAAACCATGCCCCGACGTCAACGTGTCTCTTTTGACTTAACACCTACAACTCAAACTCCCAGCATTCAACCCCTAAGACACACGCCTTTCCCTAATAATTTCCTAAACTTCGATCTCAAAACCGGAGCTAAATATCCCAATTTCATTAGTTCCCATATCATAAATCCCTCATCGGAAAATGTGTCTAAAGTAATGACTTACCAAAAACATTGTTTTCAAAATATATCGAATATTAACTTTTAACCACGCAGTTCAAAGATCACGACGCAAGTAAATGTAAATCTGCAAATTTCGAACGACCGTTATTGATTTAGCTACAGAAAAATTCTCGGAAAAAATAAAAAATGGGGAAAAAGAAAATCGGAACGCGAAATATGTAAAAAAATGCTGGTAAGTATACCCTGCACCACATCTCGTCTGGCACCAGACTTCGGTTAGGGCGGTGGGGAATCGCGATAAGAGGGATGTCGTTCGGCAGCACCAGCATTTCTGGTGGTTGCATGATGGAGAAGATGTTTCGTCGTCGTTTCCGTCAATTACGGACCAGCCTCACTAATGAGGCAGGGCTGACCAATATATTTGCTTTGTAAATAGCGATGGCCAGCTTACATAGGTTTAGGTTAGCATTTAAGTAATATATACATGTGTTAGTGTATATAAAGGTATATACTAACATATGTGTATTATTGTGTATAACGTCTAAGTGTGTTTATGTGTATTTTGTGTATGTAGGTTAAGTAGACTAAGGTTGATTTTAAGTTAGATACTAAGTTTTTATAAAAAATAAAAAATTGTCCATATGCTAAGTTTTTGTAATCAAATTTTTTTTCTTAGCCCTAAGTATATAAAAGAAACATTCCAAATAAAATATAAATGAAGTCGAAAGACTTAGATATAAGAATTTAGAGTAGCTTAGAGTGCCTGTGTGGGGCCAGTAAGTTAGTATAAGATTGTTAAGTAATTTTAAGCTAGCATTTAAGCATTTTTTGTTAGTATGTAAGAGTTAGTGATTAAGAAAATAAAATGCATTGAAAACTGAAACTGAACCAGACTTCGGTCTATTGACTTTGTGGCAGAACGAAATATCATTATGGCAAGCACACGATTTCCTCATCTCAATATACACAAACTGGCGTGGCTGTCTCCGGATCATCAAACGATAAATCAAGTTGATCATTTTGCGATAGATTTTGATAAAGTGTTCTGGACATCCAAACGTTCCGTGCAGCCAATATTGGCTCAGATCATCACCTTATTGCAGCCAAGGTGCGAATGCGGACCAACTACCACGAAGAAATCCATGGTTTGATGAAGAAAGCGGGCAGCTAAACAACAAACCTACAAAGCGGCGCTGCAACGAAGGACAAGAGCTACTGCTCATGAGCTCTACGAGCAGAAGAAGAAAAGGGAGCACGAGAAGCGTGCGATTGAAAATATTGAGAAATTGTACACCAGGAATAACGTAGGAAAGATTTACCAATGGGTGAAAAAAACATGTCAACACAAGAATTTCTCAGTTGTTCATAGACCTCCGCGGAGGTAATTGAGAAATAATTGTAATTGAGAAGTGACTCCAATCAGCATAGTGGCCGTGTATTCGTTTAAGCTGTCTACGCACTTTCGTGTATGATAGTGAACATTGCGGTCGTAGCACCGAAATAACTGTTCCCAACGAAATTGTGGAATTGGATTAAGGCATTCTATACTATAGAATTATAGTAGGGTGTGTTGGACACACTTCACCAGAACACTGATTAGAGCACTCTCCTCGAATTCGCTCTAACCACTTTCTAACAGAAATCTGTCAAACGAGTAGATTGACAGGTATCTAAGACTAATGGACAAGACAATCAAACGAACAATGGTCAAAACGATACCTCGGTATCAGCACACTGACGAAGAAGACTTATTCCGCAACAAGTAGGCTGCTATCAAGACTAAAAACCTTGTACAGACAGTTTACTGACAGACATAACCCAGAGATCATGACATTAAAATCGTCGATTAAAAACCTCCAAGCATTAATAAAGGATAATTACAGCAATTCTGTAAGTTTGTATTGGAACAATAAAATTCGAGCTGTAAACACCAGCAAGCCGAATATGTTCCCGCAAATAAATAAAATATTTCGGAGAAGTAATCAGAACGATCCATGTCTTAAAATCGCCCGAACGACGATTAATGAACAAGTACTTGTAGCAGCAGGCATAGATCCAAATGAGGCCGTTGACGATGATAACTTCATTGTGATCGAATATCCGCAAGAGCAGGTAGAGGCTATAGGAACGACTTTCCAGGAAGTGTACATGGCGAATATTATCAATTCGCTGGAGCAGCGAATTCTCGTGCATAACTTCTTTCTTCGAAATGAAATTGCGAATTGGCGATTCGAGAGTTCAACTTTCACCCAGTTCAATGACGAGAATATGGGAAGTAACATAATGTCATCACCAATGAACTACCACCGTGCATTTCAAAGGAAGAGCTCCAAACGATCTTCGAATCGCTTAGAAATAAGAAATCAGTGGGATCCGATGAAATACCGAACATTGTGCTTCGACATCTCCCACAAGAACCGGTGAACATTTAAACCACCCTGTTTAATATTATCCAACGCATTAGCAAACTGCGGTGATATATTCCATCCCCAAATCGATAATTATACTTCCAATCCGGTGAATCTCCGCTCGATTATTCTTCTTCCAAACATCAGCAAGGTTTTCGAGAAGGTGATCAACAGAGTCCTGACTATGTGGGTTGAGGACAAACATATAGTTCCGGATAATCATTCGGTTTCAAGGCGTGATATTTAATTGACTTTATTCTGGTCTTCCACAACCCGCCCATGTGCAGGGATGATGTAGGGATAAAATGCCAAGTAATGTCGAGGTTGGTCAAGTACGGCATGATGTCCGATTGTACTGTACCGCGAAAGTGTTGCTTATTTCTTCTCAAAATTTTGTCAGCCCCGATGAAGTTAGTGCCATTTTCACTGTAGATATGACGGCAATATCCACTGCGGGCGATTAACCTATTAAAAGCTGCAAGGAACGATTCCGGTAACAACTTCAATGTGAATAGATTTAGTACAAAGGCAGATGAAAAGACAGATATAACCTTTGGTGGATTTGATTCCGCGTCCCTTGGAAGGTCGAATATAAATGGAACCAAATGGTTGGACGCACGCGAAAGCAACGGCAAGTTACCTTTTAGTTGTTGGCATGATTTGGGACAATGTTTGAAACAGGTAACACATTTAAAATTTCGGAGTGAACCGCATTGCGGCCAATCAAGAGCCAACACCTGTTGCGGATCAAGGACAAGGTAAGTTGAGTGCCCCTATGCAACGTTTTTAAATGAGCTTGGCGAATAACTAAAGTTGTGAAATGATGATTCGATGGTAAATTAATTGGGGGCTTACGGTCTCCGGATCAAGTTGAGTTCTCCAATCGACCATCCACTCGAAGTAGACCTTGCGAATCGATTTCCGGATTTAACGTCAGAAATTGTTTCGAGTTAGTAAACTTATTTTTAGATTTCACGGTATGAAGAGCTTGAGGAAAAGGAACCTTTTGAACAACCTTTATCCAGAAGCGAGTCCAAGATTGAGATTTTTCCGTTGAGATCGATCCTGTTTTACGTTATGACCAGTTATTCTTACATGAATTAAGAGCAAATCGAGCACACAGAGTCGATATGCGCATAACGTGGTTTAATGAGGAAAATCTTTCGATAAAATCATCGGACACAGTTACTTGATGAACGTGATGGAGGTTTCCTTCCATGGACATGTCGTGCCGAGAAGGTCATCTATAATTGATTCGGAATTTAATGTTATAGGGTTCGGTTGGAGCAAAGGAAGGACCTTGCCACCAAAGCGTGTGGCTTGATAACTGCCTTGGGTGTAGTCCTGTGGTAGCGCAGTCTGCTGGATTTTTCGCCGTAGGAATGTGGTGCCACTGCTGTATGGTAGTGGTTTCTAGGATCTTCGATATTCTGTTAGCTACAAACACTTTCCATCGCGTAACGTCTCCGTACAACCAAGCTATCACAATTTTGGTGTCAGTGAAGGAAAAATGTTTTCACTAGCTCGCTCTAGTTGCAAACCTGCTTTTTCTGTCGCCTAAATCGTGAGGGATAGGATCGTCCCAATCCAAGTTGACAAGTGCAATCCATCCGCTTGGATCATAGAGACGAGCTAAATACAACGGATAAGATGGGACGCTTAGTGTAGGGCAATGTAAATGGGTCGAATCTCATTTTGAAGCATAAAACATCCTCTACTGGTTGCCAATAAATTCCGAGCGCCTTTACAGTGTCGTTGATATTTAGGCCCAATGGTAGTTGAATTTCCCAAGCCTTAGTCGGAACGATTTTTAGAAGCTCAAGGGAGTTGCTTGCCCATTCCCTTAGTTCCAAGCCGCATGCCGTAAGAAGCTTAGTTAATTCGATTTGTAACATAGAAGCGTACGTTAGATTTTCGCCACCAGAAAACACATCATCAACATAAGTATCGTTCTTGATTACTTTCGAAGAGAATGGACACACACTTTGCTCGTCAGAGGCGAGTTTGTGTACGGAGAACTCGAGTTGCCGAACATCACTGTATTTATGGCGTAATCTTTATGTGGTTCACTTACATCACTTCTCCACACGATGCTTTGGAAATCTGCGTCAGATGAAGGCAGCTGGATCTGCCTGTACATCTTGGCGAAGTCTGCGCTAAATGCTATATGATGTAGTCGCCAGTTGAGTATGGCTATGATGATATCATTCTGTAGTTGAGGTCCGGTGAATACGATATTGTTCAGTGACTTGCCGTTGGAGGTTTTTCTTGCTGAATCAAAAACAACTCTTAGCTGCGTACTGGAATTGTCCTCTTTGATGACGGCGTGATGAGGTATGTAATTGCCCTTATACGACATTTTGTTGAAAAGCGGACTGGTCGATCTGATCGTCTTCGGTGGAAGACACCCGGTGCATGTGGCCCAACTGAACATACTCTAGCATTACGGTGATATATTTTGCTCCTAAGTATGGATTCTTAAGGAAAGTCTTTTCTAATTGGAGTTGACGATGTATTGCTGCTTTTCATGAAAAAGCACACCATATACATCCATGGTAAGTATTTTAATAAAAGGATTCACACCACGCTTCGTTGGATGTGAGCTTAGGTTTTTCTGGAACACCTTCCAATTCAAAAAATTTGTGGACTAAGTCATCTAGTTTCGACCGTATGAAAAAATTAGAAACATTTATGGTTGCTTCTAGGGTATGTAAATGTATTGGGCCACAAATGATCCAACTTAGTTTGGTTTCTTGGGCAACGGGTTCCCCTTGGGCCCCCTTTCGAATGCCACCCATTAAGATTTGGGCATAGACGTCCGCGTCTAGGAGAAGATCGATTTTTCACGGTGAGTGATACTAGGGATCGGCTAGAGGGATTGAGTTGAGGTGTGGCCTTCCTTTCAGGGTAATTGACGTGTTGGGAGGACACTGGGATAGAATCATAGTATTTACCTCGAGCGTGAACTCTAAATCGAAAGGAGATTGAAGATGGTGTACAACACTGTGCCTGTATGTCTCTGCAGCGGTTGCACCAAGACCACTAATGTTTGCTCTGATCGCAGTTCGATTCAAACCAAGGTATCTCGCGGCTTGGTCGGTCATAAGCGTCACTTGAGAGCCAAAGTCCAACAATGCTCGGAAACGGTGGAGGGTACCAATAGATTTGACATGCATCAGGACCGTTGCCAAAACTACTTCACAATCACTGTCTGTTTTTGTGTGGAACGGAGAGCTGAATTGTGAAGTAGTGTATGATGGCGACCACTACATTCAGAGCATGTACGGGGGTTCGCACACTTGGTGGTTATATGCTAAACAATTGAAACAATAATTAAGTTTTTTAATTACCTTTTCTCTGTCGGTTGCCGAAAGCGATAGGAAATTAGCACAATGCCGGATGATGTGTTGGTCTTCACAGACACTGCATTTGACGTGCACGTGAAAAGATTTTGCATGCTTGTTGTTAATCGCAGCAGGTGAATAAGCATATTTTCCTTTGTTTGTTTGTGAGGTAACTGCTCAGAGACAAAGACACATACACTGCTTTCACACATTAAGTAGGTGAGTTAAACTGTTGGCATCTTCCGAGATGATGATGGGAATAGACGGAAACGATTTCATTTGTTGAAATAAGATTCGTTTGTTGCTGTATCGTTCACTTAGCAACTGAAAAGCTTCCGCGTGATTGTCAGCAACTAACGGAATTTCTCCGATCACTTGTATTGCATCTCCTATCAGTGAGCTTCGCAGGTAGTGAAATTTCTGGATGTCGGTCAGCGTGTTGTCTTCATGTATCATTGATCGATACAAACTTATGAACGAAGACCACATGTTGAATGTGCCATCGAAAATAGGGATGTTTATTAGTGGCAAACTAACATGGGTGTTGCTATACGATATGAAACGGCACATGGTCGTTAATACGATTGCGAGATTCACCGACTATGTATGCAGCCGATGTACGCCGTTCTTGCAACGATTTTCGATGATTGACTATGTTTTTCAAATAAGTCCTTTTGATGCTCCAAGAGTTCGGTGGATGAACTAACTGTCGACTTTTCAGGTGTATGGGCCATGGATTTTTGTTAAATTTATCGATGCACACAGGGTAGGGGAAATTGGACACAATTTTAAACAGTAAAAGTAGCGCCGCCTGGTTCCCGGTTTTTGGCACCAAAATGTTTGCGCAAAGTTTGCAAATGAACTTAATACAACAACATAGAGAATCACTGAGGTCCAAATCATGAACCAAAACGATTTTACTTTACAAAATTATTTATTTTGGCTGATAAAAAATGGATTACAATAGCGACTTATAGGAGATTCTTACATGTTGGAAGATGGCAGCAAAGTGGCTTGCTTGCCTTTCCGGAAATTTCCATTTGTCAAAAAAAACTAACAGCAAATCTGTTCGTTTGTAATTTTAACGGAACAGAAATAACCTGTTCGTTTTTTGTTTCGAACACTGCATCTAAACTGGTTTCTGATATCCAATGGAACAAAGGCAAGACTCAGTCCACCGGTGCCTGTCTGATTGACTTGGAAAGGCCTTCGATACCGTATGATTAGAGGGACTCTTTTTCAAGCTGGACAGGTTGGGCATTAGTAAACCACTCCTGTATATTTTTTTTGATATGCTCTCCCGTAGACAGTTCATTGTGAAGAATGGCGGTGTGACTTCTGCTGGAACGTTTCGCATTAAAAACGGTCAGCAACAAGGTGCGCTAAATTCGCCGATCCTATTCAACATTTACACAAATGATCTGATAGGTTCACTTCGCCATGCCATAGTGTATGCAGATGGCTTAACCGCGTACAGATCAGGTCCACAGATTGAGTTCATTAGTATACTTTTGCAACGTGACTTCGATAAAATTAAACGATATTGCGATGACGAATCATGATGATGATGAACCATTCTGTTTAGGACGTCCTTGTCTGGGGCCTCTAGGGATGCCAGAAAGAATTGGCGAAAGTTTTCTAGCATCGGACAACATGGACAGCCACTTGCTTGTCGAAATGTAGTCAGATACCTTGGGATGTGGCTAGATCAATATCTGTATTTGAACAAACATATAGATGTTGCTCTGGCCAGAGCCAAAGGTGCTTTTGCCCTTACAAAGAGACTGTTTTATAACAGCCAGCTCGATTTGGGGGTAAAGGTTATCTGCTACATGGCCCTTATCAGGCCTATGCTTGTATTTTAATGTTTGTTGGAAAGGATTCGGGTGTTTGAGAGGGCTTAGGACTTGGCTTCGCTTAAACGGAACACCAGAGTCTGAGTACATAATATTCTATCCCAATGTCATCTTGTACAATAAGCCGAACCTAATAAAACTGGACAATTTCGTTATTAAGTTGACTCGAGGGCACATTGCAGGAGCAATGATCTCGTTGAACAACCTGATCTCCGGGGCTTACTACGCCAATTATATGTATCATGAGAGATTTCGCTTTGACGGCTTTATTCCTCCAGAAGTGTTCCTCTACCTAGATAATAAAGGACTGGTCCAGGACAGTTTATCGGTGCCGCTAATCTTACACATTGTTCGAACAGCTGTGGATAGGCGACTCAACTACGAAAGAGACGTCACACATGGCAGTGCGAAGCGTATCCGGTTCAGTAGGTTGTTAGGGAGTCGTGACATGAGGGATGTTGCTCGGCAGCACAAGCAATTTTGGTGGCTTGTTGAAGGGGAGGATGCTTAGTCCTCGAATTCCTCCAGTAATAGATAGCTTAATTTGAAGCAAAGTGGGTCAGCCTAATTTTTTTTGCCATGGGGGGCTAACATAGTTTTAGGTAGGATTAAGTTAGTTTTAAAAAAGAAAAAAAAAAATATAAAAACAAAAAAAAATTTAAAAAAAATTTATACACATATGTTTACTTATATATTAGGTATATATATATTATGTATATATCTATAATATTTATATACATATTATGTATTAGATGTAAGTTGATTAAGTAGATTAAGATTTATTTTTAGGTATCTAGTCTGTAGGGTTTGAGTTTTAAGTTTTATAATAAAATTAAAAAAAAAGTCCATTCACATAGTTTTTACTTCAAATTTATTTTCTTAGTTTTAGTTTTAACAAATGTAAATATAAAAATAAAAATAGACCGTAAGGTACGTTGAAAGACATAATTTAAGTATTATGTTTAACTTAGAGTGCCCTTCTGGGGCCAGTAAGTTATAATAAGATTATTTTTAAGTTATTTAAGCTAATGTTTAAGCATTTTTTTGTCTAGCATGTAAGAGTAAATTAAGTGATATAACCAAAAATGAATATGGACTTAAAAAAAATTGAACACAAGAATTTCTTGTACTCTTGTACTTTTTGAGGTCCCTATAGATTTATGCTAAGACAACAAAAAATGTGCAATTTTACTATACCACAAATATTGCGAATGAAATTGGCAATAAGCAGTTTACAGCAGCGAAAAAATCAAGCTCGTAGCAAAGTGTTTGTCTTACCTGGTGGTCCTAGGTAACTGCATGAGTAAACAGTTACTCATGTGGTCGTAGCTCAAGTGGTGGAGTATTGGCTTCCCAATCAGGCTGTTCGGCGTTCGCGCCCGAAAGCATTCATTTTTTTCAGGCAACTAAAATTATGTAAGATGAGTGGTTGCCTGTAATACAATAACAAGTCCAATTACACTAATAATTTGGTCTCTCCATTCAATGTTAGATGCCACCCGTGCAACGAAATAGACATTGAGGCCAAACATCTTTCTTTCTCTCTCTGTTCTATTTTCCGAAAAACTTAATGTTGAGAATTCTAAGTCCAAAGTCTTACCAGTTTGAATTCAATGAGGTTTACGAGTATTACAAGACTAAAATAGAAATTGACAGTATTACGGTTTCAACACAACCCCTGGCACGAGTACAATAACTTTGGCGCCAAGAATTGATAACGGTATGTTGTAGAGGAGATAAAAACTAGCATTTTTTACTATGGGAGGGGGGTCCATCTCGACCCGTTTAGGAGTTATTTGTAATTTAAAAACAAATGACTTAAGATGGGGAAAAATTATTAAAAAACAACGGTAACACTTACAATAAAGAACTATACAGAATATGAAAGCCCGAAACTTGTTCTTTAATATCAAATTTACATCAAATTATTCGTGTGAATGGTTTTTGAATAATTCACATTCAAACTCAAATTCTTGGAAAAAAATTAAAAAAATTTTTTTTTAACAATATTACTCAGAATTGTGAAATAATGTGCCAAATTGGTTTTTTGTATTCAATGCGCGTATTAATTCTGAATCGAACACAAACCGCATGGCTTTATGTCCTCTAGTTTTTGAGCAAATTGAAATTACTACTTTAGTTTTGTTTTTTGGCATTTATGTACGTAGTCTTCCTTTGAATAAGTTAATGAGTATTATTTAACCATCTCACAGACGCCTATATCAATAGTTTTCTTAATTAAGAGTACACGGGTGACCCGCTTCGCGGGATTAAGGGACTTCGCGGCAGGTCCCGCTCACGCATCGGTGCTCCGCTCGGGGTATGTGCTTTTCGTCAAGCAGGCGCCTATGTCATCAATACTCTTCATCCACTGTACTCATCACAAAATTACAAAGTTCCCATTAATAACAAAGTTTCACTAAATCACATTATAGAAAATTCACATGTTCCAATGTTGCAGTAAATTATTTACTTTGCGAAATATCTATGTTTGTACGTATGTAATATGTAATGCACTTGATAATGATGCAAAAATATAACCGAACAAACGTTTGGCTTTTATACCGTTATTTCTTTTTGTGATAAGGCGTGTAGTTATTGATATTCACAAAGATCACTCTGTGTTCAACCGTAGTGCGAATCAAGTGATATTTTTTGTGAATAAGCAATGACGGCTAAGCATCCTCTAATCCATCCTAAACTAAATAACTTCTCAGTGTTTTGTTCGTTCGGAGATTTGGTGTCGAATTGTGAATTTTTAGAAGAATCTGGTTTAATTCCCACTAAAACATCCAATCTCCCACTGTGTTGCAACTTACCTATGAAGGTAGAAAAGTTCGGTTGGATGTGGCGATGCTCAAAGTCAAGCTCTAAAAAAAAGGTGACAAAAATTGTAGAAATACAATCAACCCATCTATCGGTACATTTTTCCATGGACCTCAATGTCGGCTAGAGATTCGCGAGGTGCTTGCAATAATTATCGCTTTTGTTATCAAAATGACTGTGAACACGGTTTTTCAGGTAAATTAATTAAACCTTAAGCTACAACCTAAGGATTTTTTAAAAATTTTATTACATGTATGTTGTTATTTTAAAATTAGCATATAATCGCTTGGCACCATCACGACAATAAAAGTGAGCTTAGTAAATCTACTATAATAGATTACTATAACTATTGTCGTGAAATAGTCGAAATAATAGCATCTCACGTCGATGTTAACATTGGCGGCGAAAGAAAAACTGTACAAATCGACGAGACCTTTCTTAGAAAAAGGAAATACCACAGAACAAAAAGGAAATAATCGAACAAATGAAAATCGTAGTGTTGGGGTTATTTTGTAAAGAAGATAAGGTCGGACGCTTCTTTAAAGTGAACTCCAAAAATAAAGAAGACTTGTGGCCTTATATACACAAATACGTCAGCCCTAACAGCAGTCGTATTTGTACCGACAGCGCACGCCGATACATAGCTATTGAGAAAATGTTCCCTACATCTACGACTCATGAAATTATTATCCTCTCATCATCCTCGTGGTGCATTCTGGGTCATGCTAAATGATTTGCTTACTTACAAAGATGACCCTATTATTAATCTTCAAAGTGAGATCACCATAAATACCAAAAAAAAAAAAACCTCTTATAAAAAATAGTATTAGTAATTTTCAATTTTCTCAAAAACTAGAAGATATAAAGCTATGCGGTTTTTGTGTTCGTTTCAGAATTGATATGCGCATTAATACAGAAAACCAATTGTGCACATTATGTCACAATTTTGAATATTGATTTAAAAATAAAAATTCTAATTTTTTACCAAAAATTTTAGTTTGAATGCGAATTATTCAAAAACTATTCACACGAATAATTTGATATAAATTTTATATTAAAGAAAAAATTTTAGGCTTTCAAATCCTATACTTTATACTATACATACTTTATTGTAAGTCTTGCCGTTGTTTTTTAATAATTTCTTTCCCATTTTAAGTATTTTTTTTCTAAAATTGCCACTAACTCCTAAACGGGACGAGATAGACCCCCCCTACCCATAGTAAAAAATGCTAGTTTTTAACCCCTCTACAAAATACCGTTATCAATTCTTGGCGTCAAAGTTATCGTACTCTCCCCCAACCCCTTAATTCTGAAATACAATGCTTAACTTTTTTTCAATTTTTGGTCGAAATGTCGGCGACCATTTCAGTAGCAGGTTTACATACTAATACGAGCTCCTTTCTTTCATAAACATCTCGAACAATATGCATCTTTATGTCGATGTGTTTACTCCTAGCGTGGAAAATTGGATTTTTAACCAACTATTGAGCACTTAAGTTATCACCATATAGGATTGTTGGTTTGGTGACTAATCTACTAAACCCCGTTTCATGGTTACGCAGGAATACGATCTCCTTCGATGCTGAAAAAGGCACCGTGTATTCCGCCTCAGTACAACTAAGCGTTGCTTTCGGTTGCTTCTTAGATACCCAGGATAGCGGACGGTCAGCCAAAAAGAATACATGACCCGTAAATAATTTTCTATCATCGCAGTTACAGCCCCTATCGGCGTCAGTGTAGCTATATAAATTCATCCCAGTGTTCCTGTAAATAAACTAATAATGAATTGTATTAGAAAGGTATCTTAGTAAATGTTTCGCTGCAGCAAGTTTTTCACTGTGTGGATTCATATTATGCTGAGAGAGTTTTATAACCGAATGAGAAATATCGTGGCATGTAGTTATGCTTACAAAATTTAATGACCCGTTTAAAGATTGGTATAGTGTTTTATCCACTTTGGCAAAGTTTTTGCAGCCATCACATTTTCTAAACTGCGTGCCTGGATCATTGGTGTGCTCACTTTACTGCAATCAGTCATATTAAAATTTTTCAAAAGATCAAGTTTTATTGGCCCCCTTGAACTATCTCTGTCAATCTCGATGCTAAGAAAATGATTTAATGGCTCCTTACCCACGATGTCGAACTGATATCTTATTTGGTTTTTAATTGTCTTCATAAGACATTCCTCTTTACATGCGAGTAATATATCATCAACATAGACAACAATGATAATAATACTACCTTCCTTATGCATAACATATATACAGCTATCGTTGACACAAGCAACAAAACCCATGTTTTTTTAAAAACACGATCAAACTTCAAACGCTACTGTCTCCTGACTGTTTCAGCCCGTATTATGCTTTTTGAAGCTTACAAACTTTTCTTGGACGCATCTTATATATCTTATACAAATGTCTTCACATAATTCTCCATAAAGATACGCTGTAGTAACATAAAGTTAGTGTAATAAAAAATCAAAATCAATTGCCAAGGCAATAACTAAACATATGCTCAAATACGTATCTTGCAACAGGAGAAAAAGTTTCATTAAAATCGATGCCATATTTTTGTGCGCAACCTTTGGCAACAAGCCTAGCATTACAACACTCAATTTGGCCTATCTTTATTTCGTTTAATTTTGAAAGCCCACATAAATTTAATTGCGTACCTGTTTTTAGGCAAATCAACAAGAATCCAAGTGGGATTTTTAACAAGAGAATCAAACTCTTCTCTCATACTAGTAGCACAGATAATAAATCTATACAGATGTCACTTTTGGTCGGCTAGCCGAAACGAGCTTTCGAAGTAATATAAAGCTTTTTTGTTTTCGCTCTTTCTTGCTTTGTTTACTGAGAGATTTTTTTTTTCTCACCACATGTTGATGGCAGTTGCACAAGAATTATGAAAAACAATTGCAAGGGGCTTGCGGGACGGGGTATATATGTATACAATATATGTGTATTGATTTTCGTAGCACAATTTGAGCTGTTTTGCTCCTATTATAATTAATAAGGTTTTTAGGTTAATCACAAACTACATACATACATATGTATCTACATATTTCTAAACGCTGAAAAGTAGGTAAACACATCTACATTTGAACAACAATCTACAAATAAAAGTGTCCTGGAGGAGAACAAAGTGCGCAATATAGTAGCACATTGCTGTGCAACCGAATATGAGTATTCGGGTAGGAAATTATTTCGTTTCCCTAAATAAGGCACTGTTAAATATGATGAATGGTTAGCTTTGACGGAGGAGTCTCGTGAACATATAAAATGCCTTAAAAAATCTTACATTTGCAGCAAACATTTTGAAGATGCCTTTTTGGAAAAAAAATATTTAAAAACAAACGCTTATCCCTCTCTCTTTTTAAAACGAAGCGAGAGTGTTCCGAACTCTGAAGACGGTTCTGTTTGCTTTGATCAAAGCTCAGATTACTTATGAAAATTATAGATTTAAAACTGAGTTCGAGTGAACCTACAATAGGGGAACTAAATTTGGCTTCTAAAAATCGATCAAGGACAAAATTCAATGATCACATTGAAGTTGCTTCCGCCAATTGTGAGGCTCATTTAAAAAGGCAATCTTTTTACATTAGGAGAATTGAAAAGCTCAAGAAATTGAACAATGTCTTGAGAATAACTATTATACTATCGAAAATCGAAACCAAATAGGTATATGAAAGAAAATCCGTCGTTTAAAAGAGGACAAGAAAAAGGCTACAAGCGCGTGAAAAGCAAAACACTCAAGAGAAAATCGATTCATTGCTTGGTATTCATCAAAATGCTATGACATTTTCGAAGCTCATCTTATCACAGGGTAAAAATATATACACCGAAGAGGAGAAATGGATTTCGCAGAGCATCTCTTTTCGTTCAGCTGCCAGATACGACTTTTTGCGGGATCAACTTGAGATACACTTGCCGCATCCATCTTCATTGCACAGGTGGATTAAATTAAAGGTCCGTCACCTGGCTTAAATAGAAATGTTATGCAGGAAATTAAGGAAATAACCTTGAAATTACCACCAAAAGAAAAAGAAGTTCTGATTATATTTGATGAGATGAGTCTTCAGACGGATCTAACCTACAATAAATTTAAAGATGAAATTGAAGGTTTTGTCGATTACGGAAGAAATCAAAGATATAATTCATACGCTAAGTCTGCATGAGTCTTTATGATTCGGAGCATATGTGGGCATTTTTAGCAAGTTTTATATCACGTCATCTGTCCGAGCAATATACCCAAAGAACTTGAAGTTGAGGTATATAACTGCCTTGATATATGCGCGGATCTGAAATTAAATGTAAGAGCTATTTGCTGTGATCAAGGACCTACTAATCGTATTTTATATAGTGAGCTTAGTATAAATGAAAAAAACCTTAAGCTTTATTTACAAAAACAAATGCATATATGAAATGTATGATATCCCGCATCTTTTGAAAAGTATTCGAAACAACTTAATAAAATATAATTTGACCAAAATAAAATACAAGCTTTTTAAAAAGCTGCAAGTTATTACAAAGAGCCGAAAAGCCATTTTATTTCTTTTTAAAAAGCTTTTTAAAAAGCTGCAAGTTCTTACAAAGAGCCGAAAAGCCATTTTATTTCTTTTTAAAAAGCTGCAAGTTCTTACAAAGAGCCGAAAAGCCATTTTATTTCTTTTCGCTTTTTGCTCTTGCTACTTGTCACTCACACATGCAAAGTTGTTTATCTTTCTATCGCACTCCTATGCAAAAACAATACGCCAATGAAAGAAAGAAATAAAAAAACATACGTTGACGTTGCCCATCATAACCGGTTTGCTTGGGTTTATGTACGTGTCCTTGTTATTTTGGTTGTAACTTGTTATGCCATGTAAATTAAATGCGGGTAGGAATATAATTTTGAAGATGAGATCGACGGTCCGTGAAGGTGGTCGTGCTGGAGGGGTGAGTTTGACGTTGCACCACACTATAAAAGTGGTTGATATTTGAAGCACGAGATGTTAAGGGCTAATACATGTTATGGGGTTGAAGATATACACATGTACATACATGAGCGCTAAAGCAATTTCCCGATTTTAATTTTTGTCAAATTTTGTGATCAGGACAGTAAGTACCTACAAAATTTGATAAATTTCCAAGCATTCAGCAAAATCGAACTTATTCGGAAAATGTATATTTACGAGTACATATTTGCTCCCTTTTTTTTCAAGTTATGTAAAAGTGAGTTTTTAAAACTGTACGCAAAATATTTGTATGTAAAGATCGAAAATCTTCAAGTCCGAGACTCGGGGACAACGCAGTAATGTACGGCCGAATATATGGTAGTTCGAACAAGTGGAATGGGATCTCAACCAACTTGGAGTGCAGCACCGCTGGCGATAGATCGCGCCAGGTGGAAAGGCTTGTTGGTTGAGGTCCTGGTCCACCCAGGACTGTAGCGGCACCTAAGTAAGTAAGGAAAATATTAGAAATATTTTTCCGACAGCCGTGAATGAGCCATATTTTAACTAGCAAAATGAATACTATATAGAGTATGATTTTGTTCCTTGGAGTAGGGAATTGGGACCCAATTTGTTAAACCAGTCTGAAATAGCACCGGTTGCCTAGGCTTATTCTGGCGGTAATCTTCGACAAGGTGTCATTTGTTCAGTTTGCATTAACCCAGAGGAAAAGGAACTCCTCTAAAGTAATGAGCATTTACAGTGACAAATTGTACGATTTGGTAGATGACGGGGTTATCTTTGCTCGATAAAAAATGGCAGCAGATTTTGGCCACCCTGAAGTGTCTATATCAATGACGTGTCCCAACAGCTGGGCAGATTTTTATTGTGCTTATACCTGTCTGCGGTTATACAATACGAGTATTTTAATATGAGATTGAAAAAAAACATATTATGAGAGCGTATCTATTTGCCGGAATCCGGTGGAGGTTTGGAAAAATTCTGAGGTTTTGTTTACAAGCTGTAAGGCGCATCGCAAATTTTCTAGTATGATGCGACACAACAGGATAAGTTTTCTTGGGACCCCGAATTAGGCCATCGCATTATGAAGCCTAGTACAATGGAGGCTGTCATAAGCATAGGTGATAGGTATTGACTTGGAACTGTCTAGTTCTTTCCAAGATTTTCCAGGCCGGAAGTCACACTGCTTTCGGTAAATTTTTGTATACCGAAGAGGCACACAGGTGTGTCTGCACTGCATATTAATAACATGAATACCTAATATTTCCTTTGTCAAACCTCAATTACAAAATGTAAAGCAATATTCCACTTTTCCCGCTTTTGAATGGTTCTTTCTTACATATGTACGAGTATGTACATACCCATACACTCAAACAAAATACCAATTCATGAAAAATTATATAATTTGATACTGCAGTCGAATGAAAGCAAACAGCCAAGTCTTCATACCTCTTCCCGCAAGCCCCTTGCATTTGTTTTTCATATTGCTTGTGCCACTGCCCTCAACTTGTGGTGAGAGAAAAAAAAAATCTCTCAGTAAATAAAGCAAGAAAGAGCGAAAATAAAAAAGCTTTATATTACTCCGAAAGCTCGTATCGGCTGGACGAATGTCGCCTAGCCGATCAAAAGTTAACCATTTTTTTCTACAGGGATAAGACATCTGTATAGATTTATTATCTGTGATACAAGTGATAGAACTTATTCTTTTCAATACAAATCGCTTTATTCAATACAGTAATAATTCACAATTTAACCGTTTATCACAGTCCCAGACAAGAGAAATATACATCGCCATCTACATAAAACAACTCGATGTACACCATATTCTACATCTGTATATTTCTCTTGTCTGCGGTTCAGTACAATCCAATTTCTCAACCGCTTATACTTTTTTTATCTTTTACTTAAACCATTTAATGACTCTTAATTCACACTTCAAATTCAACTGATGAACTTTCTTGCATACCTTTTGGATGCTGATATTTATACTGGAATGACATATTAGGAGAACAATCAATTTACATTTTGCTAGAAAATTCGATTCCATTCTCCATTCACCAATGTTTGAGTCTTTGTTATTCAAGTATCGAAATCTTCTGCTATGTAAATCTAGATGACGATACTCATATTTAGATGGTTATTACAATATTGTGATATTTGATTTGTGATTGTGACATCCGATTTGTATAAGAGAAGCCTCAGCGCCAGTGGAGGAAAAAGTGACTTGGTGTTACGACTTCAGGAGGCTTTGAACAACGAGGGACATGATCCTGATAAATACTCCTTTGACGCTGACCAGGATGAACAGATAAGTACCGGCAGTGACATGTCTGCGATTATGCAACTCCTCTTGTTAAAAATGGACGAACAGAAGGACAGTCTCGAACAAGAAATGGACGAACAGAAGAAAAATCTAGACGAACAGAAGAACAGCTTCTAACAAAAGCTGGACGAATAAAAGAAGACTCTAGGCGAACAGAAGAATATCATTGAACAAAAATTCGACGAACAAAGCAACAATCTGCACGGTCTTCAACAGAAAATGGATGAACAAAAGAATAATCTGGATGAACAAAAGAACATTCTCGAGCAAAAACTCGAAAAAATAGATGACAAATTTGAAAGAATAGAAATTTGATAGAATAGAGAAGAATGTTGACGAAAAATTCGAACAAATGGACAGCAAAGTTGAGCAACTGGCAAAAGAGCTCGACACTGTGCGAAAATAGAAACTGCGAGAGTATTTTTTAAGCGGTCCAAGGAGAAAAGAGTTGAATCCTCCCTCATTCGATAGCCAGACCTCATGGTTTACTTATAAGAAGCAGTTTGAAATGGCTTCCTATGCTAACGACTGGCACAATGAGGAAAAGTGCTTTGCCCTCACAATGGCCTTACACGGTCCTGCAGCAGAATTGTTGCAAACAGTAGACATCGAAAGCATAAAGATTATATGACTTTAGTACAGGCTATCGAGAAGCGGTCGAATTGCAAAGCCGAACGCAGCAATGAGGAGAAACACTGCAGCAACTCCAAGCAGACGTGAGTAAGCCGGCACAATTATCATACCCCACCGCTGGCCAGGAAATTATCTATGAAATGGCAAAGGACGCATTCATCAGGGGAATTGCAGATTTGAAGCTATAGTCAGCAGTAAGGTTGGCCGGAAAAAGAACCCTTCCCGAAGCACTTGCCTTCGCTCTGGCGATGGAAGCAGCCAATCAGGCTTCCAGGGGAACACATTTCGTCAGGGAAGTAACATCTATCGAATGCTCCTGCACAAGAATTAGTGCCGAGGAACGAGATAGAACGCGATAGGCGAATAATGCGCTGCTGGAATTGCAATAAAATAGGATACCTTCAAAGGCAGTGTAAAGAACCGATGCGACGAAAAGGCTGCCCTCCCTGTGGTGAAGAGCAAATAGTGGAAGAAACTGTCAGAAACAGTTATCAAGAAGCCGGTCAACTTTCCCGGAGCCATCAGTGGGGAAATGCTTAAGCACCAACTTCGCGGGTCCGATATATTCGCTACACAAGATGGAGAATATGGACGTATAGGACAGCTACCCACTTCCGAGAATCGATGACACTTTGGATATGCTTTGTGGAGCGAAATGGTTTTCAACACTTGACGTGAAGAGCGGTTACTGGCAGGTAGAGATAAATCGTACGGATCGTGAGAAAACTGCCTTCACTACAGGAAGCAGTCATTGACAGTTTGCAGTGATGCCGTTTGGACTGTGCAACGCTCCGGCCACGTTCGAGCGACTAATGGAACGACCATTGCAAGGACTCACGTGGAAAGCCTGCCTAGTATATTTGAACGACGTTATCGTCATAGGCAAGACGTTCGAGAAGCACCGCGAAAATCTAAAAGAAGCCTTTGAGAGGCTGCGAAGTGCTCATTTAAAGATTAACCCAGAAAAGTGCGCCTTGTTCCGTCCGGAAGTAAAATATCTGGGTCACATAATATCAGCGGAAGGAGTAAGGACGCTTCCAGAAAAAATTGAAGCCGTGAAAAGCTGGCCTGCCGCAAAAGATAAACACCAACTGAGAAACTTTTTGGGACTTGCCACGTACTACAGAAGGTTCGTAAAGGATTTTGCTGGTATTGCAAAGAGCCTGCATCAACTTACGGAAAAAGGCCGACAGTTCAGGTGGTCTGGAGAATGTGAAATAGCATTTCAAGAACTGAAGCGACAGCTGCGCAATGCCCCCATCTTGGGTTACCCCACGCTCGGAAAAGTGTTCATCGTGGAAGCAGACGCTAACAATGTTGGTGTCGGAGCTGTGATCTCCCAAGTTCATGATGGTCAAGAGAAAGTGGTCGCATATTACAGCAAAGTACTCTCCAGACCTGAAAGGAACTACTGTGTAACTCGACGCGAGCTTCAGGCTTTAATTTTGGCTACCAAGCATTTCCATAAGTACCTCTATGGACAAAAGTTCTTTCTTTGGACAGACCACGCAGCTCTGAAATGGCTATTACAATTTAAGAACCCTGAAGGCCAAGTTGCAAGATGGATCGAGCAGTTACAGGGCTATGACTTTGAAGTGCAATACCGCAAGGGAAAACTCCACTCAAATGATGATGCACTCTCTCGTCGACCGTGCGGAGTAAAATGCAATCGTAAAGAAGCGAAAGAACAGGCCACTATCCAAATGATTAGGACTGAGCCAATTGAGGGTTGGAGTATAGACGATATCCGTTCTTCCCAACAGGCAGACAATGACATCGAACCAATATTGGCCTGGAAGGAACACGAGGAAAAACGAAGCTGGCAGCAGATATCAGACCGGAGCCAAACTCTGAAGGCATACTGGGCACAGTGGGACTCGCTTTTTGTGCAAGATAGATTGCTGAAGAGAAAATGGGAAAGTGCAGATGAAACAACATCGCGTATGCAACTAATCATGCCACGGTCCAGAGTCAGCCAAGTACTCCATGAAATACATGACGGAATCTCAGGAGGTCATTTGGTAATAAACAAGACGTTGGAAAAGATAAAGTAACGTTTCTATTGGCTAAGCGCAAAACAAGATGTCGAGATTTGGTGCAAAAAGTGCATAAGGTGTGCGGCTACTAAGGGTCCAAAAGCCATATGGACAAATGCAGCAATACAATGTCGGAGAACCATTCGAACGAATAGCCATCGACATCGCTGGGCCGTTTCTCGAAACCTTCAATGGTAACCGATACACCCTCGTGGTCATGGATTACTTCAGTAAGTGACCGGAAGTGTTTGCCATCCCAAATCAAGAAGCTAAGACCGTAGCCGAACAGATAGTCAACAACTGGGTGAACAAATTTGGGGTCCCAATGGAGCTACACTCTGATCAAGGGCGAAACTTTGAATCAAAAGTCTTCCAGGAAGTGGGCCAATATTTGGGAATAAGGAAGTCAAGGACAACGCCACTACACACACAATCTGATGGAATGGTGAGGCGATTCAATCGGAGCTTGAATGAGCATCTATCTAAGGATTGGGATCGACACATACCCCTCTTCTTAATGGCCTACCGAAACGCGGTCCATAGTTCAACAGGACACACACCATACGAGATCTTATTCGGTCAAACAGTTCGGTTGCCAAGTGAAGCAAAATTCGGATCCCCTCCTACGGAGCCCAAAGAGGTGAACGACTACGTGGATGACTTGCGCAGCAGGATTCGTAAATTGCATGAAGATACCAGAGAAAAGATGAAGCTAGCGAGCAGCCGCATGAAGACTAGGTACGACATCAAGGCGAAATATTCCGGCTTCAATGAAAGAGATTTCGTCTGGTTGTATAATCCTCAGCGTAAAAAAGGCAAATCACCAAAATTGCAACAGGACTGGGAAGATCCATACAAGGTGATAACCCGCATTAATGACGTTGTCTACCGGATCCAGCGTGGGGATCGAGGAAAATTGAAGGTGGTCCATTTGGATAGAATGTATAATTTCAACGAAATGATGAATGACGAAGTTGTTCGGGACGAACAACTGTAGGAAGGAATTAGTGTGATAACCATTTAAATGTGAGCATCGACATCTAGATTTACATATCAGAAAACTTCGATACTCGAAGAGCGTAAGATTTCGATACTTGAATAACAAAGTCTCGACCATTGATGACTGGAGAGTGGAATCGAATTTTCTGGCAAATTGGAAATTGTATGGGACGCTGGATGGCGGGGATTGTTTTCGAAGTATGTCACTCGAATATAAATACCAACGTCCCCAAGGTATGCAAGGAGTTTATCAGTTGAATTTGAAGTGTGAATTAAGAGAATTGATATAGTGGTTTAAGTAAAAGGTAAGCAGTTGATAAATTGGATTGCATTGAGATAAACGATTAAATTGTGAATTATTACTGTATTGAATAAAGCGGTTTGTATTGAAAAGGATAAGTTCTATCATTTGTACCCACACAAAAATTTTACAATATTTTACGACTTACTTCATTAGATCTAATTCCTCTTCCTGTTCTTCCTCTTTCTCCTCCTCTTCCTCTTCATTACCACCATTATTTGTATTTTTCATTTCAGGACCATGCCCAACAGCACGCGCAGCAGCAACATCCAAATCTACAGGTCCCAAAGCATCTTCGAAAACACTTTGAGCATAATTTTCTGTTTTGATTTGTGTTGCCGTGATCGACATCACTTTTGGAAGATTCTGTAATAAAGTAATCAACATTTACTTATTGATTCAAAGCTCTGTGTTTCGATAAATTTCACGTCCCGGCTTATAAATATATACTTTACCAGTTTTGCGATCGTTTAAGCGATAGGCTTTGAATCCAGTTGCATATTCAATCATTATGCATTCAATGCCCTTGGAGTTGAACTTTGAGTTTCCTGGGCGCTTGTTTAACATAAATGCCTTACAACCGAATACTTTAAAATGTGAGACAGAAGGCTTGAAACCTGACCAAACCTGGAATGATGTAACTCCCTGTAGGCTTTGAACTTCTTAAACATATCTTTTTGTCTTTAAAAAAATAAACGAACAATTTTCTTGAATAATCACCAACAAATAGTAGAAAATATTTTGCTCCTCTAATGGAAGTTGTCCTCATAAGACCGCAACTACCAGTGTATATTAGATCTAAAATACCTGCGCTCCTATTGTATTCATTGTATTCACACCAGTGGTGCCGACTTAAGGTTTTACGGGGTCTGGAAACAATTTTTTTTCCGGGAGGCCTTGTACAAAAATAAGCTGATTTTTGATCCAAAAATCCAAAATCTAACAAAAATACTCGTATGTAGTACTGTAAACGACTGATCGCATATATACATGTTTGCATGACGTTTAGTGAATAATTTCACAACAAAATGCAACAAAGTGACAATGAGTTCGGAACGTAGATATTTAAGTGGTGCTGCTAAACGAAAATTAGCTGAAGAAAAGCGTGAAAAAGATGAAAAACTGCAAAGAAAGGTTCCCAAATTATCAAGTTTGTGGAGTTCTCGTTCGGGAGAGCAAAATTTAAATGAATCAAATGAAAGTGAAAACTACAATTCCAGTGACATTGTCGTCGATGAATTAAATACCGAAAAAGCTGAACAATTACATTTTGACGACGAAGAATCGCCTAAACCATCTCCACCGGACACAAATTCAATTCAAAATGATGCAGGTTTATGGAATATTCAATTAAATGTAATTAAATCAATATTCAATTCAATTTTACAGAATTATTGGTCTAAGAATGGTAGGTATATTTTTGAGCAATTTTATACGAATAAGAAATGAAAGGAATTAATTTTTAACGTACACATTTTAATTTCTTTGGCACAATATATTTGCGAATCGAGTTAAAATGTAAACCAATGAGAGCACAGTGCAAATACTTATATTGTCTTTTATTGTTTGTTGCTTCTATTAAACTACTGGGCCCATCAAAATGCCAACATTTCGACAAACCGTTTTTAAAAAAATACTGATGGTCGACATTTTTCAACGTGTTTTAGCAAATGGCTCGATAGTTATACGCGATTGGCTATTGTTTTCGCCATCGAAACAATCAGTGTTTTGCTTCGGTTGCTTGATACATTAAGTAAGATTGGGTTCAGTGAGTGGAGAAATGTGGGTCGAGCACTTCAACGACATGAAAACTCATCAAAACACATTCAAAGCGTCCTGACCTACAGACAATTTAGAAAATATTGATGAAATGTTTGTCAGGAATGTCGAAGAAGATATAATTTATTGGAGAAGTATTTTAAAGCGAATAATATTTGTGATAACATTTTTGGGCTCCAGAGGGTTGGCATTTCGTGACAGCGATCAAATTATTGGATCAAAACACAATGGATATTTTCTCGGAATTATTGAATTGATTAGTGAATTCGACCCACTTTTATCATCACATTTATCACTATAAAGGAAAAGGTGAACAGAATTATATGTCGATTGTGAACAATTATTAACTCATATCTTCATTATTTTTTTCGCTTCAGCCGAGCATCATATCTTTCAGCAAACATTTGTGATGAATTCATCATGCTCATTGCTAAGCATGTAAAGGACATAATAATAAGTGAAGTAAAGAAGTCGCAACGTTATTCAATCAGCGTGGATTCCACACCAGATGTGTCGCACACGGATCAGTTGGCATTTTGTATTCGATACATGAAATTGAGAGAAATTTTGGAGTTTATTAAAATTACGGAACATATATCGCAGTCACTTTCAAACACCGTTCAACAATCTTTGACTGACAATACCATCAACATCATAGCCTGTCGAGGTCAGTCTTACGACAACGCAAATAATATGGCCGGCCATTGTGGTTTACAAGTAAAGATATCTGATATCAACCCTTTGGGCATTTACATACCTTGTGCAATGTTCATTAAATTTGGTCGCGAAAAACGCAATTTCGAAAAACAGGCGAGCAACTAAATTTTTTGCAGCTGGTGGAAAATGTGTATCACTATTTCATTTATTCTGAGTATAAATGGGATCAATTGAAATCTCAATTAACCGAAAAAGGTGAATTTTCCATCAATCGAGCAACGGGAACTAGATGGTCGGCAAAATATAACGCTTTAAAGCGATGCAATTTAAGTTATATGAAAGTTATTAATGTGCTTGAATCTTTAACATCAGGAAGCAGTACACAAACTGATGAAAATGAAGCGATTGCTCGTGGTTTTATCAACAAATTGTGTCAATTCAGCAATAACTGAAGATTCCTGAAGTTACGGCGAACGAAAAATTGTACCCCAGGGGGGTGGGGGGGGGGGGTCTATTTTCACCCCTCTCCAAATTATGGGCAATCCGGCATCTCTTTCCACTTTTCGACAATCGATCAAAAATTATTAATATGAGGTAGCACGTGGTTATTCTCCGGCATTTTTAACTGCAGAAGTTGTTTAAAATGGCTAACTTTTCTTGCTGGTGCTTGTGGCTATTGACCACGCCTCATTTGATGTTTTGCAATTTTTTATATAGTTCAGTTGAGTTAACTTAACGCACAGTAGGATGGTGGCCAATGTCTTCTCATCTTTGCTGTTCCAAACAGCAGTACTCCCTTGTTCTGGCTTTTTTGCAGCTCCACTTATATATGACCGTAATTCACTATGAATCAGCATGCTTTTAATTTGCAATTTCCGTGACCCATAATTTTTTTCGTTTAGTTTTTCACTTTGGTATAAAGAAAAGGCCATTTCTATTATTTGTTGAAATTTATTGTTACACTATCTTGCCTGGGCCCATAACCTATTGTTGAGAATTCTAAGCCCAAAATTTAACCAGTCTGAATTCAATGAGATTTGTTGCAAGACTAAAATAGTTCTATAAAATATAAGTTTACATAAATAGCTGTTGTAGTTTGGCCTATGATTGTAATGAGGAATTGCCAGTATTACAACACTTAACATGCTTTGGCATCATTTGTGTATTAATACTCATTTTTGAGTTAAGTTCTTTACAAAAAAAAAAACAAAAAATGTAGAGATGTAGAAGGAACACTTTTAGTACTGTCACAGTCGGTGCTGAGAATATCGAAACACTTTTTCTGCAGACTGTATAACGGCAACGAAATGAAACATCCCGCCTTCAGGCGGAATAGACAGTTCAACTTAAACGATTACAGCCAAAAGTTCCGTCTACCTGACCAAAACCAATTAAGGATAGTGTTTACGTCTAGAACAATTATACAAAAAAAAATTAAAAGGGACGAATTCTATCCTCCGCAGTCAAAAGTTACGAAGTCAAATTACAGACTTTGCCAGAGTATTCAAAGAAACCAAAAAGAATTAATCGGACAACAACTAATTTATTTGAAAATCGGTTCAATCGTGTTTAATAAACAACTATGTATTCTTTTCCTTCTAAATTCTGATTTATTTTATCTATCTAAGTTACACGGCTATCGAATTGGGAATGATCTACCTCCCAATGAGGTCTTGTACAATAGGGCGGACCTAATAAGAATGGACAATTTCGTCATTAAGTTGACTCGAAGGCACGTTGCAAGAGCAATGAACTCATCGAACAACCGGGGCTTACTACCCCAATTATATGTATCACGAGAGAGTTCGTTTTGACGGCTTTATTCCTCCGGAAGCGTTCCTCTATCTAGATAGCAAAGGTCTGATCCAGGACATATTGGCGGTGCCGCTAATCTTCCACGTCGCTCGAACAGCTGCGGACAGGCGACTCAACTACGACAGAGAGGTCGCACACGGCAGTGGTTCAGTAGGTCGGTAGGGAGTCGCGACATGAGGGATGTTGCTCAGCAGCACCAGCAATTTTGGTGGCTAGTTTAAGGGGAGGATGCTTCGTCGTCGAATGCCTCCAGTAATACATAGCTTCATTTGAGGCAAAGTGGGTCAGCCTAATTTTTTTTTCTAGCTATGGCCGGCTTACATAGTTTTAGGTAGGATTAAGTTAGTTTTAAGAAAAAAAAAAATATAAAACCAACCAAAAAAAAAATAAAAAATATATAAAATGAAAAAAAAAATATATATATACATATATTTATATATGAAGTATATGTATATTATGTATATATATATATATATGGATGTCTATGTTTGTGTTAGATGTAAGTAGGTTAAGTAGATTAAGATTTATTTTTAGGTAGTTTCTAGGCTTTTAGTTTTAAGTTTTATAAAAAAATAAAAAAATGTCCGCTTACTAAGTTTTTGCTTAAAATTTATTTTCTTAGTTTTAAAATGTAAAAATAGAAATAAAAAGACGTAGTTTAAGTGTTAGGTTCAACTTAGAGTGCCCGCATGGGGCCAGTAAGTTAGTATAAAATAATTTTAAGTTAATTAATATTAAAATAAATAAATAAATTATACATTAATAATAATTTTAAGCATTTTTTTGTCTAGCATGTAAGAGTAATTTAAGGTGTATAAATAAAATGCATACAAACTGAAAAAAAACAAAAAAAACTGGGAATGATCTACCAGCATCGTCTCCAAGAAATCTCTGGGTTAGCTGATTGCTCCGATGGTCCAGCTATAGGTCATTGAACCATCCCGGGATCCCTCGTCTATGCCAATCTGTCGATAGGTTTTTTTTTTATCATTGACAATTGCATACATGCGCAAAAAAAACATCGCATTGTGGGGCCAAAAGTTTAACTATTGAAAACCTATTTTCAGAGTTACCTCCTACAAATTGACAATGGGATTTGTGTCATCATTCATGCTCTCCCAATTTTTGGCTAAATGATAGGTAAGCCTACTGATCCATAAGATGACAAAAAAGAGGACATGTCTGATAAGCCGTCGGCTTTTGTGATATGACGTCGGCGTTTCATGTGTGTGGCTCTTTCAAATTCTCTGTTAAGTACTCGTAGCTCACGAATGAGGCATGTTGCGTTGCAACATCTTGCCGGTACACCGGAAAGAAAACAATGCAGTTTAAATTATCGTAGATCCTCGACTTGTGACGTGTGACCGATTTGTACATGAAAAGAAAAGAAGGTAGGTATGGTGAATGGTGTGTGGCAATAATAGGTTACATGTTAATTGTTAGTTATGATATTTATTAAATTGAGTACAAAGTAGATAAAAATTGTTAGATTATAGGGTATGATAAAGTATGACTGATTTTTTTTAAAGTGTGTGTGTGGGTTTGCGCACTTGATTAGTAAGAAGCTAAGTTTAGCTATTGGGCGTTTAAATCAGTCTGTTGAAGTCTTAATTATTACAACACGAATTTTTCCGTCTCCACCCGGGTGTGTTTCAGTGATTCTACCAAAAAGCCAAAGAGTGGGACGCTTTTGTTCATCAGGCAAGAGCACTAGCTGCACAACTTTGAGTTCGTTATTTGGCTTAAGCCATGTTGGACGCTTTTAAAGTCGAACTAAGTATTCAGATTTCCACCTTTTCCAAATATCTTGATGAATTTTCTGCATAAGCTGCCATCTGTCTAAATGGGACTCTTTAAATGCTGTTAATACCTTTTCCGGTGCGGTGTTTAGTGCTGTTCCAATTAAAAAGTGTCCTGGGGTCAAGATAGAGAGATCATCAGGATCCTCAGTTACAGGGCAAAGTGGACAGGAATTTACTCATGCTTCTACTTGCGCAAGTATAGTTGCATATTCCTCGAAGGTCAGGATATAATGTCCGATGATACGCTTCAAGTGGTGCTTCATAGATTTCACACCTGCCTCCCAAAGCCCGCCAAAATGCGGAGATGCAGGAGGATTGAAATGCCATTTGGTACCATTGTTTTGCAAGACTCTTGCGATATCGTCTGTCCACTGTTTTGGCATGTATGACCTTTCAGCTTCCAAAATATTTGCGGCTCCTTTGAAATTCGGTCCGCAGTCGCTGTAAAGATTTGTACAAATACCACGGCGAGCAGTAAAACGTTTAAACCCTGCGAGAAATACGGATGTGGTGTAGTCACTAAAAAGCTCGAGCAAAAACTGCTCTCGTGCAAAAATAAACCAAACCAATATTTTCTTATTTCAAGACTTCTTCAGTAAAGTATTCCTGCTGTACAAGAGCAGTCAAGCGCAAACGAGCTGAAGATATCTCGTCGACTGAGAGTGGTCCAGACATACGCTCCAGCTCGATACAACCGGTTAAGAGATGAAAAACGACTGAATAGATGCTGATTTAATTTGAATGTAGTGAAGTGAACGCAGAGCTGAAAAATACTAATTATTGGTACCCAGATGCGATAAACTTACTTTTGATTTTTGAACTCTTCGACCCTTTGGTTTCCACATCCGTAGGATTGGTTTCAAAAGACGTACGAAGATTTGCGTCAAATGACTGTAAAAGTTCAGGCCATGCCACCATGACCCACTCGGGAGGACTCCTCTTGATGCAATGTCTGCGGGGTTGTGTTAAGATGGAACGTGATTCCAACAGCTAGAATCCGTGTGTTCTTGAATTTCTGCCACTCTGTTGGCAACGAACTTTGTTCTAATGTATGGTGCGCTTTGAATCCATGTAAGTGTAATTTGAGAATCACACCACATAAACTTGTTTGCCGAGTGAAGTTCCATCGTATCTACAGCGGACACCTACAGCTTTGCCAACAACAGGGCTCCACAAGGTCGAGCAAGATCTGATAAGATAGTCCGCTTTGTAATCGTCTTGGTTTCCGGAAGCGAGATTTTGAATGTGAAGATATCCTTTGTAGTATGCCATTGGATACCAAGTGCCTTAATCGCATTTTTTTTGTCGATTGAGAGTGTAATTTTAACCTCTCTATCCTCCTCTGGGACTGACATCATTAGCTTCTCGCAGTTGCTTGCCCATTTACGTAATGGGAAACCTCCTTTCTTCAACATGCCTATGAGTTGCGTCTGCATCTCCAACGCTTCGGTTGCTGAGTCCACTCTATGAATTACGTCATCGACGTAGAAGTTCTGCTTGGCTATTTTTGATGCAAGTGGGAAGTCATCTCGTTCATCAGCCGCCAGTTGTTAAAGCGTGCGAATCGCTAAATATGGTGCAGCCGCAGTACCGAATGTGACCGTATTAGGACGATATGCATTCACTTCTTCTTTGCCCTTTGAGATAACCTAGCTTGGGATACGTTTCTGCTTTGAAAGTAAGTTTAACAACATGTTTTCCATCCAACTGTCGTTGATGTGCTCTGCAAAAATGTGTCTCACATTTTTCTTCCTCTGGTGATAGAAGCTTTCGACTCTGAACTTTCTCAAGTTACTTAAACTTACTTAGCAGGCTGTCTAAGGATTGAGTTTCTGTTTTAATATGAAGAGACGTTACTTGTGATTGGCTGCTGGTTGAAGTGCGTCCAAAAAATACCCAACCTAGTTCCATCCTTTGAGACATAAGGGTACCCGGTTCTCCTTTTATTATACCTTCAAGGATAATGGATGAGTAAACAGCGCTGCCCAATAAGACATCGATCTTGTTAGGTTTGCTGAACTTTGGATCAGCAAGCTCTATGTTTCTGAGATGATTCCAATCAGAAGTAGGCACCTTGTGCGTGCGAACGACAGCCGTAAGTTTGTCCAAGACCAAAGCATTAAGCTGAAGCCTAAAGGTTTTGTTAACGTTAGATAAAACTGTGAAAGCAACTTTCCACTTTGAGATACTTGTTTTTGTTTCTCCAACTCCAATAATATTCACGCGGTTTCTTTCTTTCTTAAATTTAAGAAGTTGAGCTGCAGATTAAGTAATGAAAGAAGCTTCTGATCCAGGATCTAATAACGCTCGCAGCAGCAACGGTTGACCAGCTGGTGTTAGAACCTTTGTGAGGGTCGTAGCCAGAAAAACGGACGCTGGAATGTTTTCGGCTACAAACGCATTATATGCTGAAATACTTCCGGTTGAGGGTTCAGAGTTTTCTGACGACACCGATTTTGAGGTGTCGGCGGAAGAGGGAGTTGCGTTGTTTCATTGTGGAGTCGGGGTGTTATCACTACCACGCATTGCGTTAGCTCCCTCGTTCATATGCAGTAACGAACGACGTTTCTCACAGATTTGTATCTGTATTTCCAAATATGCGAGCCGCTTCACCCGTTAAATTACCTTTCAAATACTGTATGAGCATCCGATAATGAAGTATTTTTATTTACCATGGCTTCAAAAAAAACCCTTAAATTCTGGCCACATTTTAAGCGAACCATCAAAAGTGGGGATTTTAATTGGGGGGAGCAAAAGTTCTACCGACGGTGTGGTAAACCTGTGACACACTGGTGGTATGGATACCATACAGGATGACACACACCCTGTGTAATGTGCGTTGGTAACGCTGTACCGAATTGTTATTATTTTTTTTAATTAAATGTCAAATCGAAAAATACAAGTCAAATGGATTTGTTAAGTGTTTTAGTGTCGAATAATAGAAAATTATTGTATATTAGGCGTGTTTTTTTGGTAATCTATATAGGCTTAACAAATATTTTCCAAATTGCACTAAAAACTTAGTCTATATAGAATAACGAAATCTGGATAACTATCCAGCCTTATTTCCTTAGCCGCGATAAAAACTGTGCTACCAAACCATTTTCCCCGATTGTTATCGAAAAATGCTATCGAATATGTCAAAAGTGACACAACTGAGAACCGTCAGTCATAAGAAAAATCATTTTGCTAGTACAGTGGCGAGCAAAACTGGATACACAATTGGTCACATCATAATTTTAAGGAATAAAACATTTTCTTCTAAATCAAATACTTTAAGAATTTGAAATTAAGTTTTCTTATTATTATTTAAAAAAATGACCAATTGTGTATCCAGTTTTGCTCACCACTGTATATTTAGAACCCAACAGAAAAATTTACAAATCACAAAACAAAACCAAATAGGTAAACAGAAATGCCATTTCGCGGTGCTGCCAAACTAATGTGTTGAAATTGCTTATCCTGGATAGACGTTTTATTGGCAAGTACTTTTTTAAGCCTATATAGAATACCAAAGAAAACACACATATTATAAGAGAAAGATAATTTTGTCTACGATTGGCACTGATAGCAAAATCTAAAAGCAGGGGGTTTACGAATTTGGCGTCCTTGGAAAGAGGAAGTTTAACTAGACGTGTTAAATTGGTGATTCAGCGTTTAGATTTAGATTATTTAATACACAACTTTCCAAAGGTCGTCGTGTTGTTGAAAATGCCTTTGGCCATCTTAAATGCTGTTTTCGGAAGATAGGTCGAGGATTAGAAGTCAACACGGAAAATGTTAGTTGCATAATCAAAGCCTGTTGCATGTTACATAATAAAGGGTCCGCCATTTAACGTTTTTTTTTTCAACTAGTACTTATTTCGTGAATGGTAACACTTAGCTCATGACTGATTTGACAGATAATTAGTTTTATCCTTCCGCTGAACGAATATGGTTGTGTATACGCTTCAACAATGCTGGAAAATATGCGTTTTCGCTTCGCTAAGTAGGCCTCCGATCGACTTAGAGAAGATGCCGATTTTGCCAAAAAAATCATCTTTTCAGATGAAGCTCATTTTGATCTTGGCGGGTATGTAAACAAGCAAAATTGTCGCATTTGGGGCACAGAAAACCCGCACGCATACATTGAAAAGCCGACACACCCAAAACGAGTCACTGTTTGGTGCGGATTTTGGTCCAGAGGCATAATTGGGCCATTTTTCTTCGAAAATGAGCAAGGAGTGGCCGTTACAGTCAATGGCGATCGTTATCGGGCCATGCTGAACGAATTTTTGTTCACAAAAATTGAAGAGGAGGATATTGGCAACATTTGGTTTCAACAGGATGGCGCTACGTGCCACACAGCCGAAGCTACACTCGATGTTTTGCGCCCTGTTTTTGAAGATCGCATTATCAGCCGCAGAGCTGATGACGTTTGGCCACCTCGGAGCTGCGATTTGACACCGTTGGACTATTATTTGTGGGGAGCCGTAAAAGGTAAGTGTTACGCCGACAAGCCAGAGACAACTGACGCTTTAAAGGACAATATTTGTGAAGCCATTGTTGAAATACAGCTGCACACAATCGATAATGTGCTTAAAAATTGGACCGATCGTGTAGGCTACTGCATGGCCAGCCGAGGCAGCCATTTGAATGAAATTATTTTCCATTATTAACCGGAAGGATAAAACTAATTATCTGTCAAATCAGACATGCGCTAAGTATTACTGTTCACGAAATAAGCACTAGTTGAAAAAAAAAAACGTTAGATGGCGAACTCTTTATATACAATAACAGGAATGACAAAATAAACCACTCTTGGATCTATACACATGATCAACAAAAGAAAAAGCAACAACCCCAAAGAAGTACAAACTACAGAGATATAGATGTACCTGGAAATTCAATAAGGTCATGATGGTTCAATGACCTATAGCTGGACCATCGGAGCAATCAGCTAACCCAGAGATTTCTTGGAGACGATGACGATGCTGGTAGATCATTCCCAATTCGATAGCCGTGTAACTCAGATAGATAAAATAAATCAGAATTTTGGAAGGAAAAGAATACATAGTTGTTTATAAAACACGATTGAACCGATTTTCAAATAAATTAGTTGTTGTCCGATTAATTCTTTCTGGTTTCTTTGAATACTCCGGCAAAGTCTGTAATTTGACTCCGTAACTTTTGACTGCGGAGGATAGAATTCGTCCCTTTTAATTTTTTTTATATAATTGTTCTAGAGGTAAACACTATCCTTAATTAGTTTTGGTCAGGTAGACGGAACTTTTGGCTGTAATCGTTTGAACTGTCTATTGTCCCGCCTGAAGGCGGGATGTTTCATTTCGTTGCCGTTATACAGTCTGCAGAAAAAGTGTTTCGATATTCTCAGCCCGACAGTGACAGTACTACAAGGGTTTCTTCTACATCTCTACATTTTTTGTTTTTTTTTTGTAAAGAACTTAACTCAAAAATGAGTATGAATACACAAATGATGCCAAAGCATGTTAAGTGTTGTAATACTGGCAATTCCTCATTACAATCATAGGCCAAACTACAACAGCTATTTATGTAATATTGTATACATAACATATATTGTATACATAACTTATATTTTATAGAACTATTTTAGTCTTGCAACAAATCTCATTGAATTCAGACTGGTTAAATTTTGGGCTTAGAATTCTCAACAATAGGTTATGGGCCCAGGCAAGATAGTGTAACAATAAATTTCAGCAGATAATAGAAATGGCCTCTTCTTTATACCAAAGTGGAAAACTAAACGAAAAAAATTATGGGTCACGGAAATTGCAAATTAAAAGCATGCTGATTCATAGTGAATTACGGTCGTATATTCGATTGACGTTGATGATGAATAGTGATCTTCCGATCTTGGTAGAACTTCCACCGTTGGAGAAGACTCCGGGAAAAAAGTTGTGTCTTCTAGTTCAAAATAAAAAAAGAAACAAAATAAATTAAAATTGTTTTATTATAATATATTATTATAGTTCAGTGTAATATGTTAACTAACAAAACATCCCTTTCCTCCATCATTTCTAGCACATTATTTGATTTATTGCTTACTATAGAGTTTTCCAATAAGGACTTGACAATTTTTTTTAAAATAAAATGCAAACCATTTGAGATATTTCAAAAACTTTATTATCGGCTTGAAATACAACCAAAGGCTTTATGAATGGAACTCGACTTCGTTCATATGGCCACCGCGGGCACGTTTGCAGCGGTCGATTCGTTGGACTCAATTTTCAACGACTCGCCACACATTTCTGTCGAAACGGCCGCTGTTCGCTATTTCACGTTCAATCTTGGCTCTGAGCTCTTCCAACGTCGTCGGCGTGTTGGCATAAACCAAGCTGTTGGCATAAGCAAACGTAGCCCCACAGAAAATAGTCAAGCGGCGTTAAATCGTACGAACGAGGCGGCCAATCGACTGGCCCATGTCTTGAGATAAAGCGCTCACCATATTTACTCTTCAATAAATCGATTGTAGCGTGTGCTGTGTGGCTTGTGGCATCATCCTGTTGAAACCACATGTTGTCCAAGTCCATATCTTCCAATTCGGGGTAAAAATAATCGGTGATCGTGGCGCGATAACGCTGATCATTCACAGTAACGTTATCGTTATTGTCGACGAAAAAATATGGCCCAATAAAGCCGCCGGCGTGCAAACCGCACCAAACAGTTATTTTTTGTGGATGAAGTGGTGATTCATGAAGCACATGTGGATTTTCACCCAACCAATAACGCATATTTTGCTTATTGACGAACCCATTGAGCCCAAAAATGAGCTTCGTCACTGAAGATGATTTTGCGATGAAATTCATCATCTTGGCGCATCTTCTCCAGAACACAATCGGAGAACGTACGTCGCTTCAAATGGTCCATCGGCTTAAATTCTTGAGTCAGCTTGATCTTGTATGGGTGTTAACCAAGAACCTTACGCAAAATATGCTATAATGTGGTCTGAGCGATGCCCAATTCTTGAGAAAGCCGTGGAATTGAATGATTTGCATCCTTTGCTACGGACGCCTGGACAGCAGCGATATTTTCGACACTTCGACCAACCCGTTGTCTCACTGACACGGCAACATCATACAACGAATATGTAGACTCAAATGTTTGCACTAAACTTGGTATTGCCCGTCTACTAGTGCGAGAATTACGACCGAAAATTGGAGTTAATGCTCTTAAAGTTGCAGTCACCGACTCCGAATTTTGGTAGAAAATTTTTATAATTTGCAGACGTTGCTCGTTTGTGTACTTTACCATGATGAAAATGTTGAGTTTACTGAATAAATTGACAGTGACAGTTTGATGATTAGTGAAAGAGTGCGTTCACAAATAAAATTCAAAGTTGTCAAGTCCCTATTGGAAAACCCTTTAGAAAGTCGTGGATCAACTAAAGTATTCCCACTCGAAAGGAAATCCCCCAGATAGTTCAATTTTCCGTCTTTCAGTCCTTGATTCAGATAGATAATAAATATATTATTGTAATAAAAATATTTGCGAGATTCGAAATTACATACCTACAGGGGCGTTCAATATATTCTCGGTATCGATATGAAGGAAAATGCGAATTCAATTTAAATTGTTTTTATTTTTCAATATAATCTCCCCTAACATCAATGCATTACATCTTGAGTTAAGCTTTTTTAAACCCTCAAAAAAATAAATTTCCTCTTTCTCTGCAAAATACCCATTTATTGCCGACTTGAGTTCTTCATCATCCGAAAATCTTTTTCCACGAAGACATTTTTTCAAATCCGGAAACAGGAAATAATCACTAGGGGCAAGGTCTGGACTATAGGGTGGGTGTTGGATTTCTTCGAAACCACAATCTCGCGCAGCAGCCTTGGAAACTCGCGCCGTGTGAACAGGAGCGTTGTCATGAAGAAGCAACACACCCGCTGCGAGTTTACCCCGTCTTTTCTTTTTAATTTCCTCCCGCAAATTATGCAAAGTGGAAGCGTAGGATGTGGCGTTGATGGTTTCACCTTTTTTTTTGTACTCAATGAGCAAGATTCCCTTTGAGTCCCAAAAAACTGTGGCCATGAGCTTCCCGGCAGGCGGAGTGACTTTGAACTTCTTCAGGGGGTCTGTCCCTTTTTTATGCCACTGCATGGACTCTTGTTTGCTTTCAGGGTCATAGTGGTGGACCTATGTTTCGTCCCCAGTAACAATTCGATCCATAACACCGCCCGCGTTCTCACTACACATCTCCAAAAGCTCTCTAAGGCATGCGATTCTCACTTTTTTCTGAGGCGCTGTGAGCATTCGTGGCACCCACCTTGCACTGACCTTTGAAAGGTTAAGAGGGTCATGAAGAATGGTGTGATTGGTACCAATTGAAAGCTTGGTGATCTCTGCCATCATTTTCACCTTTATTCGGGCATCCTCAAGAACAAGTTTTTCGACTTCTTTGATGCTTTCTCCCGTACAAGCAGTAGCCGGGGCGCCGGAGCGGGGGTCGTCTTCAATGCTCTCTCTGCCTCTCTTGAACTCACTTGACCACTTTTGCACAGTTGATAATGAAGGTGCGGAACCCTGGTAAACAGCCACCATCTCTTCATGAATAGTTTTTTGACTTTTTCCTTGCTTAGTGAGAAATTTAATTACAGCGCGATGCTCAATTTTCACCATCATCGTCTCAGTTGCCATTATGATTCTGTTTAACTAGAGATAAAACGCGAATTAATAATCACATTTATATGAAATTGTACATGAATGCACCAAAATAATAGTATTACTTGATAAATAAGTCAATTTATATATACAACCACAGCTTCACCCCGATACCGCGAATATGTTGAACGCCCATCGTATACTTTTTGGTCAAGTTAGTTATTCTTGTCCGGAGTTCTGCCTCAGTTAGTTTTATGTCTTAGACTTTTACTAATTCTTCGCTAAGAAGAATGGCGCTGCGATGGTTGGAAAGTTGCGAATACCACGGTAAAAACCTAAGTATAAATACCACGCTAATACCATGTTGCTCGTGTTTTTCTTTGTTTTTTCTAAATTCAAATACGCTTTATAGTCAGCGTCTATGCCTTAAGAAATCGTCTGAATCGCATCAATTAAAATGGAAAGTTTTACTTTGTTCATGATGAAACCAAAAGTTAAGTACTTAATATCTCGGAGAACACACAACACACGATTTAATTAAGATCAAATATTATATCAATGATTTAAAATGAATAATGTTATAATAAAAGCCACACACCTGTAGTTTTGCGTCGTTCCCTCGCTGCACCAGCTTTTTCAGCTCCAGATCCTCACAGCATAACAAAATTCAACCGAATGAACTTCGAATGTCTCTTACACTACGCACAAACGCGATTATCTTTGAGATTTACAACGTACACGCACTCGTGTCTTTCTTTCACGCACTTATTATCCTTTTTTAGTTTCGTTAACTATCCTGACTCGAAGGACCAAAAGGGATGAATTGTATCCTTTGCAGTCAAAAGTTTCGTAGTCAAATTACATACTTTGCCGGAGTATTCAAAGAAATCAAAAATAATTAATCGGACAACAACTAAATTATATGAAAATCGCTTCAATCGTGCTTAATAAAAAACTATGTATTCTTTTCCTTTTAAAATTCTGCTTTATTTTATCTATCTAATTTACACGGCTATCGAATTGGAAATGATCTGCCAGCATCGTCATCGTCTCCAGGAAATCTCAGGGTCAGCTAATTGCTCCGATGGTCCAGTTAGAGGTCATTGAACCATCGTGGGGTTCTTCGTCTATGCCAATCTGTGGACAGGTTTTTTTAACATTGGCAAAAAAAAAACATTGTATTATGGGAAGGGTCAAAAGTTGAAGTTTAACTATTGAAAACCAATTTTCAGAGTTACCTCCCACAAATTGACAATGGGATTTGTGTCATCATTCATGCTGTTCCAATTTTTGACTAAATGATAAGTAAATGATAAAAAAAGAGGACATGTCTGAAAAGCCATCTCCGTTTCATGTGTGTGGATCTTTCAAGTTCTCTGTTAAGTATTCGTAGCTCACAAATGATGCGTGTTGCGATGCAACAGATAACAATATCTAAGCTGAAATCCATCAGAGCAGCTGAACTTGACGGCTTACAGGCCGAGGTGGTTACAGTTGCTGGAAATGACTTTGTGGAGAGTATAGATCAACTAAGTTCTTAGATCTGGTCAGAAGAGTGTATGCCTGATGAATGGAATTCGAAAAAAGGAGACACACTCAACTGCACCAGCTATAGAGGTATAAATTTTTTCAACATCGCATACAAGATCTTACCTGCCATATTGTATGAACGTCTGAAGCCCTTCGTCTATAACTGATTGATCCCTATCAGTGCGGTTTCAGACCAGGATAGCCCACCATCGACTAAATGTTCCCACTATGGCAGATCCTGGGAAACAACTCACGAAGTCTAAATCGATACCCTCCAACTTTTCACCGATATTAAGACCGCATATGACAGCATTTATAGAAACGAGCTGCATAGAGCCATGTCTAGTTTGGCATTTGAAAGCGGAAGAAGATATCCTCAGTCGTTTCGAGAGAGAAATCCTTCGAAAAATATTCGGTCACGTTTGCGTTGACGGGCTCTGAAAGAGAAGGTTCAACGTCGAGCTATACGAGCAGTGCCGCGTCATCGACCTAGTTAAATAACTGAGTACCAGCCGCCTGAGATGGTTAGGATATGTAGGCCTAATGGCCAGAATCTAGCCCCGAGGGACAAAGCAGTAGAGGAAGACCTCACCTTAAAAAGCTCGCACAAGTAGAAGGGTACCTCAACCGACTTGGAGTGCGCAACTGGTGGCAGTTAGCTAAAGAGGCTTGTTAGTTGAAGCGCAAGTTTATCCCGAACTGTAGCGCAACCTCATTAAGTAAGTAAGTAAGTACTTTTCTATAAAAATAATGAATAATAAATAACTTAACAGAGAGTGACAGATCTTTTCTGTTAAATTGAGTGAGATCAAAAGAATTTGAATGATTGGATAATCTTTTCAGATTATAGGCCTGAAGCTTTTAACCCTTCCTCCCGTGACAAGGCAGTCAAAGCTAGAACGGCGCATAGTTAGTGTACGAACGGGTAACAAAATATAGTGTTTGATTCTTCCTTACAACCTTGAAGTAGGATATAAAAGAAGAGAGGGAGCAATTTAAATTTAACTCTAATTAATGTTTTTGAGAAAATTGTCTATGTTGGATGTGTTGGTTACCACATTTAAGTTTGCAAGTGTCTATTCACCATTTTGATAATGTAAGAAATACTATTCATAAGGAATAAATTTGTATCGAAGTTTTGAAACTTTAAATTGAAACTAAGGCTTTGAAATGGGTCTGTAACTATTGTCCTATGTATTTATTCACTTTTTAAAACAATGAATATTAAGGATTAAATACCCGAATTTACTTACTCGAGTTGAAGTAGCAGCTTTTCGAATTTAATACTCGTATTATAATGCCACCATCGTGACACCATTAAAGAGTTACCATATTTGATGTATCTTAATTTTGTTTAAATCTAAAATCCCTATTAATCTATATTCGTAATATTAAATTATGTTTAACATTTATTGCAAATCGAAAGAGTTGTATTGAAATAGAATTACTCTGGTAAAAAAATATGTTGAACTACCCTTACACCACAATGATCTAATGATTACCTTAAGCGTGACCTACAATAACATATTATGCACGTGAGGTTTGATTGACTTTGAAGGTTTTAAACGATACCTTTTGAGGTCCTCAGCCCATAGGTAAACAACTTCTGGCATATTTACGCTGCGCGCACGTTAGTTTATTTTTTTTAGGGAAATATTTTTTCTCAGTATATATTTACCTTACTTGCTTATTGCTTGTAGAAAAATCTATAGAAGAAGTGCAGACACAACAACTATTTGTGTGCCCTACTTCTGGGAAATCCTCAACATTCTCCTAGGCACCGAAGCACGATTGCAAACAAAATGCCTATAAAAGCAGACAAAGAATTTGTTTGAATTAAAACTATGCAGGCATTTATTCGTATACAAACCATACTATATTCACTGCTTTAATAAGGACCATTCGGGTTCAAACAGCCATATTATGCTTCGTATCTGCGAAATCGTGTTTGCGCCAATACACACCGTACCAGGTACCGATGGACCTAAAATATTTCAATTTTCTTTTTACCTTCCCGGTGGCATTCGATAGAGTTTCCGAAAGCAGTATGAGTTCTAGTTTTGCATGGCCTACGGTACGATAAGACAAAATTGAGGGAATTATTTTTCCCATTTTATTTATTGGAAATCGGAAAATAACTACTTTCGAAAAAGTGCTGAGTAGAACAAAGATACAATCAAGAAAAAGTTGTTGGTGTGACAAGCGGATAAAGATTTTATTTTAAATGCTTTAAAGGATTAGTTAAACGGAAGTGCATTAGTAACCAGACATGGGGACATTTTGCTATGACCACTATGAGCACCCTCTATTGTGGTGCGAGGAAAAAAAGAGACTTATCGAAAGAAAAAATGCTGAAGAGAGTATGCGTATGTGGCGTCGTAAAAAAGCTGAAGAAATGGCAAGAACCGAAAAGGACAAGCAGGAGGTAATTGTTCCCAATCTCGATTAAAATCAATTTCGCTTATTTTTCCACTTACTTTTTTGGCTCACAAAAGAGAAATATAAATTATTGAATATGGTTTCAAAACTATAGTTCAAAGTGTAAATATTTCTTAATTTTATTTATTGTGCTTTGATCTAGCAAAAAAAAGTTGGTATTCCTTGAAATATTTAAAATATTTTTATTTCTTAATATGATATTTGAAAAAAAAAAAACACAAATCACATCGTTTGCAGAGTACTCGTATCAAAATAAAAATAAATAAAATAATCAGTGATTTTTATACATAAGTATGCATATGGAAACAATTTTCATGATAATGAATTACTTTTGAATGAGTATTTTGAAGCAAAATTAGGATTTCTTTGTATGAACACTTTGAAAAATTTATATTTAGAAGTACGAAAATATATGTGAATGTACATATAATACATTATCATGTGTTTTATATGATTATTTAATGCAGGACAGAGAAATACACTTAAAATATATTCGTTAAATATATAAAGTTTTTGTTTTAAGTGTTACAGGATGGTTCAAAACAGTAACACTTTATCTAAGCTAAGACATTACTGATATTGCTGAGCTTTTTCCTTAAAATATTTTTGATGTTGTTCTTTGATTTCAAATACATAGTACAACGCCTTTTTAACTTTCTCCGTGAAGAGATTGCAGTGAATTTAGATCTATGATATAGGCAGTCAAAATATCTTCTTTTTTTTCAAAATTCATCGGTTTTGATATGTTTCCTTCATAAATGCAATAGCATTAGCCCAAATAAATAATGGATTAAAATTAATATTCCTTTCCATGCATTTATGATGGAATTGCCTTGTGAAGAAATTGACTATAAATTGGAAGATAGAAGCATTTATTAACTGTGTAGACTATACTATGTGCGAGCTTACTTTTTTAGGGGGACTAACTAGTTAAATGGACGGTGTTAAAATGCATCTATGTACACGACCGATATAGAAAACAGAAAACATAAACGACTTTTGATGCGACTGTTCGAAATCAAGTGTATACAAAATATAATGTTTATAACATTAACAGCTTAATTTTTTTCTTACAGTTAGAAATAAACAGTTTTTGGGATACAACAATTTTATTGGTATGAATACCGTGGCAGCAATGTTTAACTTATTGGAGGGAAACAAAATAATTTTTATCAACTATGGGTTTTATCGCAAAGGTCTTCGCGGCACCTTGCCAGATAGATGTATGCTTCGTACTCCAATTTTGGGTGATTAAATGCCATACCTATTGAGATCAGATCAGAGGGGAAAAGAATTTCTGACATCGCTTGAGGGAAGTATATTTGGCGAAATTGAGTGGTCAAGGTGGTCGTTCCATCGTAGGTTGTCATGGATAAGAGCTGAGTGTTTAAATTTCGCTTCAACGACAATATTGTGTTTTGGAAACATTTAATTGTACTCTGTTCGAAGTTCCCAAATTTGTTATTTTAGTAATATTGGAATATAATAATCTTAACTTACGGTGACCGTCAATTTCGTTTACAGAGTATTCCAGGTAGTACCCATGGCTCTTGGAACCTTTCGCCCATTGGTACGGAGAGGGGCTTTTTATCTTTAGCGTAAGGTGTATCAAAAAGTGTGACAGTCCAACCGTCGCTCTGTATTCTCTGACGGTAACAAGCCTGTGTTGCAAAAAAAAAAAAAACCGCGCGCAAGTATGAAAACAAAAACAAACTAGTGCAATGGAGAAGAAACGAAAAAAATATTGCACAGTGCGGGTATCACATCTCTCGCGCTCCTGGTCGTTAAGTACTGTTACAAGCGTAGTTAAAGATCTCAACATATATAAATCCGCTGGTCTAGATGGTATATCTCCCCATTTTCTGAAGAGGTGTTCTTTCATGCTGGCAAAACCGCTGCGTAAGCTTTTTTATCAACCCCACTCTTTAGGACTCTTTCCGAGCAGATGAAAAGCAACATTTCAGCCCGTCCATAAAAATGGCGAATCTTCTTCTCTCTCCTCCTAGAGACCCATTGCACTTACATCCCTACTTTCCAAGGTCGTTTAAACGCCGATAAATCGCCAGCTCATGAAATATCTCGAAACACGAAAACTTCTCATTGACAGGCAGTACGGTATTCGTAGCAACAGCTCCACTGGTGATTTGATGTCATCTTTCTTGTATCTTGCTATTTTCTTCCTTTTCTATTTTTCTTATCTTTTTGTTTCGTCTATTTTCGTCTATCTTATTTTCTCAACAAACATATGAATGTATGAAATGTTTAATTAGCTTCCTACTATTATATTATTTTAATATTATGTTATTATTGCTATTTTCGTTAGTACGATCCAGACGCTATGCCTTATATGTACTTAATGTAGGTAATAATAAAAAAATTAAATCAAATCCAGCAGGAACTTGCATTCGACATACACTTTAGAATATATATTTACTCGTATTTCATGGAGAACAAAAAGTTCGATAATTTAGTTCCTGTTTCTAACAAATTTGTGTTGCACCTGCAGATTATATAGCGTCCATGGGAAGAAAAAATTTAGGGGGAATAGAAATGCTATGGAAAAAAAAATTAATAAAACTTTTAGCTAAGTTCATGTAACTATTACCAGCAACCCTTTTATCCGATTCCGATTGTACAGTCTTATTACATTTTTTTTAATTATCTTATTGGGAAAAAGTAGGTAACCTTTTAGGAAGATTTTCGACGACATAAAATTCCAAAACGTCAAAATCCAACAAGATAATGCACCTTCATGGTCTATGTTGTGGTAAGATCTGAAAGTGCTTAATTTATACTTTTGCTGTATTCTGAGTTCAAGAGCATTTACTTACTTACTTAATGTGGCGCTACATTCCGGGGTGGATCTGGGCCTCAACCAACAAGCGTCTACACTCAGCTCGATATTTAGCTAGCTGCATCCAGTTTTGCACACTAAATTGGCAGAGGTCCCCTTACATATGCGTGTGCCACCTAAGTTGGGGTCTTCCTCTACTGCATTGTCCCTTGAAGGCGGATTCGAAGACTTTCCGGACCGCAGCATTGATGTTCATCCGCTCTACATGATCCAGCCGTCTCAGTCGTTGGATCTTCACTCTTCTGGCTAAGTCGATGTCACTGTCGCTGTACAGCCCGTACAGTTCGCCGTTATATCTCCTCCTTCACTCACCTTCTTTGCAAGCGGGACCGAACACCATCTGAAGAATGAGTACTCTCATCCATTTTTGATCAAGTCCATTCCTCTGCGACATAGAGCAGGACTGGGATTACTAAAGCCTTATATAGGGTCACTTTTGTTGTTCGAGAGAGGGCTTTGCTCCATAATCAATTGCCTTGTTAATCTGTTAGCAAACCTAGCAGCACTATGCTATAAAGTTAGCGCACTGGCAGCATTGAGGCCGCGTCAGCACCGAGAAATGATAAAAGGGACCACGCTGTTTTTCCGGTTTGATGTAGGTGGCCATATAGGTCTTAAGTGGACCCGGATGTCTAGCGCCCGTAAATTTAAGGCATTTTTAGAATTTTTTTTAAGTTGATAATTAAACTTTGCAGGTTTATTATAATACTTACTCGTAAGTACTTAATAGTACTTAATAGAAAATAACTTTAAATTATTAAATAAATGGGGCTGAAGATGACACCCTCAAAAAAATGGACCTGGGTTGTGGTTTGGGCTCTTTCACTTATCTGAAAAAAAATTATTAACCTATAAGTTAATAAAATATAAAGTGAAATGTATTAAAAACATATTTTTTTCCAGACAGATTGCCTGTCCTTTAATCAACTTTATCAACTTAAGACTAAATGCGAATAATCCCTTCATATGTATTTATGTTTCCATTTTTGATTATTAAGCTTTTTGAATATCTGAGCCGAACATTGAAATGTTTCTTAGAATTAGTTGCATATTGCAGAACTTCATGTGCAGGTGTATGGTATTAAGTTGATCAAGCCGCAGGTAGTGACTTTGTATGTTCACTTCTGTGACTTGAGTAGACCAATTTTCTTGGTGTTGTTTATATGCAGTTCGTTGACCACTTCTAATGATAGGAGCTTACGGTATTCTTTTTCTATCGTGGAGGATTGTAGGATGGCTGGTAGAACTTGATGAGCTGATACTTCTGTGTATTTGTGTATTTAACAAAAATGAACCGGTGAGGTTTTCCGTAGTTGTGGATTCAACTATGGTTTTATTAAAATCGTTTAATCCAGGAGTGATTCCTTCAACCTTGATTCATGATATCGCAAGTAGCTCTGAGGCTTTTAAGTAAATTTGGTATACATGTGAAGTTTGTTATATTGGCAATGTTTCTAGTTTTACATATTGAAATATAATTATACGTTTTACAATTGCTAATAATTCCAAATATCTCTTCATTTTTTATTATTTCTTCAAACTTTAAATCTGTTGCAATCGATTTTCTTTTAATAGGTTTTAACAATATCTTATCATAGATTTTACTACTATTGTACAATAGTGATGGGTATATTGATAATATAGAGAATAGAAGTAAAATTACTAAGTGTTTTTATTTTGAAGAAATTTAGTGCTTCTTCAATGGTAGTGAATGGTATTTTTTCTTTCTATAATGTACATACTAACTATCATATTAATTTTATCTTTTGATAATACAATGGAGTTAATTACATCTAAATTCGCCCAGTGACTGGCCAGGTTAATGTTCTAAAGTTCTTCTTTTATAATCTTTAATTTATTATTTCATTTGTGTAAGTGAGTATATATAAAGAATTCATGTCGTAGTTATTTTATTAGTATCGAGACGAGCAGTCAGTCTCATCTCAACCGGGTACATGCACAATTGTAGCGGTTTGCCTTTTCTCCAGTCCTTAGCTAATTTATATTGTAACTAAAGAAATCTTTAGAAAAAGAAAAGATACATTATTCATTTCGTGTTAGCAAAATCTAAAACATTACAGTGGCGACGAGGATTCAGTAATACGAACTCATTGTGCTTTAATAACAAAAAAAATGATAGGAATAGTGCCAACATTCGATTACACGTGTAACGATTTAGTTTCTTATCGCAAATAAAATCGATCATGAAGTAAAGAAGAGAGCAATTATCATCAATTCTCTGAATGAAGATATCTACAAATTGCTATAAAATCTGGCGCATCCAAGTATACCAGAAGCAGCAACATATGGTTGAGATCTTCAAAAAACATTTTAAGGCATCGATAAATTTTATGAGGCCGCAAAAAACCCGGATAAGACTCTCCACAAATGGGCTGCTCGAGTACGATCATTGGCGTTGAATTGTAGTTTTGACTCACATCTGAACATGGCTTTACGAGTCAAGTTCATAATGGGAATGGAAAAGGGACCAGAAAAGGACAAATTGCTTTTAGAGGACGTTAAAACCTTAACTTTAGACAAGGCGATTGAAATTTCCCAGTCAGTGATATGTGTGAAGAATCAGTATCACACAGACAACACAGCGGTAGTGAAAACGGAAGCAGGAAAAAGTGGTGGAGCGATGTCAACTATGTTTCGCATGTCTGGTAGAAGGTCAAATAGCTGATCTTCAGTTGTATGTACATAACAAGCCTCATGAAAATAAAAGTTCAGCTACACCATAGAATACCGGTTGTAAAGTTTGTGGCTATAAAAATCATTCAGAGCAATAATGCCATTTTAAGAGATATGTATGCAAGAAATGTCATCAACGTGTCCGGAAAATCAAACAGAAGTATCTAATAAACATAATTATATCGAAGATTGTAATATTGTAGACGATAATGAATTGTCCTTATATTATCTCAGCACTAAGGCATGCGTTAAACCTATAACTGCCAGTGTGTTGTTGAATGGTGTTACGATGGAAATGGGAGTTGACAGTGGCGCATCAATTTCTGCCATATCGTTCGAAGTGTATAAAAAAAGCTTTGCAGAATGTAAACTCAAACCGACAAATCTAATTTTGAAAAATCACAATGGCACACGGAGTTTGTAAGTTTTCTATTTCATACAATAATATGCATGAGCTTTTAGATGTTTATGTCACTGATGATGGTGTTCCGGCCTTGTTGGATCGTATTTGGACGCACGCGTATAAAAGAGCATTAAAACATAAAATAGCAAAATAATTTAAAATAGTATTAAAAAACAAGGTAACATTAAAGACAATGAGTTATAGCATGATGGAAGCTTAGGCTGTTTCAATAAATAATCAAGTCAGTCTTCACTTAAAGGAGACTAAGGTCCCTAAATTTGTCAAGCCTCGCCAACTTCCATTGGCAATCAAATCAAACTCGAAAAAAAGCTTTCAAAATTAGTCAGCCTAGGAGTTTTAGAGCACATCAACTTTAGTGAATGGGGTACGCCTATTGTACCGGTACTAAAGAAATTGGGCGAAATAGGAGTCTGTGGAGATTACAAGATAATTCTCAATCCACAGTTACAAGTAGAACAGTACCCTTTACCAAAAACTGGAAAAGAGTTTTCCAAGCTAGATGGCTTATCAGCAACTATTTCTGGAAGACAGTTCACGGGGCCTTACAACTGTATCCACTACTAGGGGTTTTTGTAGGTAGGTTAGTCAACGGGATAGCTACAGCACCTGCTATATTTCAGTGGACGATTGAAGCTCTTTTTATAGGCATTGAAGGCGTTGTAGCATTTATGGATGCCGTTTTGGTGACAGCACCTATTAGTGTAAAGCACTTGAAACGCCTCGAATTAGTTCTTCGTAAAATCAAAGAAGCTGGATTCAAAGTCAGCAAGGAAAAATGCGAGTTTTTCGTCAAATCAATAACTTATTTGGGTCACGTAATCGATAAAAATGGTTTACATACATGCCCCAAAAAGGCGGAAGCAATTTTGAAAACTCCAGAATCAAAAAACATTCAGGAGCTGCAGTCGTTTTTGTCTTGCAAATGTTGCAACTGTTTGTTCACCGCTGTACGAACTTTTAAAGAAAAACTTTAAATACATTTGGGATAGTAATGAAAAACTTGCATTTGACAGAATAGAAGAAATGTTATCCTCATTGCCCATTGCAATCCCAATGCATAAGTTGTATTGACGGTAGATGCTAGTCCGGTGGGGGTTGGGGCAGTTTTAGCACACGTATTTAGCAGTGGCGTTGAGAAACCTATATCCTACGCTTCAAGAAATTTGTCTGACAATAAACAGAAGTATTCGCAAATCGAACGTGAAGCCTTACCGATAGTTTTTGGTGTAAAGGGGTTCCACCAATACATATTCGGTAGACAGTTTACCCTTGTTTCTGATAATAAACCATTGATATCCATTTTTGGACCTAAGAAAGGTATTCCTACTATAACGGCGGATACGTCATAACGTTATGCATTATTTCTTTCACCGTATCAATATGATGTTGAATACGTAAACACTAAATATAACGTAGCAGAGTATTTTTCCCGCTACGCATCGGATAGTTCAGTGAATATCCAGGTCAATCTCGGTGATGTGTATGCTAATTACATAAATCAAATAGGCATGATATTGATAATCCTAAACAAATTTACAGGAGTATATTATAAATGGTTGGCCACAACATATATCGGACTCAAATTTTCGGCCGTTTGCGATTCGAAAAAATGAGCTTAGCGTACAATTTGACTGCATATTTTGGGGATATCGAGTTTTAATTCCAACGTCGCTCCGACAACAAATGCTAGACGAACTCCACAAAACTCATATGGGATGGCACGATCATACTTAGGGTGGCCAGGTTTAGATAAGGATATAGAAAACATAAGTATGATTTGTGAAAATTGTTTGGCTTTTAAACAAAATCCAGAACATAATGTGTTAGAAACTTTTAAGTGGCCCGAAAATCCTTAGTCACACTTACATTTAGATTTTATGGGACCTATATTTAAACACATGTTTCTTATTGTGTTCGATGCAGACAGTAAGTGGTTAGAATGTTTCGATATGGGAAACGGCATTACTAGCTACCATATAAACAAAGTACTTCGTCAGATCTTTGCTAGGTTCGGTCTGCCTTTTGAAAAAGTTGCAGACAACGGTACTTCCTTCGTATCTAAACAATTCGAGGTTTTTTTTAAACAAAATGGCATTAAACATCTGAAAACTCTTGTTGATCATCCTGTTATAAATGGCCAAGCAGATACATACAAAGATCTAAGTACATTCTTAGATAATTTCCTTCTTGATTATCGGAACGCAATTCACAGCACACAAAAATCCATTAACGTTAACCTGGACAAAAATAAGCAGTTTCGACTTAAGAGAAAATGTAGAAAGCATGCAAAACAAACAAAAAATGTATTATAGAGAAAAAAGAGCAGAGTATTTAAAATTGGAGAAACTCTCCAACTAATGACAAAAGATTATTTCATACCTGGAACAGTTTCTTGGATTAAGGGTAGAGTTATTGAAATACTTGGCGAAGGGTGCTATCATATCTTGGTTAAAAACAAAACTTGGAAAGGACATGTGAATCCAATAATTTTTTGTGAAACTAATCAAAACTCTGTTGATTACATTCCAGTAACTGTTACAGATCCTATTTGTAAAATTAATACTTTTCAAAATACTGATGTGGAAAAGCCTCCCAGTAATACTAATACTACAAGTGATAGTTTCACAAATAGAAGGTACCCGCTTCGTAGTTATTACAAGAGCGTTTTATCTTTTAAATTGTTAATAGTATGTATACGATTAAAATTTATATTGTTAAATACCGAAAATATACTTGTAACAAGAATAAACTGAAATTTATAAGAATCTAAATTTATGATTGCTGGAGAAGAAGCAAACTAGAGGGGACATTGTAAGTAAGTAAGGTTGCGCGGTGTAAACTAATCTCTTATACACACATGCCATGCAAATGCAATGCATTTCGTAGTTATTCTATTAGTATCGAGACGATCAGTCAGTCTCATCGCAACCGGGTACACGCACAATTGTAGGAGTATGCCTTTTCTCCAGTACTTAACTAACTTAAATTGTAACTAACGGGAATAAAGAAATCTTTAGAAAAACAAAAGATAAATTATTCATTTCGTGTTAGCAAAATCTAAAACATTACAATTTGAATCTTTGGTGCATTGATTATTACTTGGTTGTAATTATTTTCTAATAAATTGGTTATCTTTTTTTTTATCGTAACAAAATCTTTATGGTCTGGATTGCCCGCAATCCATTTCCATGCTATTCCTATGAAATTTAATGATCCCTTTATTTTTTTGTATCTGATATAATTCAAGGGATAAGTAAGTGGTCGTCTTCATGTCAAAGGTCGAGGTGATGTCTGTCAAAAACTTCAATATGAGAAGTCTATATCGATTTCGTGGATTAGTTTGAAATTTCCGTTTTTAATTTTTTCCTTGCTCTACTTGCAGTCACACAAATTGTGAGTTGGAGCAGTCTAAGATTTGTATTTCTTCTTTGGTAAAGTCGAGCAAGTGTCTGAAATGGGATAGAGATTGTGAGTCCCTGATTTGCCTTTTAAGGATGCTTTTCTGGATTCTACTATTACGGTTAAATTTTTCTTTTCCTTAACAATTTCCTTTTTATTGTGCTTTATAAAAAGTACGTCTCCTGGGAATAGCATTTTAGTAGTTTCCGTTTTTTATTATGATATTGGATGTCCTTTTCTTGTTTTGTTTTCAGCTGTTGAATATTACCTTCTCATACTCGTTCGAAATGTTCTGGGTCTATTCCAGGAATTCGACCGAAATATAGTTCGAGAGGTTTTTTATTTGTATGGAATGAATCGTAAAATTGTATTCATTGACTGCACGTTCCAATAATTATTGAAAAGGACGGGGAGGTCCCTCTGCTTTGCGACACCTCATTATTTCAGAGAGGGTAGAATGAAAGTGTTCTACGTCTTCATTTACCTCGCTCCTATACGGTAGTGTCATATAGACTTTGATGTTGAACTCGTCTACTAATATGGAAGTTATAGAGGCTGAAGTGAACGATTTTTAATTGTCAACGACAATGATTTTTTGGACGCAAAAGTAAAACAAAATGTCCTGTAGGGGTCTTTTAATATGTTCTATAGAACGGAATTTGATTATTTTAGCATGAGCAAATTTTGTGAATTTGTCAAGTGCTGTCAATACCAAAAACTTCTCTGTTGAATATGTACCTATATGTAACGTATGCCCTAGATAATTTGGAATATAAGTTGGATTAATAACATGATTGTTTGGATGGCGTTCATATTTATTTTCTTTATATATCAGGGGTGGCCGTGGTGTAGTGGTAGTAGCAAACGCTTCTCACTCGGAGGCTCCAGGTTCGAATCCTGCCCATGGCAAAATCAGTTTTTCATTGTATAATTGGAACTCAGACAAAAAAATTCTGCGTGTGAAGGCATAACACTGACACGTAGATTTGGCTGTTATAAGAGTTTCAAGCAATGAAAAAAATACTGCGAATTATATCTCGAATCACTCTGAGTGAAGAAAAACTCTCCGTCCTATTCGGACTCCCACCCCTGGAGAGCAAACATAGAAACCAAACACACCTGAGTTTCAAACCACTAAAAAAACAATTTTCCTTTCTCCTCCTTCTATCTTTCCGCCCGCGCCCTGGCAACAGTAAAAGGGTATCAACCCCTTAGGCGCGCGTAAATTATAAAAAAAAAAAAAAAATATAGAAAATAAATAACAAGATTTTTGAATCTATTCTGAGAAGTAAAATTGTTAAACCATTGTATTTGCAATCGTTTTTCAAAACAATTTCTATGAGCTATTTTGTGTTCTATGAAAATGATTTCTTCTTGTTGTTACTCATTTTCAACATCTTCGACAACTGACTGGGTGTATCGGATTTTATAATTTTCGAAAAGTATTTGGTAAATTTCTTGTATTATATTTTGCCCATGACCGATTCCAGTGCAGAGAGACCATTTACAATATTTGGGTTGAGATATCTTTTGAGTAAATTCATTAAGTCAGATTCCGTGAAATTAGGTTGCTTGAAAATGTGTTTCGTATAAGTGGGAAAAGGTTTATTTTTTTTTATTAACGCGCGCCTAAGGGGTTAGATACCCTTTTACTGTTGGACGGAGAGTTTTTTCTTCATTCAGAATGATTCGAGGAATAATTCACAGTTTTTTTTTCTGTGCTTGAAACTCTACAACAGCCAAATATACGTGTCAGTGTTATGCCTTTACACGCAAAATTTTTTCTGTCTGAGATCCAATTACACGAATGAAAAACTGATTTGCCATGGGCAGGATTCGAACCTGGGACCCTCCGAGTGAGAAGCGATTGCTAGTACCACTACACCACGGCCATCCCCTAATCTTGTCACTACTTCCGTTAACTAGTTTGAATATGAGTTGATTGTAGAAAACGTTTGGGGGAATTTCAACGGTTGGGATTAAATTTTGAGGAGAAATTTCAGCACTATGTTGGGTGATGGTCAGGGGATTTACGAATGTGGAGACAGCACCGATGGCAGGGTTTTCCAATAAGGACCTGACAACTTTTTTTTTAAATAAAACGCAAACCATTTGAGATATTTCAAAAACTTTACTATCGGCTTGAAGTACAATCAAAACATTTATTAACGGAACTCGACTTCGTTCGTATGGCCACCGCGGGCACGTTTGCAGCGGTCGATTCGATTCGTTGGACCCAATTTTCAACGACTCGGCCACACATTTCGGCCGAAACGGCCGCTATTTCGGGTTCAATGTTGGCTTTGAGCTTTCCAACGTCGTTGGCGTGTTGGCATAAACCAATGACTTAACGTAGCCCCACAGAAAATAGTCAAGCGGTGTTAAATCGCACGAACGAAGCGGCCAATCGACTGGCCCATTTCTTAAGATAACACGCTCACCATACTTACTCTCCAATAAAACGATTGTAGCGTATGCTGTGTGGCTTGTGGCATCATTCTGTTGAAACCACATGTCGTCCAAGTCCATATCTTCCAATTCGGGCTAAAAATAATCGGTGATCATGGCGCGATAACGCTGACCATTCACAGGCAGCGTTCGTCATCGTCGAGAAAAAAATATAGCCCAATAACGCCGCCGGCATGCAAACCGCACAAAATAGTTATTTTTTGTGGATGAAGTGGTGATTCATGAAGCACATGTGGATTTTCACCCAACCAATAACGCATATTTTGCTTATTGACGAACCCATTGAGCCAAAAATGAGCTTCGTCACTGAAGATGATTTAGCGATGAAATTCATCTTCTTGGCGCATCTTCTCCAGAACCCAATCGGAGAACGTACGTCGCTTCAAATGGTCCATCGGCTTCAATTCTTGAGTCAGCTTCATCTTGTATGGGTGTAAACCAAGATCCTTACACAAAATACGCCATAATGTGGTCTGAGCGATGCCCAATTGTTGAGAACACCGTGGAACTGACTGATTTGGATAGTTTGCTATGGACGCCTGAACTTCAGCGATATTTTCGACACTTCGACCAACCCGATGTCTCACTGACACGGCAGCATCATACAACGAAATTTTTGCACTAAACTTGTTATTGCCTGTCTACTAGGGCGAGAATAACGACCGAAAATTGAAGTTAACGTTCTTAAAGTTGTAGTCACCGACTCCGAATTTCGGTAGAAAATTTTTATGATTTGCAGACTTTGCTCGTTCCTGTACTTTACCATGATGAAAATGATGAGTTTATTGAATAAATTTACAGTGACAGTTTGATAATTAGTGAAAGAGTGCGTTCACGAATTAAATTCAAAGTTGTCAAGTCCCTATTGGAAAACCCTTTATGTATGTTTGTTCCTTTGTGGTACTCTAGAAACCAAACGCATGGGCCGATTTTGATGGTTCTTACATCTATCGATTTGCCGTAATCTTGCGAGTATCACTGAAGACTGAAGACACTAGAGACCAAACGCGTGGTCCGAGTTTGATGGTTCTGACATCTATCGGTTTGTCGTAAACTTGCGCGTTTCACTGAAGATATAATATTGATCAAAATTCAATATGGCGATTACCAGCCGCCATTTTGTGTAACTAGCATATATATCATATTGCATTGATCATATATTTATGCGCACTCAAAAAAACAATAAGAATATGTTTAATGGTGTTGTGTATGATTTGAAATTAACAGATCATTGTATGATTACACTTTGTGTTAATTTCAGTACCAATGCACTAAATTGTTGTAACTCATCTGTAAAAAAGAAATATTGCATAGACTACGTTCTTTTAAAAGACTGTTTACAATATGAATTTTGGGAACCAGTCTATGATGAACCTAACCCATCAATTGCTTTCGATCTCTTTATTGAAATTTTAACAAATCACATCAAAAATTGTACTATTTATTCCCCTCTCATCTCGAGCCGAAATACATTTTTAAAGCCGTGGATGACACACAATCTCTTGCGGCAGATAAAACGAAAGAACAAACTTTCAAAAAAGTGCGGAAGTCATCCACATAATATAAAACTCAAAAAATACTATGATTCTCTATGCAAATCCGTGCACAAAAATATTGAAGAAACACGTAACAAGTTTTATTCAGATTCGTTTGAACGTGCCAGAGGAAATGTAAGAGATGAATGGAAGGTAGTTGATAGTATTTTGGGGAAAAGTAGACAACAAATAGGCATAAATAGCTTGGATATAGATGGTAAAAGTTTCACGGACTTAGACATCATTTCCAATAAGCTCAATGAGTACTTTACCGAAATTTCTGAAAAACTGAAACCATCTGTAGGGATTTCAAGGGACTGCAATTGTTCTATAAGACTCACTGAAAACACACAACCAAACAGTTTTGTCTTCTAATCATTTTCTTCAAGTGAAATCTGTTAGGCAACATTTTCGTTAAAAAACAAAAAGTCTTGTACTAGCGATGGTATATCAAGCTTATTGTTGAAGAAAATGTGCTTCTATGTGGTGGATGTTTTATGTTACTTGTTTAATTTTAGTGTTCAAAATAGTTGTTTCCTTTTAGGTGCTGAAGTTATTCCACTTTTTAAAAAAGGTAATAAAAGTAATATGTCGAACTACAGACCTATTTCCCTACTTCCAACGTTTTCTAAGATTTTTGAAAAACTTATGAAATCTCGCATATTGTCTTTTTTAAACAGAAATAATTTTTTTAGTAGTAATCAGTTTGGTTTTAGAAGAGGAATGTCAACCGAGGATACTATCCTCATAGTGTGTAACCAATTGTATGAAGGCATTAACTGCAACAAATCCACCATGGCTCTCTTTGTCGACATGACAAAAGCGTTTGACATGGTTGACCATGACCTGCTTCTAAAAAAATTATACAATGCTGGTTTTAGAGGAAAAATCCACAAATGGTTTACTTCTTATCTAAAAGGTAGGAATCAAAAAGTAAATGTAAACGGGAGCTTTAGTGACTCTCGTATCTTAAAAATGGTGTACCACAGGGTTCAGTTCTTGTGCTCTTTTTGATATACATTAACTCTCTCTTCGCACTAAATCTAAATGGAGCATCTACTGCATTTGCAGATGACATAGCCTTTACATACCAAATTGATACAAGATACGAAAATATTGCAAAGATCTCGGAAGATCTAGAAATATTGAGACTTTGGTTTGCGGAACATTATTAATTGTATTAATTGACCATAAGTTGAATTGGAAAGATCATATTCACACTCTGAAATCGCATATGTTCCTTATAACGCGCAAAATGTATCTCATCAAAAAATATTGTTCAAAAAAAGTACTAACGTCAATCTATTACGGCCTGGCTCACTCTAAGTTACAGTATGGTATCTCAAGTTGGGGAGGTTCTTATAATAACTTCTTCAGTCCATTGCTAGTAGCTCAGAAACATTTAATTAGGATTATCTGTAACAAAAATCGACTTACTCAGAGCTGGCCTTTATTTAAAAACCTGCATATTCTACCAATGAGACACCTTTACGTTTTCGAACTTCGAAAAGAATTCTTTAAACAAAGTGGTAATATTCCTAGTAGAACTACAGATTTTTATAGTCTTGGTATAAATACTATGCCGGGTGGCCGTGGTGTAGTGGTAGTAGCAAACGCTTCTCACTCGGAGGGTCCAGGTTCGAATCCTGCCCATGGCAAGTCAGTTTTTCATTGTGTAATTGGAACTTAGACAGAAAAATTCTGCGTGTGAAGGCATAACACTGACACGTAGATTTGGCTGTTGTAGAGTTTCAAGCACAGAAAAGAAAAATACTATGATATACCCTCGAATCACTCTGAGTGAAGAAAAACTCTCCGTCCTATTCGGACTCCCACCCCCGGAGAGCAAACATAGAAACCAAACACACCTGAGTTTCAAACCACTACAAAAACAATTTTCCTTTCCACTCCTTCTATCTTTCCGCCCGCGCCCAGGCAACAGTAAAAGGGTATCTAACCCCTTAGGCGCGCGTAAATTATAAAAAAAAAATCTTGTTAATGTTCCAATCGCCTACAAAACCCATTTTTCTCACTTCTACTCCGTTATAGCCCCTTTAATGTTCAATAAGTTACCATTTTCTGTTCGAATAGATTTACATTTTAATTCATTCTTAAAAAAGGTTAAAGACTGGTTATTCACTATGAATTATGAAGTCCTGGAATCGTTATTTTAAAGTGATCTGCTATCCTAATCATCAGCACAAGTCAATGTTTAAGTTTAATGTCAGTTTATTAATTAAATTTTTGTAATCCTTTTCCAACTGTGAAAATAATTTCCAAATAGCAATTGCTCTTTCCGTTTTTTCCTTGAATTTTTATATAGATTTTCTTTGTTTCCTTTTTTTTATGAAGTCCCAGAAAATTAATTTTGTAAAACCGATGTCTCCCCCACATCAAAATTATATATTATTGTTAATTAAATCGCAGTGTCACTCCATACTAGCTTTTAAGTTACAGAGTGATCACTACTATTTTCCGCTATATTCTGTAAGAAATTGTACAGTAGTTTAAAGTTAGAATGAAATGAAAATAAACTCTATCTAATCTAAAAAAAAAAATCTAATAAAATCTAATCCTTTGTGGCACCCCAAAGACCAATCGCGTGGGTCGATTTTGATGGTTCTTACATCTATCGATTTATCGTAATCTTGCGGGTGTCACTGAAGACATGATATTAATCAAAATTCAATATGGCTACTACCATCCGAAATTCTGTGAGATTATATACATATGCATGTTTGTTTTTTCGTGGCACTCTAGAGACCAAACGCGTGGGCCGATTTTGACGGGTCTGATATCTATCGGTTTGTCGTAAACTTGCGCGTGTCACTAAAGGTGTGATATTGACCAAAATTCAATATGTCGATTACCAGGCGCCATTTTGTGTGACTATCATATATATGGTTGTTCCTTTGTGGCACTCTAGAGACCAAACGCGTGGGCCGATTTTGACGGGTCTGACATCTATCGATTTGCCGTAAGCTTGCGAGTGTCACTGAGGACATGATATTAATCAAAATTCAATATGGCGACTACCAGCCGGACACTTTTGCTCAAATAAAAAACAAACTTCAATTCCGAAATTCAATGAACAAAAATGTTTATTTTTCTAATATCGTTTGGTTAAATACACGACCGACTCCTCGAAACGTTTGATGACGAATGACTGCTGAATGGTTTGTTTCTCTCGTCCTCTTTGTCTGTATGCTCGTATGTGCGTGTGTAATTCTTTGTTCTCTGAATGTGTTATACGAGTATGTTCTGCCTGTGCCTTGTAACTGTCGTCCTCGTTGACCTACGTCGCTGTCTGTTATCAGCCGTTTGGTCGCCTAATCGTAAACCGTTCGTTCTGTCACATGATTTGTTCTCTTCGTTGAGTACCGTATGATCTTGTCGCTTGTTTGTTAAAGTTATCTGAATAATATTATGTTAGCGCATAATGTTATTCATATGTCTGTCTGACCCCAATCCCACATTCGGCTATCCTGACTACTCATTCGACCCGAATGAAGGGTTCCACCGATTCATGTTCTCGGCTATTGTCGTTGTCGTCTTTGGGACTTCATTTGTCCCCACTTTGCTGACTTCGTACTTTCCATGGTTGAGTCGTTTGGTGACTTTGTAGGGTCCTAAGAACTTGGAACGCAACTTCATCCCCGTCCCGAACTGAGTGCGCTTGATGGCGACCAACTCATTGGTCTGATATTCGTGTTCCGGCATTCGATTCTTTTTGAATGACCTTCTGTTCTCACGCTGTATTATGCTGATGTTATCGCGAGATTGTCATCGTATTCTATTATGTTCGGCATCCTGCTCCTCTACCGCTGTGTCATTCAACCATTCGTGAATATCCGGGTATTCGGGCATCCGCATGTCTACACCTGTTAGTATCCTGAACGGACTGAATCTCGTGTTTCTTGTCGGAGAATTATTGATTAGCTACTGCACGCGGTCCACATGCTTGTACCAATTCTTCGGATTTCCCGTGCACAACTTCGCCAACATTGGTATTGCAATCTTGTGCATCCTTTCAACCTGGCTATTACCTCGCGGGACACCTGTTGCTATTAGCGAATGTCGAATATTTTATTCCTCACAATAGTCCTTAAATGCGTTGGCAGTAAAGCCTGTCCCTCTGTCCGTAATAATTCGTCTGGGATTGCCGAATGTTGCAGCTTGCTTCTTCAACCTGTTGATGACTTCTCCTGTCCCCGTACTTTTAGTTGGGTAGAGCCACACGAATTTGGAGAACGCGTCTACCACGACAACTAGGTGATTATATTGTTTTTGGGTTGCTTCCATCGGTCCAACATGGTCAATGTGGTATGTCCTCAACGGTTCTTCCTCTTTGTCGATGGGATTCAGCAAACCTTCCTTCCTTCCAGCCTTCGACGCCATGATGATGCATTTTACACATCCTCGAACTACGTCCTTGACCTTCGTCGCTACATCTGGAATGAAGAATTTCTGTTCGAGTAAAACCTGAGTTTTCTTGGTGGGAAAATGTCCCTGTTGATGCGCCATGTCGATGACTTCTTTCTCCATTGCGGCTGGTACCACAATGACCGGATCTTTACACAGGACTCCTGATTTGATGAAAACGTCCTGGTACTTACGCGTCTCTAGGATCTCTCGCACTGTCTTAATCCAATTGTCTTTCAGCTGAGCTTTCTTCAGGCGGTGACTGAGCGAATCTTCCAGCATGAGGCATGACACCCGACTTAAAGCATCCACGTGCCTCATTTTGGTACCAGAGCGATGTTTGATTTCATAGTGGAAATATTGGAAGAATAGCGCCCATCTCGCTACTCGTACCGGTAAATCCTTCTTACTCATCGTCATAGTGAACGCATTGCAGTCGGTCACTATCCTGAACTTCACTCCTAACACGTACACTCGCCACCTTTTGAGCGCTTCTATGATGGCCAACAACTCATACGAGTGGTATTTTTCCTCCATCGTTGATGTTTTTCGACTCATGTACTGCACTGGGTGGAATTGTTCATCTTCGCAATCTATTTGCAATAGTACTGCTCCATATCCATATTTGCTTGCGTCTGCATGGATCCCGGTCTCAGCTTTCGGATTGAATAACTTAAGAACAGGTGTTTTGACGAGCGCTGCCTTAAGTTGCAGGAAGCGTTGAAGCGCTTTCCTATCCCGCGGTACTGGAAAGGTATCAGCTGCTCTTGTCTTCTCCGCCGAAGGAAGAATACCTCCGTCTTCGACGACATACCCAAGAAAATCCACCTTCTTCTTTAGGAATTGACACTTCTTCCACTTAATCCTTAGCCCATTATCAGCTGCCACTCTCAGGACTGTTCGTAGGTTTTCAATCCCTTTCTCTTCGTCCATGGATGGTATTACTACGTCGTTCATGTACAACACGAGGATACCTGACTCTATTAGTTCGCGGAACACTGCGAAAACACACCTTCCGAACACTGTCGGCGAGTTGGAAATTCCAAATAGCATGTAGAGGAACTCATATTGTCCTTCCGGCGTCACGAATGACGTACTTTCTTGAACTCTCTTCCACTGGAACATGGAAAAAGCCATTCTCCAAATCTAGCATCGTGAACACCTTGGAACCTTGCAATACATCGTACATCAAGACCATAGGGAAATTGTCTCTTATTATCTTCGCGTTTACTTTTCTGTAGTCGTAGCACAATCTCTTGGTCCCGTCTTTCTTGGATACTAGTACTATTGGCGATGCGTACTCGGACGTACTTGGTTGCACAGTCCCTTCCGCTAGCCACTTGCTTAGCTGCTCTCGTACAATTTCTTTATCCGCATAAGACAATAGTCTTGGACCTTGGTAGATTGGGATCTCGTCCGTCAATATTAGTTTCATTTGAACTGGAACCTCCTTGGTCTTCTTCGGTACATACTTCTTGATCATATCCATTAGTGCAGACTGCTTTTCAACATCTAAGTGCTCGACTTCAACTTCTATCCCCGACAGATCTTCATTCACCGACAAGCAAATACCTTGGAACTCACACAGCAGGTCTTTCATCTCAACATCAGCACTAGTTGGGTGACTTGTGCTAACCTCCGGTTCATCTAACTCCTCGACCATCTCAGCAGGTCTTCCAACAGCTTGAACAATACTTCCAGCTACTTCAATATCACACGTGGCCTTCTTTCCAACATCAACTACTCTCCCGGCAACTCTCGGAACTTCTTCAACTTCAATGGCCGTATGCGACAAATTCCCTTTGCTCTTAAACTCCACGCCTTCAGTGGTTACTACAAGATCAACGTCGTTGAGGATGTCGTTACCGCCGAATACTGCATATCTCTCTCCTTTACTACGTGAAAATTGAGCCTCTACTCTATGCCGTCCACCAGCAAATTTGCCCAGAAATTTCCCAGCGTAGCCACACGTCCTTGCCCGATGCTCAATAAATTTATTTTATTCTGATCCAACGTCACAGTTATCACATCAAACAACATTGGTCAGCAAACGCGCCGGAAAAGCTGAAACATCAACATAGCTGAGTCAGCACACGCATTAGTAACCTGTGAACTGCAGCGGATACGGATCGAATATCCGACTGCAACATATTTGCTTAGTAATTATAAATTCCATAACCCATTCCCACGAATTTGTTGTACATTTTCACCGTTCTTATTTATCGCGCACACCCTAGAGTTTTGCGTTTTTTTTTTTTTTTTTTTTTGTTCTTTTAGTCTTCAGCGAGTGCCCAAACACTATTTTGCAATAATAAACTTTTCGCTTTCGCCCACTGTTTTTTATTTAAAAAAAAAGTCCAAATCTTGTGCATCTTTTCGCACTAAACCGCACTTGAGGATCTTAGTGGATCCCGGTTGAGACCCCAATTGTAGGACTGGACACTTTTACTCAAATAAAAAACAAACTTCAATTCCGAAATTCAATGAACAAAAATCTTTATTTTTCTAATATCGTTTGGTTAAATACACGACCGACTCCTCGAAACGTTTGATGACGAATGACTGCTGAATGGTTTGTTTCTCTCGTCCTCTTTGTCTGTATGTTCGTATGTGCGTATGTAATTCTTTGTTCTCTGAATGTGTTATACGAGTATGTTCTGCCTGTGCCTTGTAACTGTCCTCTTCGTTGACCTACGTCGCTGTTTGTTATCAGCCGTTTGGTCGACTTATCGTAAACCGTTCGTTCCGTCACATGATTTGTTCTCTTCGTTGAGTACCATATGATCTTGTCGCTTGTTTGTCAAAGTTATCTGAATAATATTATGTTAGCGCATAATGTTATTCGTCTGTCTATCTGACCCCAATCCCACACATATGTATGTTTGTATTTTCGTGGCACTCTAGAGACCAAACGCGTTTGCTGATTTTGATGGCTCTTACAAATATCGATTTGCTGTAATCTTGCGCGTGTCACTGAAGACATGATATAAATCAAAATTCAATACCAGCCGCCATTTTGTAAAACTATATACATAATTATGTTTGTTCCTTCGTGGCACTCTAGAGACGAAACGCGTGGGCCGATTTTGGTGGTTCTTACATCTAAAGATTTTCTGTAATCTTGCGAGTGTCACTGAAGACATGATATTAATCAAAATTCAATATGACGACTACAAGCCGTCATTTTGTAAAACTATATACATATGTATGTTTGTTCTACCTACCAGCCGCCATTTTGTGAGATTATATACATATGTATGTTTGTTCTTTAGTGGCACTCTAGAGACCAAACGCGTTTGCCGATTTTGATGGTTCTTACATTTATCGAGTTTTTGTATTCTTGCGCATGTCACTGAAGACATGATATTAATCAAAATTCAATACGGCAACTACCAGCCGTCATTTTATAAAACCATATACATATGTATCTTTATTCCTTCGTGGCACTCTAGAGACCAAACGCGTTTGACGCTTTTGATGGTTCTTACATCTATCGATTTGTCGTAATCTTGCACGTGTCACTGAAGACATGATATTAATCAAAATTCAATATGGTGACTATCAGCCGCCATTTTCTGAAACTATAGACATACATTTGTTTTCTGTGGCACTCTAGAGACCAAACGCGTTTGTTGATTTTGATGGCTCTTACATCTACCGATTTGTTGTAATCTTGCGCGTGTCACTGAAGACATGATATAAATCAAAATTCAATACCAGCCGCCATTTTGTAAAACTATATACATAATTATGTTTGTTCCTTCGTGGCACTCTAGAGACGAAACGCGTGGGCCGATTTTGGTGGTTCTTACATCTACCGATTTTCTGTAATCTTGCGAGTGTCACTGAAGACATGATATTAATCAAAATTCAATATGGCGACTACAAGCCGTCATTTTGTAAAACTATATACATATGTATGTTTGTTCTTTCGTGGCATTCTAGAGACCAAACGTGTGGCCCGATTTTGATGGTTCTCACATCTATCGATTTGTCGTAATCTTCTGCGTGTCACTGAAGGCATTATATTAATCAAAATTCAATATGGCGACTACCAGTACCCATTTTGTGAGACTATATACATATGTATGTTCGTGCCTTCGTGGCATTCTAGAGACCAAACGCGTGGGCCGATTTTGATGGTTCCTACATTTATCGATTTGTCGTAATCTTGTGTGTGACACTGAAGACATGATATTAATCAAAATTCAATATGGCGACTACCATTCGCCATTTTGTGAGACTATATACACATGTGTGTTTGTTCCTTCGTGGCAGTCTAGAGACCATACGCGTGGGCCGATTTTGATGCTTCTTGACATCATATTAATCAAAATTCAATATGGCGACTACCAGCCGCCATTTTGTAAAAGTATATACATATGTATGTTTGTTCTTTGTGGCACGCTAGAGGCAAAACACGTGGGCCGATTTTGATGGTTCTGACATCTATCGGTTTGTCGTAAACTTGCGCGTATCACTGAAGATATAATATTGATCAAAATTCAATATGGCGTCTACTAGCCGCCATTTTGTGAAACTAAATACTTACATATGTATGTTTGTTCATTCGTGGCACTCTAGACACCAAACACGTGGGTCGATTTTGATGATTCTTACATCTATCGATTTTTTGTAATCTTGCGCGTGTCACTGAAGACATGATATTGACCAAAATTCAATATGGCGACTACCAGCCGCCATTTTGCGAAACTATATATGTATGTTTGTTCTTTGTGGCACTCTAGAGCCCAAACGCGTTTGACGATTTTGATGGTTCCTACATCTATCGATTTGTTGTAGTCTTTCGCGTGTCATTGAAGACATGATATTAATCAAAATTCCAAACGGCGACAACCAGCTGAAATTTTGTGAAACTATATACATATGAATGTTGGCTCCGTTGTGGAACTCTAGAGACCAAACGCGAGTTACGTCAGCAACCTACCCATCCGTTGCCCCCTAATCAGTAGGTCAACAACCTAATCAGCTACGTCATCCGCTGGCCTTCAACCCAAATGAACACAACCCACACATGAACCTACGTAGATATAGTTGATTAAGCATATTCATTGTAATATAATCAAACTTTTGCATTGTGATTGCACAGGTGAATTGCAAGCTAAGCGTCTGGATAATTTCCGGCCAAGTTTAAGTTCTTGGAATTCACGTCTGCAAATAACTTATTTGAGAAATTAAAATAAAATTGTAATTCATTCTATTGTCAATCTTCTGACCAAAAGGGTCGCAAATAAATCTTTTTTTAAACTCCAAAGTGTTCAAGTAATATAACTGGCGCAGTCGTGTAGTTCAGCGAACGGTACTACAAAAAGAAAAAGTAAAAAGTGAAATTAAAAATAAACGTAGTCCACAGTATTACAGTTCTTACACTTAAGCTTAAAGTTTAAACGAAGTGAATGTGAAAATAAACATACTCCATAATATTATAATCCCGGAACTCAAAAGTTTAAACGAAGTGGAAGTAAAAATATACATAAGAACAAACAAACATTTTGTTAACACTTAATATATATATCAAGCTCGGTGCACAACCCCAAATCATCTACAAAGTCTTGTACCGGTGGGTTTTGACCCTTCATCGCTGAAGAACCTCCAGGAGAAAAAAAAAAAAAAAATGACCATCCTCATTTTAACACTATTGCTGTAAGTGCGACAAGGAATCAAACAATTTTTTTTTCTTCTCTCTTTTTCATAAAAATAAATTGAAAACTTATTAAAAGTAACGTATTGTTCATATACATTTATAGATATTCAAAAAAAAAAAAAAGTATAGTAATAATAATAAACAAATAAATAATAATAATTTTTTTTTCTAAACATATTCATACACCTTTTATACCATTACTTAATCTAAATATCCTCATCATTATTAATGTCAAAAGATATCAAAAGTAAAATTAGATTCATCCCATATAATCTAAGGCGGCTATCGAAAAGCCTTAATTCCATTCCAGAAATCGAAGACCTCGAAAATCCTTGTTTTTCTCTGTCCAATCCTTCTTCTAATTCGGTTAATATGTCTCTCGGAAATAATAATTCGGTTCCAACCCCAAGCCCAAGCGCTCAGAATTTAAATCTAAACGACATTTTCAATTCATTAAGAATATCTGACGCTATTAAAGACCTCCCAACATTCGAGGGAAATCCTCGCCTCCTCTATGAGTTCATCAACAATGTAGAGGAAATATTACTTTACATCAAAGGAACTGACAATACTCCCTATGGGTTGATCCTATTAAGAGCCATACGGAATAAAGTTATAGGGCAAGCCAATGAAGTCCTAAACATGTATGGGACACCCCTGATATGGGACGAGATTAAAAATAATCTAATTATACACTACTCCGATAAGCGTACAGAAACGTCACTTATCAGAGACCTACACAACATAAGGCAATACTCAAAAAGTGTAGAATCGTTTTATAGTCAACTCATAGAACTACAGTCAGCCCTTTGCAATACAGTTTTGATTCATGAACAAGATCAAAATGTGATCACAGCAAAGAAAAACTTATATGCGGAAATGAGTTTAAATTCCTTCTTGAGTGGTTTAAATGAACCTCTCGGGTCCAGAGTAAGGGCAATGCAGCCAAATTCTCTCGCAGCTGCCCTTACCTGCTGCATCAAGGAGCAGAATATCTCGTATCAAAAACAACAATCTCCGAGATTCAAACCATATAATCCCAACCCTCAACAAAACCAAACGAGATCGTACAACACAACACCGAATCAAGTACACTCATCTAATAGGCACTACCACCAACCAACAAATAGGGAAGACCAACCAAAGTTCCAGAAACAACCCAATGGAAATTACAACACTCAAGACACTTACCCACAACAACCCAGACATACACCTAACACTTCCAACCAACATCCCAATAACAAAACATACACAAAGTTCAAAACAAGCCAACAAACACGCAACACAAACTTTAATTTTAATGAAATAACTGACCCAGACACAGAAACACTTCAACAACTAGACCAATTCTTTGAACAAGAAGCAACCAATATCCACGATTCACCAAATTTTTCAACGCAAGCCTCAACCAACCAATCGGATATATAGACCCAGACCGCTACCCCACTGATTTACCCTACATAGAAATCTCCTCACCTTTTGGCAGGCCCCTTCGTTTCCTTTTAGACACAGGAGCATCAAGCTCATTCATCAACCCCGAATATGTCCCACAGAACAAACAATTACCATGCAAACAAGTAACAATTACGACGGTTTTCAAAAGTTACCAGTTAGAAAAAGAAACAATCATACCCATGTTCTCTGAATTTAACCAGATAGGATCTCTCAGATTTTTAATTTTTAAATTTCATAAATTTTTTGATGTCATCCAAGGCATAGACATCCTTACCTCCTTAAGTGCAAAGATCGACTTGAACAATAAGATTTTAATAACTCAAAATGCAACTAATCGCATTATGCTTAAAACCAACCTAACCCCTAACATTATTACAATCCCAATAAATTCCAAAGTACTAGCAAAATTACCCGTCGACAAGGAACATGGCAGCTTCCTTTTAAATTCAATCGAAATCAAACCATTTCTCTTTATAAGCCAAGGGCTGTATGAAGCTAAAAATTTTTACAGCCTCATTGAAGTGACGAATTATTCCAGTGAACCCCAATCCCTTTTGTTAGAAACCGCACTTGCCGTAGAAAAGTACAACCCCGCGGAATTCATCGAAGTCTACAACTTTAACGAGACAACCGAAAACACCACCCCTCAAGGGAGAATATCCGATCTCATCAGGACAGACCACCTAAATACGGAGGAAAGAAAGGAAATACTAAGAATTTGCAAGCAATACAGTGATATCATATACATAGAAGGCGAACCTCTAACATTTACCAACCGTATTAAACACAAAATTAGCACAACTAACGATATCCCAGTCTATACAAAGTCCTACAGGTACCCCTATATACACAAAGTAGAGGTACAAAAACAAATATCTAAAATGCTGGAACAGGGAATTATAAGAGACAGTTATTCCCCGTGGAGCTCCCCTGTATGGATCATCCCGAAAAAGGCGGACGCTAGCGGAAAGCAAAAATGGAGACTCGTTATCGACTATAGGAAGGTTAATGAGAAAACTGTCTCCGACCGATACCCTTTACCCAACATAAATGAAATTCTGGATAAATTGGGAAAGTGTATGTATTTTACTACACTCGATCTGGCAAGTGGTTTCCACCAGATCGAAATGGATAGTAAACATACCCAAAAAACCGCGTTCACAATCGAAGGAGGACATTATGAATTCCTCAGAATGCCCTTCGGATTGAAGAACGCTCCATCAACATTCCAGCGAGTGATGGACAACGTCCTTAAAGACTTGGTGGGAAAGATATGCCTCGTCTACTTAGACGATATCATTATCTACTCAACTTCTCTCCAGGAACACATAGGAAGTATACAAAAAGTCTTTTCCAAATTACGCGAAGCAAATTTTAAGATCCAAATGGATAAATGCGAATTTCTGCAAAAAGAGATTTCGTTTTTAGGTCACATAATAACACCTGAGGGAATAAGACCTAACCCTGCTAAAATCCATTCAATCAAAAATTTCCCGATTCCGAAATCTCGAACAGAAATAAAAGCTTTCTTAGGATTGGTCGGCTACTATAGAAAATTTATAAAGGACATGGCCAAATTAACTAAACCTTTGACAAATTGTCTTAAAAAGGGATCCGAAGTAAAAATAGACGAAACTTATATAAATGCTTTTGAAACATGCAAAAACCTCCTAATAAATGACCCAATCCTACAATACCCAGATTTTGATAAGCCCTTTATTCTGACAACCGATGCCAGCAATTTCGCTTTAGGCGCAATACTATCCCAAGGACGAATTGGTAGTGATAAACCAATTTGCTTCGCAAGTCGCACTCTCTCCACCACCGAGTGCAATTATTCCACGATAGAAAAAGAACTTTTGGCCATTATTTGGGCCACGCGGTACTTCCGGCCATACCTTTTCGGAAGGAAATTTCAAATAATAACTGATCATAGACCACTCACATGGCTCATGAACCTAAAAGAGCCCAATTCCAAACTAGTGAGATGGCGCCTTAAGTTGGAGGAATTTGACTATGAAATAGTCTATAAAAAGGGCAAAGCAAATACAAACGCAGATGCGCTTAGCCGAGTCAAAATACCCAACTGCGAGGAAAAGCAAGACGAACTCTTCAACAACAACGAAGATCTAGACACCGTCAATAGTGCTCAGGAAAACCTAGATGACGGAATATCAATATCCGAAAAACCCCTGAATGACTTCAGTATTCAAGTTGTTTTAGAAACTAGCAGCAGAGGTTGCCCCATTACCGTTGAAACCATTTTCAAAAACAAACAAAGAAGGGTAATCCGAAGAGCAAACTATGATGAAAATTCCATGATCGACATTTTCAAGAAATTCTTTCCTCCAAACAAATTAACTGCCATCCTAACTTCTGACGAAATTTTTCTTTAAGTTCAATCAACTTTCTCTAAATACTTTTTCCAAGGCAAAACCATCCGTTTAGTTCGCTGCACAGAGATTCTTTTGGATATAAGACAAGAAGATGAGCAAGAAAAACTTATTCGTTCCTACCACGAAAACTCCAACCATAGAGGTATAAACGAAACTCATCTTCATCTCAAGCGCGAGTACTACTTTCCGAAAATGAAGGAAAAAATAACCAAGACATTGAACACTTGCGAAAAATGCAAATTACTTAAGTACGACAGGAACGCTCCCAAACCACAATATGCCAAGCCCGAAATCCCGCTAAAACCCTTGGATATTCTGCATATTGACATCTACAGTGTAAACCACAATCAAGTCCTAACTTTATTAGATAAGTTATCAAGGTTCGCATGCGGATACACCTTACAGTGTAGAAGTAGCATAACTGTTCTTAAATACCTCAAAACGTTTATAAGCCTATACGGTATCTGTTAATTGTTGTTGTTGTTTTATTTCAAACATATTTGTAAATGAAGTATTTTTTCTTGAACTTTGTATAAAAAATTCTTAGAGCGATTATGTTTAAAACAAGCATGTTTATTGTGAATGAGGGAGGCATTGTTGAAGTTCTGGTATTCAGTCCCTGTGGATTCCGGCGAAAGATACTCTGGAAGTGAAACAGAGGCACAACTGGTCCGGAGAAAGTACGGCCGAGGATTCGAAGTTGGATTGTAAAACCGTCTAGTCGCTTGTTGAGACCTAACAATAAAAAGTTGAAGAGTTATAACGTTTTTTAAGAAAGAGTAGTTTTATTTTTCTTAATCGAAACCATCGGACAAATCGGGAAGACATTTTTTATAGTCGAAAGATCGCAAAAACTATTGCGATTAAACATTTTGGTGCCGAAACCCGGGAAATCTTTAGATTTCCCCCAACATAATAGCTTTGAATTATATTTTCGCACTTGCATAAACGGTTGAAGATAATCTTGTTCTCGATAGTGTAAAAAATAAAAACCAATTTCCTCCACTCAATTTTTTGAAGTGTACCAATTTAAATTGGCCGGAAAAAGCTGTCAGATGAGACACATTGAAATCTGTGGAACATCGCATCATCATCTACAATTGGTAAAGGCCCAGTAAAAAACCAAATTAAAGCTTTTTTTGTCACAGGCAAAACTACGTCATCAACGAGAGGAAACTGTGAATGCGTAGCGAGAAAAAAGAGCATTCAAATTACTTAGCTTGCTGGTGTGGATGGTATTACTCAAATAAAGAGGAAAGGTGAAAAGCTTTGTGCAAGTAAGTCTTAAGATCAATTTGGGAAAAATTGTCGCTGAACAAATTGTGTTGCTAAGGTTGTTGCGTTTGTGAAGATTGTTGCTGTGTGGATTGTGGGTTAGCGTGTTGCTGAGAACTTAGTTGCTGCGCGTAATTTAATTACTTTTGCATAGTTGTTGTATTGGGAGGTTAGGAGAAATTGTCGTTTGTAAGCATAGGGATTTGATATATTGATCATTGTTGATACAATTCCGCTTACATAGTCTCTCGCCCTTTCATTCATTGCAAAAGGCAGCATTAGCAAATCGTTAAAATTCGCCAATTCAAACCTCAATATGGAGCAGGAATCAGATATTCTAGTGGGTGAATCATCTGCAAAGGGGGAGAAAAATTTGTCGGAGCTAAAAGCTTTGAGAGCCTCAACAAAGGGAAGTTTAACGCGCATAAAAAACTTTATTGCCGCCAAAGGTGAATCGTTATCCGCAACAGAATTAGATTGTCGCTTGGAGATTTTTGAATCGTATTTTAAGCAAGCAGGAATTGTCCAAAGATCTATAGAGAGACTTGGTATAAAGGAGGAGGAAATGGCAAATGATGCTTTTAGAGGGGAAATAGAAGAGATGTACGTTTTCACAAAGGCTAAGATTCTCGAACGGAAGGCAGAAGTAAAGGGAAGTTCCTCAGCCGTTGATAGTCTGGATGCCACATTTCTTCATCATCAGCCAGCTTCTTATTCAAGATTAGAACAGATTAAGCTACCAAATTTCTCGGGCAAATTCTCAGAGTATCCTAATTTCATTGGGTTGTTCAAAAGCCTAGTCGACAATAATGATTCACTGGATAATTTGCAAAAATTTAATTATTTAAAACGATGTTTGTCTGGGGCAGCGTTAGGAGCGGTGAAAGAATTTGAGCTTAGAGGTACAAACTATCGTAAGGCATTAGAAAGATTAGAGAAGAGGTTTGATAACAAGTGTTTAATCTTCCAAGAACATATTAACTTGTTACTTGAGGTTCCGAAAGTTTCCAAGGCCACTGCTTTCTCTCTAAGAAACCTGGAGGATAGTTTTAACACACATCTTACAGCTATGTTGTCGATAGGTAGCTATCAGGATATTACCAATGCCATACTCATATCTCTTGCGTTAGATAGAGTGGATCCAGAAACGCAAGCTAAATGGCAAGATAGATTTGATTATAATGAACTTCCGTCATGGGATGAATTCACGAAGGTTCTGGATCACCGGTGTAGAATAATGGAAGCGAAAGAAGCCAAAACACTGCATTCGGAGAATGCATTACCAACTTCAAGTGCTCGAAACGATCGTCGTGTACGTGGGCGCGGGGGTAATGAAGGTCATAGTCGACAAATTAGATCCACTGCGTTAGCTGTGCATCAGGTTCAATGTCCATATTGCAAATCAAATGGTCACAAAGCTGATAGTTGTAGAGAATTTCAAAGCCTACCAGTTTCTAGGCGATTTCAAGAAACCAAAAGGTTGATGCTCTGCATAAATTGCTTAGAAGTAGGGCATTCGGTGAGGCGTTGCTCTCAAACGAAATGCAGTATTTGTTCTCTACCCCACCACCACCTACTACATAGGTTTGCTCCCATTACGGAGCCGAACATTGCACTTACTTCTGGGCCAAACGGTGAGCAAAATACATCGACTTTATCCGTATTACTGGGAAGTACAGGAAATCAAGTAATATTAGCGACGGCAGTAGTTGAGGTTAGAGATCATTTAGGAAGTTATCACCCGGTACGTGCCATCTTGGATTCTGCATCGCAGTTAAATTTTGTAACTGAACATATGGCTCAAAGGTTAAGACTTCTAAAAAGCAAAACGGAGATGCAAATAAGTGGAATAGGGAATGAGCTATCAAAAATCAGATATGTTACACATGCGACTTGCAAGTCGAGGATTTCCGAGTTCAAAACAGATCTGGAATTACTTGTCATCAAGAACATTACCGATCTACAGCCAACTCGATCATTCGCTATTGATAGTTGGGATATTCCAAAAAATATAGTTCTAGCCGATCCCAATTTCAACAAAGCTTCTAGAATAGATATGCTGATCGGAGCTGAATGCTTTTTCGAGTTGTTGTCTATTGGGCAGATTAAGTTAGATGGCCGACCCACTCTGCAGAAAACTTTGTTTGGTTGGGTAGTATCTGGGAGATACGACCTTTCGTTGGTACCGAACGCAAGTGTATGTTTGGTAAGTGGTCACGGGCAAACGGAAGATGCCAATTTAAAGAAATTGGTAGAAAACTTTTGGAAAATAGAAAGAGTGGAGTCAATGAAAAATTTCCTTACACCTGATGAAGAACGCTGTGAACAACACTTTTTAAACACAGTAGAGCGAGGAGAGAACGGTAGATTTGTGGTTAAACTGCCATTTAAGGATAATCCGGAAGTGTTAGGAGAATCGCTCGGCATTGCAAAGAAAAGATTCTTTTCATTAGAAAAAAGGTTGGATAAAAATCCAGAAATTAAGGCAAAATATTGCGAATTCATGGAAGAGTATGAAAAGTTAGGTCACATGGATAAAATTTCTCAACATCAATTAGACCAAATGAAGTATTTTTGCCCACATCAATGTGTACTTAGGCCAGAATCGTCGTCGACGAAACTTAGAGTAGTGTTTGATTGTAGTTGCCCCACATCATCAAATATTTCGTTGAATGAGGTGTTGCTAAAGGGTTCAGTCATCCAAGATTCGTTGTTCTCCATAATTCTACGCTTTCGATTATACAAGTACGCCATAACAGCAGATATTGCTAAGATGTATCGGCAAATACGAGTTGAGGAAGGCGATAGGAAGTACCAGTGCATAGTTTGGAGGAATAAAGCCACGGATGACCTACAGGGATATCAGTTGAAGACGGTTACGTATGGAACAACGTCTGCGCCTTTTCAAGCAACGCGCGGTTTAAAGATGCTAGCAGATAGCAACACCATGAAGTTTCCCTTGGGGGCAAAGGTATTGAGGGATGATTTTTATATGGATGACCTCATAAGTGGAGGAGATTCTGCAGAAGAAATCTTAAACATATACACAGAAGTCAGTACCATTCTTCAAGAAGCGGGATTTGAGTTGCGGAAGTGGTGGACAAACGAGAAACTGCAACTCGGACGCATACCAGAAAACCAGAGGGAAATTCCACTACGAATCAATGACGCTGACATCATAAAGACGTTAGGAATCAAGTGGAACCCCCAGAGTGGTCAGCTGCAGTATATGGTTCCAGCAATACAATTCGCGAAGAATATTACTAAGCGTGTCATTCTAGCGGAGTTGTCCACGCTTTTCGATCCGTTGGGTTTAATTAACCCCGTAATTGTAAAGGGTAAGATTATCGTACAGAATCTGTGGGTAAAAAAGGTTAACTGGGATGAATCGGTCCAAGCTAGAGTCTTTAGCGAGTGGGAATTGTTTCGAAGTCGGCTTAAAGAACTGAAGGGTATTAGGATTCCACGATATGTACTAACTCCACAACCCAGGTCAGTACAAATCCACGGATTCGCGGATGCATCATTGCGCGCCTACGGATGTTGTATCTACATACGAACAGTAGATGAATTGGACCAAGTGCACTGTCAATTATTGAGTGCAAAGTCTCGAGTTGCTCCAATTAAAACCGAAAGCATTCCTAGGTTAGAATTGTGCGCTGCGGAGCTGTTGGTGGCGCTTCTTGTTAACATTATGCCAAACTTAGTCCATATAGTTGAGGAAATTTTTCTGTGGACAGATTCAGAAATAGTGCTATGTTGGTTGTCTGCACATCCGTCTACATGGGAAGTTTTTGTAGCTAATCGAGTATCTAAAATACAAAGCGAGCTGCCGGCAGCAGTTTGGAAACATGTTGGCTCTAAACAGAATCCAGCTGACATCATATCCAGAGGAGCATTTGCGAGCGAGTTGTTGGAAAGTCGGTGGTTTTGTGGTCCAGAATTTCTATATCTGCCGAAAACGAAATGGCCGGAGAAGGATTGTTCCAAAATCAGTACGAGTATTCCTGGCAAAAGAAAGGGAGAGACTGCGCTATTAGCTGCTAGAGTATCTTCCGAATTCAGCGAAAACTACCTGAAATATACTGACTTTCAAAAGGTATTACGGGTCTTTGGGTACGTGAGTCGATGGATAGCTAACCGGAATAAAACTGTAGAGCGATTATCAAACGTATCAGAGAAAGGGAAGGTTAATATATTCGACACAAGCTGCACCCCCTTACTCTCAGCGAATATACTGAATGACGCGTTGACTAGGATACTTTGGCACGTCCAACAGAAAGCCTTTAAAGAAGAAATTGAGCAGTTGGAAAATGAGAAGTCGATTAGCCCAAAGAGTTGTATCAAAAATCTTAACCCCTTCCTAGATACAAATTCTGTAAAACTACTCCGAGTTGGTGGGCGTTTGCAGAATGCGAACATTCCTTACCTTGTGAAATGTCCCATCCTACTCCCGAAATCTAACCTATTTGTCAAAAATCTTGTTGTTTATTTGCACAGGAAAAATTACCATGCTGGGCCCCAGGCACTAGTTGCAATCATCAGACAGCGCTTCTGGGTTCTGGATGTGCGCAGATTGGTGAAGAAGGTGGTAGACAACTGTCTACATTGTTTCAGGTATCGACCGAAGTTATCAAGGCAAATAATGGGAAACCTTCCCGTTGATAGAGTGCAGCTGTCTCGACCGTTCCACAAAACAGGTGTCGACTTTTGCGGCCCGTTCCATTTAACATTGACGCGTCGAGGGCAGCGAACTTACAAGGCGTATGTTGCGGTGTTCGTGTGTTTTGCCGTCAAGGCAGTACATCTGGAGGTGGTATCCGATCTGTCCACACAAGGTTTCATAGCAGCCCTCAAGAGGTTTGTCGCGCGACGGGGACTATGTAGTGATATCTTCTGCGACAATGGGACGAACTTAGTTGGAGCCCGAAATGAGCTGGCAGAATTCCGACGGCAGTTTTTGAAGCAGCAGACCCAAAAGGAGATTGCAACATGGTGTGCAGCGGAGCAGATACATTTTCACCATATCCCGCCTAGAGCACCTCATTTTGGGGGTCTGTGGGAGGCAGCCGTAAAGTCTGCCAAAACTCATCTCTTTCGTACAGTTGGGCTAGCTTATTTGACGTTCGAAGAGCTGTCCACGGTCGTGGCGGATATCGAGGCAATTCTAAACTCTCGACCCCTCTGCGCTATGTCGACCGATCCAAGTGATGAAGAAGTGCTGACTCCAGGGCACTTTTTGATCGGTGCTCCTCTAAATGCGATAGTAGAACCATGCATAGAATCTGAAGGAGTTAGCGATCTTAGAAGATGGCGACGGTTATCCCAGATTAAGCAACATTTCTGGGCTCGTTGGTCTAAAGAGTATTTGCTAGAACTTCAAAAACGAACGAAGTGGAAGGCGTCGGAAGCGAATGTCAAATTGGGTACTCTGGTCTTGATCGCAGATGACAATATACCAGCTCAACAGTGGTTGATGGGAAAAACCATCAAAGTTATTGCCTCACAGGATGGGAAAATTCGAGTGGTCGACATAAAAACAAAGAATGGTATCCTGCGGAGGGCTATTCATCGTCTAGCGCCCTTGCCGATAGAAGGTTAAAGTCTCTGTAGCAGCGGAGACTTCAAGGCGGGCAGAATGTTAATTGTTGTTGTTGTTTTATTTCAAACATATTTGTAAATGAAGTATTTTTTCTTGAACTTTGTATAAAAAATTCTTAGAGCGATTATGTTTAAAACAAGCATGTTTATTGTGAATGAGGGAGGCATTGTTGAAGTTCTGGTATTCAGTCCCTGTGGATTCCGGCGAAAGATACTCTGGAAGTGAAACAGAGGCACAACTGGTCCGGAGAAAGTACGGCCGAGGATTCGAAGTTGGATTGTAAAACCGTCTAGTCGCTTGTTGAGACCTAACAATAAAAAGTTGAAGAGTTATAACGTTTTTTAAGAAAGAGTAGTTTTATTTTTCTTAATCGAAACCATCGGACAAATCGGGAAGACATTTTTTATAGTCGAAAGATCGCAAAAACTATTGCGATTAAACAGTATCCCCAAAAAGATTGTGTGCGATCAAGGCTCTGAGTTCAATTCAAATATTTTCCATGACTTCTGCGAACAACATACCATAACTCTTCATCTCACTTCCTTCCAACAAACCAGCAGTAACTCCCCAGTAGAGAGATTACATTCTACGCTAACCGAAATCTACAGAGTTATTATATCAAAACGAAAAGAACAAGGGCTCAATGCGGATCACGATGAGATCCTAGCTGAGTTCTTTATTACATACAACAACGCCATTCATTCAATCACAAAGTATACCCCGTACGAACTCTTTTTCGGCAGACCCTATAAATTTTGCAAAACAACTCACTTCTCAAACGAACACGAATGCCTTCACAAACTTAATGAATTTCTTGACCACATTTACCCCAAAATCCAGGAGAGAATCGAAAACATTACTTCTAACAGAATCGATAAACTGAATGCGAGTAGGGATGAACCAGAGAAGATCGAGGACGATGAGGTCGTTTTTCGAAAAGAGGCGCGGAGAAATAAGCTCACGCCTAGGTTTTCAAAACACATAGCCGCTGAAGAAAATAAATTTACAATTCTAACAAACAAAAAAAAGAAAATTCACAAGAGTAAATTAAGAAGGAAATGTAAAAATGTATAACCAAATGTTAAATACATTACAAAAAAAAATTTCGATATGTTTTAGTTTTTAAGTTTCTCTTGCTTAATATTGTACTAAGTACTATAAAAGAATAATCTTCTTAATGTACAACCTACTTTATGTAATAAATTGAACCGAATTGAATTTTTTATATACATACAAAAATAAAACAAAAATAAAAACAAAATAAAACACATGTATGTTCAGTTTACTAAACAAATACATTCACGGAATATGAGTGTAACATGGTAGCGTATCCAAGGCATATGGTTACAGAGGCTATCCGTAGTTTTAAGATAAAGTAAGCAAAACATTCACGGAATATGAATGTTAACATGATAGTGGAATCAAGGAATATGATCATGAGACTATCCAATACTCAAAGAGTAGTAACTTCACGGCACATGAGTGTTACTACATAAAACTTTGAATCAAAAAAAAAAAAAAAAAAATATATATATATATATACATATATATACATATGTACACATATACGTACATATATAAATCTAACTAAAGTTACTTTACTATACGTAAATTTAAAGTTAACATTCCCTAACCTTACTAACCTTGACAACAAACTTGTAACCTTAAGACCTTACTTATCTTACTAACCCTACTAATACCATTTTAGAATACCTTTCGTTTCACCTCAACAAATCGAAATCTATAATATACCCAAAAATAGAAGTATTCTACCACTTCTACTTGGACCCGCTAGAACTATCTCTAACTATCACAACCTAATCCATATTATTAGTTTAGAAGATTACAATATCAACATAGAACGTATATCCAAATCACTTAATCTTCTTAATAGAAGTACAATAAAAACTAACTCTATCCACATCACATCACTTAAACTCAAAGAACTTGAAAAGAAATTACTAACAATATACCCTATCATCCGAAGTAAAAGAGGCCTTTTCAACGGAATAGGCTCCGCTATTAAAATCATAACCGGGAATCTAGATGCTCAGGACGCCCAACGCATAAATGGGCAAATAAATTACTTAAATTCAAACATACAAAACCTAACAAACACACTGTCTAACCAAAACACAATAAACTTTCACATGGTAGAAAGATTTAAAAACATTACTAACCACATAAACAAAGAACAAGACATTATAGAACAATTTCTTGAACAAACCAGTAATAAAATTAAACGAGAAGAAGATATACTAATCGAAATCCAATATTTAAATCAAATCAATTTCAACATAGACCTACTAACAACACATATATCTGATCTTGCGGAAGCAGTGCTCTTTAGCAAACTTAACATTATCCCAAAATTTATACTTAACCCAGCTGAACTTAAATTAATCCAAGAGAGATTAGCAAAACAAAACATTAACACAATTTCAACCGAACAAATATACGAATTTCTCAAACTCCAAGCTTACTACAATGGCACAAACTTAATATTTAACATACTAATACCAAACTTTTCACCCATAAAATATAATATGTATCATATTGTTCCTCTACCTATTAACGACACACAATTAATAATTACTAAACCCTACATAACATATAATGAAAAACACATTCAGCACTACGATACACCTTGTCCCCAAGTATTAGGTACATTCTATTGCACCCAATCAATAGCAGAAGAAGAAGCTATCATATCAAGATGTCTAGGAAACCTAATGGAAAACAAAATTGCCCATTGCGCACTCAAGGACATTGGCAAGATTGAAAGCATTTCAGAACCTGAACCAAATTATATCCTTTTCATTAACGTACCAACGATTTTAATAACATCTACTTGCAGCACCAAAAGCACTACAATAGAAGAAACAGCGCTCTTACATTTTCAGAACTGTAGCGTCAAAATAAATGGAATCACATATGAGGACAATCAAGATACATTTTGGGAAGAAATTTACGTTCCACCGCCACCGAACAGCTATATCCATGCAGAAACAACAACCGATGTACTTAGTCTGCAAAAACTAAAAGACTTTGCATTTAAAACTAAAGCCGATCTAATCAACCTTGGAGCAGAAACACTAAATCTCCATTATATCACCGGCACATCAGCAGGGCTATCTTTACTTGCCATACCAGTAGCGGTCATAATAATCGTCAGCTTAAAGAAGAAAATTAACCAAAAGGGCATCCCTATACTGCAATCGTTCGCTCCAACCCCATTTACTTCGTTGTGGCCGTCGCTTTATACTAAGGGGGGAGGAGTTACGTCAGCAACCTACCCATCCGTTGCCCCCTAATCAGTAGGTCAACAACCTAATCAGCTACGTCATCCGCTGGCCTTCAACCCAAATGAACACAACCCACACATGAACCTACGTAGATATAGTTGATTAAGCATATTCATTGTAATATAATCAAACTTTTGCATTGTGATTGCACAGGTGAATTGCAAGCTAAGCGTCTGGATAATTTCCGGCCAAGTTTAAGTTCTTGGAATTCACTTCTGCAAATAACTTATTTGAGAAATTAAAATAAAATTGTAATTCATTCTATTGTCAATCTTCTGACCAAAAGGGTCGCAAATAAATCTTTTTTTAAACTCCAAAGTGTTCAAGTAATATAACTCGCGTGTTCCTATTTTGATGGTTCTTACATCTATCGATTTGCTGTAATCTTTCGCGTGTCACTGAAGACACGATATTGATCAAAATTCAATATGGCGACTACCAGCCGCCATTTTGTGAAACTATATACACAAGTATGTTTGTTCCTTCGTGGCACTCTAGAGACCAAACGCGTGTTGCGATTTTGATGGTTGTTACATCTATCGATTTTACGTAATCTTGCGCGTGTCACGAAGACATGATTTTAATCAAGATTCAATGTGGCGACTACCAGCCGCAATTTTGTGAGACTGTATATGTATGTTTGCTCCTTTGTGACACTCTAGAGACCAAACGCGTGTTCCTATTTTGATGGTTCTTACATCTATCGATTTGCTGTAATCTTTCGCGTGTCACTGAAGACACGACATTGATCAAAATTCAATATGGCGACTACTAGCCGCCATTTTGTGAAACTATATGCATATGTATGTTTGTTCTTCGTGGCATTCTAGAGACCAAACGCATGTACCCGATTTTGATGGTTCTTACATCTATCGATTTTTCGTAATCTTGCGCGTGTCTTTGAAGACATGATTTTATTCAAAATTCCAAACGGCGACAACCAGCCGAAATTTTGTGAAACTATATACACAAGTATGTTTGTTCCTTCGTGGCACTCTAGAGACCAAACGCGTGTTGCGATTTTGATGGTTGTTACATCTATCGATTTTACGTAATCTTGCGCGTGTCACGAAGACATGATTTTAATCAAGATTCAATGTGGCGACTACCAGCCGCAATTTTGTGAGACTGTATATGTATGTTTGCTCCTTTGTGACACTCTAGAGACCAAACGCGTGTTCCTATTTTGATGGTTCTTACATCTATCGATTTGCTGTAATCTTTCGCGTGTCACTGAAGACACGACATTGATCAAAATTCAATATGGCGACTACTAGCCGCCATTTTGTGAAACTATATGCATATGTATGTTTGTTCTTCGTGGCATTCTAGAGACCAAACGCATGTACCCGATTTTGATGGTTCTTACATCTATCGATTTTTCGTAATCTTGCGCGTGTCTTTGAAGACATGATTTTATTCAAAATTCCAAACGGCGACAACCAGCTGAAATTTTGTGAAACTGTATGTATGTTTGTTCCTTCGTTGCACTCTAGAGACCAAACGAATTTACCCGATTTTGATGGGTCATACATCTATCGATTTTTCGTAATCTTGCGCGTGTCGCTGAAGACACGATGTTAAAGACAATGCTCGTTTGCATTGACTGTTTTAATTAAGGAATTGGACAGGTCAAATAAACCTTGACCGTTTGTTTTTTGTTGTGCGTAGATCCAAGCGCATAAACCTGGATTACTAGTGGATATTATGATTAAGACCCCTTACCACTGGTGGGGGGAAAACTTAACGTAGCGAAAAGGACAAGCTTGAAGTGTTGATCAATAGCGAGTGTTTCTTTATTGAACTCTTAACTATATTTATACAAAATTATTGCTAACTAAGCTTAAATTATTACAATGAGGAATAACAAAATAAGTAACATGACCTATATAATTATTGTTGATACAAAACAAAAAATTACAGTGAAACAAATATTGTCTATGTAGCAAAATGTGAGTCGCAAATTTGTAAGTGCAATGAATTATAGTTTGGGTGCAAAGCATACAGCGAAGCTGTTGGTGGAAAACATACTCGTATATACATAAACGCAAATACATTTGTGTATAAAGATACTTAAAAACTAAACATTCTCCCGCGCGTTGAGCAATTGTTCAACATTTAAATGTGTACAGCAAACTTGTTTGCATTAAGGGTGCTTCTTGGATGTGGCGTCGGAGGATCGGTAGGAGAATCTTGATGTGGCGTTGTGACACTGTTGGTTTCCTTGCTGATTTTTCTGTTAAAATAGCCCCTTTTCCATGTCCATATAAAACAAAAGGCTACACTGATGGATAACAAAAGTGCGGAGTAACCGATTATTGTATGATGATATTCAATTCTGTTTGGTAGCTTTACAAAATCTTGACTCCTAAGTAAAGTTTTCAAGGCCGTAAGCTCTTCACCTTCGAATCTATATTGAGTTGGTTTGGAATTATTCAAAGATGAATTCTTCTTTGGTGGACTTGGAAATTCAGTCCTGATGCCAAAACTTGTATATGATGGTCTTAATGCAGATGTATATTCGTAGTAAGCCTGAATAGTAACGGAGTTGTGTTTGATGGTGCAACCTGGTTCGAGATTAAGAAATCCTGATTCCTTTAGTTGTAATTGAAAGAAACTTGTTCCACATACCACGGACATTTGAATTGGTAATCTAGTAGCGAATATCCATTGGTTCTTATGAAATAGTTGTGTTAAGACGAAATTGTTTTGGACTTCCATTAGCTTGTATTTTGGTTTCGTGAGGTTGTTGAACAGGTTAAAGCTGCAAGAACATAACTCAGATCCTTTGTTGAATTTCGCTTGTGAGTTGGAACACAAATAAGTTCCCTCCTTTATCATCCGGCATTCCTTTAAATCGTCTTTGCTTACTGGAACGTACTGATCTCTGTGACTGCTTATTGAAATGAGACTCGTACACGGGCTAATTGCCAGCATAGTCTTGTTTATAACAACTGGTATGGGTATCATATGGAAGAGATCGTATTTTTCGTGATCGATTAATGGTAAGTTGATGGTAAATACTACATGATCATTTGTGATGCTGCCCTTAATCGCCATTAACTTGTAAAGCTTAAGTAAGTCTGCTTCATCTCCGGGGAGTTGCTGAGTAGCTGACAGGTGGCCTTTAATTTTCGAAATTTCTACTTTTAGCTGCTGGGGTGAAAGAAGTAGTGTCAGTAGTGTCTCTTCCATGATGTGTGTCAGTAAGCACGTCGAGTATTGCTGCTTGCATTCTCTGTAAGTTGGACACTAGCATTGTCAGCTGAATAGATATGGAGTTGAACATTTTAATTAGATCTACTTCTACTTCTGTCTTTTGTATACCATTTATAACCATATTGATCTGTTTTTCAAGTTGTGTAAATTTAGAAGTTGTGTCCAATTGACTTCGGTTGACGATGTTCACAGTAGAATCAATCATGGATGTCTGGGTTTTGTGTAGTTCTAATAAGTAATCCTCATTTTCCTTAACCTTATCAATTATCCTAGACATTTTTTCCGCATATTTGGAATCCAAGACACCAAAGAGAGAGTGGGCGACGTTTCCAATAATATTTAGAGCGCCCCTTTTAACTCTCCTTTCGGAAAGCAAACTGTTGTCAAACTGCAAGTTGGTTATAGTCTCATTGAAAATATCAACTAAATAACGGCGGATAGTCCTCTTTGAAAATTGTTCGCACAAATTGTGTAAGGCAAGCGTTCCGGTTGATAATGCTGCAATTTCCTTCTTGAATGATGCTAGTTCGTAGTATGCAATAATTTTCCATTCAGCCGTGACAAATCTTGTTGTGCCCATGCCTTCAAAGTGAATTCCTGGCTCAGATTTAAATCTTGTTATTTGAACAGGATTTGCAACAATTATGGGGAACATCAATACTGCTATAAGCATTATGATCAAGTTGGTATGGCTTGAGCGTCTCATTTTCTTTCTTGGTACTTCTACAGGTTCATGATGGTTTTGACTTGTTTCATTGAACTCGGGCTGGGTTTCAATTGTTCGATTTCTTCATGATTTTCCTTTATTGGTAAAGGTGCTAATCGATGTATTGCTCGTTTTCAAATACCGGTTGAGGTGCCTTGTAGACTTGAATTATTCTTCCAAGGGGCCATTGAAGAATTGGAACATTATCCTCCTTGATGATTACCAGGCCTCCAGGTTTAATATTAGGAGATTGCTCTCTCCATTTGTGTCTGTATTGCAGCTCATTCAAATAGTCTCTAGACCATCTATTCCAAAATTCGTTCTTTAGATGCGAAACCAGTTTCCAGCGTTACAACGCTTTTGCGTTAAGTGTAGTTGTGTTTACATCAGGTATGGCTGTTAAAGGTTCACCGATTAAAAAGTGTCCCGGTGTTAACGCAGTCAGATCATTTGGGTCTTCCAACATTGGAGTTATTGGCCGTCAATTCAAAACTGCTTCAATGCCGACCATAACTGTTTCCAGTTCTTCATAGGTTAATGATGCTGTAGAAACACTTCTCACTAATAAATGTTTGGCAGACTTAACAGCAGCTTCCCATAACCCACCTTATTGCACCTTATACAATGTTGCACGATTGATCGCGAAAGGATTTTTCCCTTTATTGGCCAGAATCTTTGTCGAGTGTGGGCTAGCAACGTTTGAGATCCACAGTGATAATTTTTCTCATGAATATCATGATCAGTTTCGTTATTGGGTCATCATATGGTAGGAGCATTTGATGTTTTGCATCGTATGACAGGGATGAAGAGTTGATTCGTCCACCAACCCGAATAATTCCATTTTCGTCCAGAAATGGGGAGAGACCATTGAGAGAACTTGATTTGTGTAATTCTTTGTATTTCTTCAATTCCTTGATTCCACTATTAAAGTGTGTTTGCTGTAATGTTGATAAAACTTTCATTAGTGCATCATCTATTTCCATGGGTGTTAGTGTTAATTGTGTTGGAGTTGAAAGTCGATTCTGTTTGCAAAGACGTATAAACCTTTGAACATAGGCTATAATGCGTGTAAGTGTCTTGAATGAGTTTCCGTGGTTGACTTGCCGGAGAAGATTTTCTGTTTCGATACTTGTTACTGTAGCCGAAATTTTCTTCCTTCGTTCTTCATCAGTGTTTATTGCTAAAGTTTTACAAAAAGGCCTTGACCATGTGTCCCCCTTCCCATGAAGAAACAGAGGTCCGTATAACCACATTCCGCAAGACTTGAGCTGAGTCGGAGATAAACTACGTGATAGTACATCAGCAGGATTGTCTTTTGATCTGACGTGTCTCCATTGCTCGGCAACTGAAAGATTCTGAATTGTAGCTACCCTGTTGGCTATGAAGGTGTGAAATGACGATGAATTGGAGTTAATCCAATTTAAAACAATTTCAGAATCGGTCCAAAAGTATATTGTTGTGTCTTCAATTTTAAGGTCACTTTTAGTTCTGGTTGCTAGAATAGTACTTAATACCGCAGCACAAAGTTCCAGTCGTGGAAGTGTCTGTTTTTTAAGTGGTGCTACTCGTGATTTTGAACACAGTAATCTCATAATTATTTTTCCGTCACTGAGAACTGATCGAATGTATATCGCTGCGCCATAAGCTTTCTCGGAAGCATCAGCGAAGGCATAAATCTAAATTAACTTAGGGACTTCTGAATTAAAAACGTGTTATTCAGTTCTTTTAGACCATCTTGGAACGATAGCCATTTGGTGTGAAACTCTGCTGGCAATGCTTCATCCCATGTGATTTTCAGTTGCCATAATTGTTGTATGAAGATTTTCGCAGTTACTATAAGTCTTTCCAAAGCCAAAAATCTGTTTAGAGTAATATCTTGGGATGATCCTAAGACTGTAGTGTTTTGTGCCAAGGGTAGTCTAACTATAAAACGACCCTTATCGTCTCTTCTTGTGGTTTGAGTAAAATGTTCTTCGCACCGTTTTTCTGCCAGGGTAGTCTTTGGTTCAGCTACCTCTACTTCTTCGAGTTTCCAAAATTTCTCGATTATCTGATTTGTTTGGTCCTCAGATTCGCTACAAATTCCGCATGTTGCTAAAGCAATTGTGTTCGTCTCAATCTTTCCTGATAGGATCCATCCAAATACGGTGTTTTGTAGTGTTGGCAAGCCCTCACCTAATTTTATTTGTCCAATTGATAACAATTGATGAAAAAATTCTGCGCCGAGAAGAACGTCAATTTTGCCTGGTCTGCTGAAATTTGGGTCAGCCAGTGTAATATTGATCGGGATTGCCCATGAGGAAATATCCAAATGCTGCGTTGGTTGTGGTGATATTATGTTTTTGAGGACAAAAGCTTCCAACTGTGTGGAAAACCTATTTAGTCTTGAACATAATTGAAGGTTCACACGATGGACTTCCCTTTTACCATCGCCGATACCCTGAATACTCATTGACGTATTTTTTGGCGATATGCCCATTTTCTTGATGAGGCTCTCCATAATTAAGTTGACTTGGGATCCAGAATCAAAAAAATCTACATTCAATGCTTTTGCCGTTCCTATCGGTTAATCTTATTTGTGTTGTGCTGAGAAGAACGTAACTCTTGTCATTTAATGCAGCCAATGTAGTCAATTCTTTTTTGTCTTTTGCTGATTCCAATATTGCTTACGTTGAGCTCTCCGTTTCTGCGATTTTGGCCGGATCGTTGCTGTGTAATAGTGTGTTATGCCTCTTATTGCATTTGGTACAGGTCCGCGATGCACATGCCTTAGCCTTATTTCCGAATCGTAGGCAATTAATGCATAGCATTTGCTTTTGAACAAATTGTAGGTGATTGCTGGTGGGCCAGTCTAAAAACTGTTTACAACCGTACAGCGGATGAGCTTCAGTATTGCATGCTCGGCATAAGTTTCTAGTTTTCTTTTCAATTTGTGTTGCCGATACAACTGACGAACATGATTTTTAGTTTTGTTTTGACTGTGACCTTGATACCCTTTGTCCAATTGCTTCCAGTGATTGGAAACGCAATTCCTAAAAACTTAAAAACTCCTTTGATGGTTGATTTTCCCTTGGATTTCTGAGTGCTTGTTCATATAGCACGTGTGTGGTCCTATCGAGCTTCTTGATTAGGAGATGTAGCAATAGAGGATCCCAACTAGAAGTATCCACTCCTAAATTCTTTAAGACTGGAAGTCCTTCTTGTGTGGTGTCATGGAGCTCACTTATCGCAGAAGCTGACACATTTTCAGACGTATGATTTGGTTGACTTATAATTTTCTGGATTAATGCTGTTCTTAGCACTCGCACGTTGTTATATCTCTCTTGAAGCGATTGCCAGGCTGTCAGATAGTTTTCTTCCGTCAGCGCCAAATGTCCAATCAGTTTTTCTACTTTCCAGAGACATTTGTTTTTAAGTACCACATATTTTGTAGATTAGGAATTGGCTTGTAGTGTATCATTTGTTGAAAAATATCAAAAAATTGACGCCATTTTAAATAGTCTCCATCGAATTTCGGAATTGTTAATTTTGGTAAGTTCAATGAATTGTCAATCGGTATGTTGTTGCTATTCATTGACGTGGAATGACTGTTCGAAGTCTGGCAACCCATTTTCATTGCTAAGTCGAGTATGTTGCTTTCTACTAGTGCTTCGACTTGAACATATGTACTTGAGTCATATCCATGTTTCGTTGGATCATCACTTAACTCCCAAATTGAATAATTAAGCGATTCGATTTGTTGCCATACCCTGTTTATCATTTCCCGCTTTGCCTCATAATATTCTCTGGGCCGTGGCTCATCGTCCTTAGAAACCGATCCTAATAAGCGATGCAGTGAATTGATTGCCTGAATCTGCTTTCTTATGATACTGCTGACATTACTAACATCAGATGCACCACCTCCTTCATCAGTCTTAGATACTGCAAAATGAGTGTATGAATTGCCTTTTAGTGAGCCAATATTCTTGTTGAATAATTCGGAGTATTGTATGACTAATTCCCGGATCTCGGTATAATAATCCTTTAAGAAGTATTCGTGGTTATGATCGATGCTGGACAGCCTTCGAATTCGGTTGTCCGTTTCTTCGAACTGCGACCATGCAGTCTCTAACAGTGACAACCGATCTTGAAAGTATTTGACAGTTGACTTTCTGTCCGCTCCATCCTTCTTAAAGTTTACTATGATCCGCTGAATTTCCTCTCCTTCCTTCAGTTGATTTGTTGCTAGTTCCTCCATCTTGGGCTAAGGCTCTTTTGGTTGTGATTTATGATGGTGCAAATGTTAAAGCCCAGTGCTCTAGCCCTGGTAACGCTTTCTTGTACTCGCTTTTGATCCGATGAATATGTGAGTCAACTGTGTGAATCACTTCTTAGAACAAAAGTCCAATCGCTGTATGTGAAACAATGTGTGAATCACGTCGGGGTCACCAAATGTTGAAGACAATGCTCGTTTGCATTGTCTGTTTTAATTAAGGAATTGGACAGGGCACATAAACCTTGACCGTTTGTTTTTTGTTGTGCGCCGATCCAAGTGCATAAACCTGGACTACTAGTGGAGATTATTATTAAGACCCCTACCACTGGTGGGGGGAAGTCTTAACGTAGCGAAAAGGACAAGCTTGAAGTGTTGATCAATAGCGAGTGTTTCTTTATTGAACTCTTAACTATATTTATACAAAATTATGGCTAACTAAGCTTAAATTATAACAATGAGCAATAACAAAATAAGTAACATGACCTATATAATTATCGTTCATACAAATCAAAAAATTACAGTGAAACAAATATTGTCAATGTAGCAAAATGTGAGTCGCAAATTTGTAAGTGCAATGAATTATAGTTTGTGTGCAAAGCATACAGCGAAGCTGTTGATGGAAAACATATATACATAAACACAAATACATTTCTGTGTAAAGATACTTAAAAATTAAACACGTGATTTTAATCAAAATTCCATATGGCCACTACCAGCCGAAATTTTGTGAAACTATATATAGGGTCCGCCATCTAACGATTTTTTTCAACTTGCTTATTTCGTGAACGGTAACACTTAGCTCATGTCTGATTCGACAGATAATTAGTTTTATCCTTCCGAAGAACGAATATGGTTGTGCATACGCTTGAACAACGCTGGGACTTAGAGAAGATGCCGATTTTGCCAAAAAAATCATCTTTTCAGATGAAGCTCATTTTGATCTTGGCGGGTATGTAAACAAGCAAAATTGTCACATTTTGGGCACAGAAAACCCGCATGCATACATTGAAAAGCCGATACACCCAAAACAAGTCACTGTTTGGTGCGGATTTTGGTCCAGAGGCATAATTGGGCCATTTTTCTTTTTTTTGGCAGTTACAGTCAATGGCGATCGTTATCGGGCCATGTTGAACGAATTTTTGTTCACAAAAATTGAAGAGGAGGATATTGGCAACATTTGGTTTCAACAGGACGGCGCTACGTGCCACACAGCTGAAGCTACACTCGATGTTTTGCGCCCTGTTTTTGAAGATCGCATTATCAGCCGCAGAGCTGATGTCGTTTGGCCACCTCGGAGCTGCGATTTGACACCGTTGGACTATTATTTGTGGGGTGCCGTAAAAGATAAGTGTTAAGCCAACAAGCCAGAGACAATTGACGCTTTAAAGGACAATATTCGTGAAGCCATTGGTAAAATACAGCTGCACATAATCGATAATGTGCTTAAAAATTGGACCGATCGTGTAGGCTACTGCATGGCCAGCCAAGGCAGCCATTGAAATTAAATTATTTTGTATTATTAACCGGAAGGATTGTACTTTCAAATAAAGAAAGAAATTTGAGAAAATATTCAGTAGTTTTTTTATAGCATTTTCAAAAAAAAAATTTTTTTTGGCGGACCCTATATACCCTATATATACCTTGCACTGACCTTTGAAAGGTTAAGATGGTCATGAAGAATGGTGTGAATGGTACCAATTGAAAGCTTGGTGATCTCTGCCATCATTTTCACCTTTATTCGGGCATCCTCAAGAACAAGTTTTTCGACTTCTTTGATGCTTTCTCCCGTACAAGCAGTAGCCGGGGCGCCGGAGCCGGGGTCGTCTTCAATGCTCTCTCTGCTTCTCTTGAACTCACTTGACCACTTTTGCACAGTTGATAATGAAGGTGCGGAACCCTGGTAAACAGCCACCATCTCTTCATGAATAGTTTTTTGACTTTTTCCTTGCTTAGTGAGAAATTTAATTACAGCGCGATGCTCAATTTTCACCATCATCGTCTCAGTTGCCATTATGATTCTGTTTAACTAGAGATAAAACGCGAATTAATAATCACATTTATATGAATGCACCAAAATAATAGTATTACTTGATAAATAACTCAATTTTTATATACAACCACAGCTTCACCCCGATACCGAAAATATGTTGAACGCCCCTCGTATGTATGTTTGTTCCTTCGTGGCACTCTAGAGACCAAACGCGTGGGCCGATTTTGGTGGTTCCTACATCTATCGATTTGTTGTAGTATTGCGCGTGTCACATACATATATGGTTGCTCCTTTGTGGCACTCTAGAGACCAAACGCGTGTTCCGATTTCGATGGTTCTTACATCTATCGATTTGTTGTAATCTTTCGCGTGCTACTGAAGACATGGTATTAATCAAAATTCAATATGGCGACTACTAGGCGAAATTTGTGAAACTATATACATGTGAGATAGGTAGCCAGACCGACGCGGAGTTAGTTTAGTTTAGTTTTGAATGCATTTTATTTTCTTAATCACTAACTCTTACATACTAACAAAAAATGCTTAAATGCTAGGTTGCAATTACTTAACAATCTTATACTAACTTACTGGCCCCACACAGGCACTCTAAGCTACTCTAAATTCTTATATCTATGTCTTTCGACTTCATTTATATTTTATTTGGAATGTTTATTTTATATACTTAGGGCTAAGAAATACCGACGCGGTGATACCCTACTGAATGTACGACAAACTTATACATAACACTCACACATAACTACATAGAAGACGCATACAATTCATACCCAAAAGACCACAGAACAGTAAAATCATCCGTCGCCAAACGAAACGAAGACCACACGAAATACAACAAAAAAACACAAGAGAACATCCGACTGAACGGTGCATACACAGTGCAAGCACACGACACATATACCGACGACACCGCGACCAACGAATAAATACGCAGATCGAGACAAACAAGCCAGAGTCGACCGTTACTTATGCCAAGCTTATGCCAAGTTAGTGGAGTCTCCAACTATATGGGAAGGCAATTAGACCTCATTTTCACCACTGACCCCATAAACTCCTCTGTGTCGCTCTGTCCCCTTTCACTATCGACCATTGATAACTTTCACCCACCACTTCTTCTTTCTCTTTTCCACCACTCTACTTTCCGCCCACCCCATCTGCAGCTACCACTTCTTACGACTTTCATAAAGCGAATTTCCGCAAAATTAACGCATATCTTAGTAAGTGTTCATTTGATTTCGCCAATATGCCCCTAAAAAGTGCTCTCTATTTTCTACAGAGAATTACTTAATTCTATTTCTCTCTATGTCCCCTTTTCGCTTAATAGGACCTCTTCTACGAGCCCCCCGTGGTATAATCGTAAACTTCGCTCTTTACGTAACAAAAGAAACAAATTATGGACAGTTTTCCTCCGGTCCAACTCTTTTGTTGACTATTCAAACTATCTCGGGTCATACCTTCAATTCGCCCAGCTCTATAAGTTTCTCTATCAGCAATACCTTGATAGTGCGCAATCAAGGCTTATAAATGATCCTAAATCTTTGTATCAATTCGTTAATTACAAAAAAAATCCGACGGTTTTCCTCCATCCCTCTCATACGAAAATATATCATCAACTGATCCGCATAAAATAGCTAACTTTTTTGCTACTTTTTTTAAGCAATCTTTTGCCGATAATTCCTTCGTACCGGATCCCTCTTATTTCAAATACCTACTTAACTTCCCTATTGGCCCTTCTATTTTTCATAGCTTTGATCATACAGTAATAGAAAACAAATTACAACAACTTAATGATGAATACTTACCCGGCCCAGATGGCCTTCCATCCATATTTCTTAAAAAGTGTTCCTCAACTCTTTCACGCCCCCTTGCTAATCTCTTCCGATTATCGCTCTCTCAAGGTGAATTTCCACAGATATGGAAGTCCTCTTTCATAACACCCATACACAAAAAGGGATTAAAGAGCGAAGTCACTAATTACCGCCCTATAGCAAAACTTTCCCATATACCCAAACTCCTCGAAAGTATTTTGCATGAAGCCTTAAGCTTTCAGTGTAAATCTTTTATTTCCCCCAATCAACACGGCTTTCTGAAGGGTAGATCAACTACCACTAACCTCGTAGAATTCGTGTCCTCTGTTCTCTCAGCCTTAGAAAATGGTAAAGAAGTTGACGTTATAACAACTGATTTCAGTAAAGCTTTTGACAAGATATCTCATAAACTAATCCTGTTCAAATTGTCCGTCCTGGGCTTTGAACCCATTTTGCTTAAATGGATATCTTCTTACCTGGATAATCGTTTTTATAATGTTCGTTTCAGATCTGTCCTATCGGCCCCTTTCTTGGCCACTTCAGGTGTTCCTTAAGGTAGTCACCTAGGTCCACTCCTCTTCATCCTAACTATTAACGACCTTCAAAGGCTCATTCAACACTCAACACGTTCCCTCTATGCTGTCGATACCAAATTTTTTAAACCCATTTCCTCACAACAAGACTCCACCCTCCTTCAAATAGATCTAAATAGTTTTTCCACCTGGTGCATCAAGAACTGCTTAGAACTCAATGTCTCCAAATGTCAATCGATTACTTTCTCACGTAAGTGCAAGAAGTCTCCTCAACGAATTTACCATCTCGACGGCCAACCTATACCCCTTGTTGAATCTATCCGCGACCTTGGTATATTATGCGACAGGCAGCTTAATTTCCGCTCGCATATTGATGAGATAATTTCTAAAGCAAACTCATCACTCGGCTTCGTTAAAAGATGGTCCAAAGAATTCTGCAACCCGTACGTGACTAGATCACTATACATCACTTACGTTCGCCCCCTTCTCGAGTACGATAGCCAAGCGTGGTGTCCCTTTCAACGAGTTCATGTATCTCGTATTGAGAGGATCCAGCGTCGTTTTCTTCGCTTTGCTCTTCGAGGTCTACCTTGGAACGATCCTCTAATCTTACCTCCCTATCGACACCGTCTCAAACTCATTAACCTGCATACCCTTAAGGAATGAAGGGACGCAGCAGACATTTTGTTCATTCACCGACTCCTCTCAGGCTCCGTCGATTGCACGCCTCTTTGCAACTCCATTTTCTTTAACACTAACCCTCGTAATCTACGTTCCACCCGTCTCTTTTATATACCTATCCACCGCACCACATATGGCTCTAACGAACCAATCTCCCGTATGCTGCGTAAGGTAAACTCCAACCTTTCCGTTTTCGATTTTAATCGCAGCACACTTTCCCTCAAATTCGATCTCCTTCACCATCCTTAGCTTTAAGCCCTAGTATTAGTTTAAGTCTTAGTTTTTAAGCTTGTATTAAGCATAATAAATGGGGGCTGTTAGCCTCCACCAAAATTAAAATTAAAAAAATTAAATTGCCTTTTTAAAAATCCAGCAAGCAAGTAGAGTAGTATTTGAGTTTTATTTGAACCATTGTGCTGGCCAGTCGCTTTTTGTCTTTTATTTAAATAAATATAAAGTATAAAAAGTCGATAGTGTTTTCTTTTTCAAATCCCACAATTGGGGGTTTAACCGGGATTATTATTATAAAAGTCCGCTAAGATTTTAACCCGAGCAGTGAAAGTAACGGGGAAAAGTGAGAGACATTATTCTTAGGTTACAGTGAGATTCGCTAAATTCGGCCGAATCCAGTAGGTACGTGGGACAGTAAAACATTACCACGAGGTGGCGTGGTGGCACATGCAAATGTAAGCACGGTGTGGTTGTTTGTGCTAAAAACACGATAGATATAATTAGTAAGACAGTTTAAGTGTGACAAAAGCGTTGTGGACATCTCTCGTCAGTCCGTGGCAAAGAGAAAAAAGTTTGTACAGTGTACGGTGTCGTCAAACTCGTAGTATTGCCAATAATAACGGAGAGAAAAGGACAAATATTCAACACGTGTGTGCTGTGCATTGGAGTGATAAATAAAAAAAATTAAAAAAAACAAAGTAAAAGGGCAACAACAAGTAAGGCGTGGTACGTAAATCTCGTTAAGAAAACGAATTTAACGGCACCGCCGTTGTGTGCACCAACGAAGCAGCCCCGTGTCAAGGCGAGAAAATAGTGTTGCCGTCTCCAGCGAAAGGGCCCAATGCCGCGTCCAGGCAAGAGAGGAAGTTAGCAGCGTGGTGTCCGTGGAAGCATTGCCGCCGTGCTAAGGTGAAGCAGCAGCGATAGATAAGACTGTACTAAAAGGTAAGCGACCAAAGGCTTTTTGTTTGTTCATTTAAATAAAAGCTGGTAAAGATATTTTGAAACGAATAATATTGAAAAGTAAATATGGACAGAGACGCGATTTTGGCTATGACCGTGGACGGGTTGAGGGACAGACTGACCGGCTTAGGGTTAGAGGCGACGGGCCTGAAGCAGGCGTTACAGGAAAGGCTCCTAAACCATTTCGGGCTATCTCGTGACGATGGGGTTGAAGGCGAAGATGGAGGTCCTGAGCGAAAGCAGCGGTGAGGGCTCCGGTATGACAGCTAGGACGATGTCGAGGTCGCTGTTCACACTACGAGACGTAGAGGACTCGTTCTCGTCATTCGATTGAACCGGGCACCCAGGCGTTAACCAATGGGTCGAAGAGTTCGAAGATAGGGATAAATAGCTGGGTCAAGTTAAAGAATGCGTTGAAAGAGGAGTTTGGTAGTTGGTTGTCGGTGGCAGAGGCGCACAACCTGCTAAGAAATCGCCGCAAGAGGACATCTAAGACCCTGCGCGAATACTTGTATTCCCTGATGGAAATCGGCAAGGCCATCAACTTAGACGAGGAAAGCCTGGTAGGGTATTTCGTGGACGGGATCCCTGACTCCAGGCATAACAAGTCCCTTTTGTACCAGGCCGAAACCATCGACCAACTAAAAGGCTAGCTGAAGGCGTACGACAAGCTACGTGTTTCATGTCAAGAGTCGACATACTCGAGAGAGAACCACCGAACGTTGACCAGCGGACACCAGGCGGTATCACACAGAAAAAAGAGGGAGACTCTTTCAAATGTGGGGCCATGACACATATTGCCATAGATTATCGGTCGAAGGAGTTTGTATGTTTCAAGTGTGGGCGACCAGGCCATAGGGCGAGAGATTGCAGGGTGGGTGCACAGCCATCGGAAGGGTCAGCTGGAAATAGCGGCGGTCACACTGCGGCAACGAGTGGCCAAGGCAGGGCTTGGCCAGAAGCAAGGTCGATCTAGCGATCGGATCAAGTAGAGTCTTCAAGGACATTTCGGTGGGTGGTATGTATACTTAGGTACGATAGTCTGTTGATGATGGACTACCAGCTGCTGAAGGCTGAGAAGAGGAATCTGTTGGGTATTGGACAGCAGAAGGTGACGACGATGGGCAACTTAAGTTTAGAGCTTGTGGTGGATGGAATTCCGTTGGAATTAAATTTCCATGTGGTGCGTGAAGGCGAACTGCCGTATTCGGCCGTAATAGGGAACGGTGTTCTGTAACAGATGAATCTGATGATCTCGGATGATGGGGTGGAATTCAGAAACAAACAGAGCACGGTAAAGGTCGAGGATGAAGCAAGACCGAACGAATTAGTTGTTGAGTTAGGTAAAAGCCAAGAGTACACTGCTGGTTGTGGCAAAGTTGGCCATGAATCAGAAGTACTCCAGTTGAAGTTGAACAAGTCGGGTGGAGGACAGGAGTACACTGCTGGTTGTGGTAAGATTAGCCACGAACCAGAAGTACTCGAGTTGATAGAAAAGTTCGGAGAAATCTGTATGTTTGCGGAGGAGCAGGCGTTTCGAGGGGAACCTGAGCTCAATATGAAGCTGGAGCATCTGAGCGGTGAGGTACGAGAAGAGTTGATGACGATCATTGAGGGGCACGAGCCGACCAGAGGGGAGCCGTCACCGGTCGTCATGAAATTGGTGCTTAAGGATGATGTCCCTGTTTTCCAAAGGCCAAGGCGGATGGCGTACGCCGATCAACTATTTGTGCTAGAGCAAGTGGAGCAATGGCTCGCGGAAAAGATTGTGCAGCCAAGCACATCTGAGTATGTGTCACCAATCGTCCTAGTAGCAAAGAAAGACGGAACGAAGAGACTGTGCTGCGACTACCGGAAGTTGAACGAGAAGGTTACCAGAGACAACTTTCCGATGGTTCTAATTCACGAAGTTCTCGAGAGGTTGCCGGGAAGCAGCGTATTTATGACCTTGGACCTGAAGAACGGGTTCTTCCACGTACCAATGCATCTGGACTCTCGGAAGAATACGGCGTTTGTGACCCAGGATTAACAGTACGCATTCCTCTACGTACCCTTTGGGATAAGTAACTCTCTTGCGGTGATTGCGAAGTTTATCTCTGCCATTTACCGGACGCTAATCCAATCTGGCACTGTCGAGGCCTACATGGACGACCTAATTATACCCACGAAGGACGAAGGGTAGGGCCTTAAGAAACTAGAGCTGGTCCTCGGGGTTGCGGCGAAATATGGATTGCGGATAAATTGGAAGAAATGCCGGTTCCTGAAGAGGAGGATTACGTTTCTAGGTTACATCATAGAGAACAACATAATCCAGCCGTCGGACGAAAAGACCAAGGCTGTAAGAGATTTTCGGGTCCCATCGGATAAGAAAGGGCTCCAACGGTTCTTAGGGTTGACTTCATACTTCCGTAAGTTTGTGGAAGGGTTCGCCGTGGTCGCCAAACCTATGTTGGACCTGCTTCGTAAAGAAGTGAAGTTCAGGTGGGAGCCCGAGCAGATGACAGCGTTTATGCAACTGAAGGCAGCGCTAACCAAAGCTCCTGTCCTTAAGTTGTTCAATCCTAAGGCGGCCACCGAGATACACACAGACGCTAGTAAGTTCGGGTAAAAAAAAAAAACCAAAGTGCCGCGGTGCAGAAAAAAAAAATAAAAAAATTGAACTACCCCTATCCACCCCCCCATTACACCTACGCGCTGTCATTTTTTTTGTTACCGGTGCTATAAGGACAACCCACAAATAAGCTGGTGGGCGAAAAGTCCTTGCTGGTGTTGTAAAAAAAAAAAACAACTTAAAAAAAAAAGATCGTAGTGCGCCATCCCATAAACTTACAAAGCTACATCGCCTGCAAGAGGTGCTCCGCGGGACAACCTCAACAACCTCAACAACAACAACAAAAAAATACAAAAGTGAAAAAAGCAAAAAACAAAACAAAAAAAAACAATACATACGCAAAATAAGTGACAAAAAAAAATTTTATTATTATTAAAAAAAACGAACATTTATATGTACATATACATATACATACATATATATACATATATATAAAAATAATAATAATAATAAATAATTAAATGGCAAGATTTTAAATTTAGTGAATAGGTTAAGTTCTAGATTTGAGTTTTTTTTAATTTTTTTTATTTAATGTGTAGAGTAAGATTAGGGCTAAGTGAGTTGTTAATTTTTTTTTTTTTTTTGAATTGTATTTGAATTTAGTTTTGTACGCAAGAAAAAATTTTTTTTTGAGATTTCAAGGGTTCTTCAAGTTCTGGCGCCAGAACTACGAGGGATCTGAAATTCGGTAAGTCTTTCGTATATTCTCAAGTTTCTTTTTTTGGCTACAATAACAGTAGCCTTACAGAAGTTTTTTTAATAGAATTCAAAAAAAAAAAACTCGTACTGTTTATTAAGATTTTTTTTTGTGAATTTATCTTTTTTAATAAATCATTTGTCATGGTCATGAATTGAATTAAGGTTTTTTTATTAAAATGATGGAGTGAATCCAACGCAAGTGGTGTGTGGATGGGCGGACCGACCGTCCTTCGATGGGGCGACTGTGACCGGACGTGACGTACACACGAAAACGACATATCGAATATGACGTGACTGACTTCCGATGATTGTTTTTTTTACATGTGGTAACTGGGAGGGGCTACCATTCACAGATCCGGCCAGAATGGTAGCAATTGGTCGCATCCAAGTGCGATAAGGGTGGGTTGGCCATCCTCAGCCAACAACACCTGGCTTATTTCAGGTCGTAACGAGCTGTCATCGCTGTATCATTCTGGGACACATTATTCGGTGTAGGGTACGTAATGTTAAGTTAGTTTTAGGTTTAGTTATAAGTCGTTAATTAAGTTCGGTAGTTAGGGATTAGGTTAGTGTAGGATTAGTTAGTTGTAAGCGCGAAAATCCCGGTCTTGCACAGTGGTGATGGCACACAGAAGTGATCTTGCTGTTTCATTTCCTCTTTCTTCTATCATCTCTCTCTCCTCCTATCTTTTAAGTCCGTCCGTGAAATAACGTAGATTTCTCCAGGCTATCTTTGTTTTCTCTTTTTTTATAACCCGGCACGAAAACAAAAAGGTAAGTTGAGTTGCGATGCACGGGGTAGTGGCAAGAACCTACCCAACCCGACGAGCTAGAGCCGAGCAACCGCGAGCGTGCCACTGCCAACTACTCCTGCATCATGGATGCCTCCGTGGCCAACTGACTCCCTTACAATGGCGCCCAACGTTAACGGCTAGTCCGCTAGTTTTTTTCTTTTTCAAAATTTTTACTTTCCTATCTATCTTTTATTTCTCCAAGATCACATTCTGATTATGCTTTTGGTTTTTGAGCAGATCAACGGTGGCTGTCCGGTCTCCAAGCGAGAAGCCAAGGGACTTAGTGAGGTAATCGGGAGTCTGTAAAGGATCCGAAAGCGGACTAGAAGTGAGAGGTCGATAGGCTTCAGCACTCGTTACGATACTGAAATACCAGTCTCCACTATACGTGACTCGACATTACATTACGAACTATACTTAGACCGACTTTAGTACCCATCGAGAGTGACTGGAAAATCGGTTCCCAAATTCTACACACCAATGCGATCTATAAGAATTAATTCAACACAACAATTTTTTTTTGAGTTTCAAATTATTTAGTCATATATTTACATCATATTTTTCATTTTTTTTTTCATTAGATATCCTTTTTTTAACCTTTTTTAGATTAGTTTTTTTTGAATATATATTTTTTTTATTACTCCTTTTTTTTGAATCACAACATTTTTTTTTCATATACATAAAATATCAATTTCAAAAAACAAAAAGGAGGTAATCAGTTCTCTCCTGGCAAACGCCGTGTACGGTCGTGTTTTTTTTTTCCGCAGTGAGAATTATTTTCCTTTTTGATTTCTTCAATTGAAACAAGTGGTTTATTTTTTTGTTGACCAGCACCGTTAAGGTGAAAAAAGAAATAAAAATCCTTACATTTATTTCGTTGACTCTTATAAAACTTAAATAAACTTCAATAAGTGAATCGTATAAGACAACATGGACTGGGGGATACCCCCCCCCTACGCAGAACCAGTTTAAAGACCTTGAACCAGAGGTCAATTTAAACTGGTCAAAGAAGAAAACTAAACGGAAACATTTAGATGAAGTGTTTCCGCAACTACCCACAGTGAATAATGATTGCAACATCCCACGTTTTATCGTGATAACTGGAATGGAGAAAGTAAGTAAAAGTGAAACCCCTCGCCCTCTTTCCTCTTATAATCCTATCCGTATAAATCGAGGCCTTGAGCATATATCAAAGGATATTTTAGAAGTGAAAGCCATGAGATCAGGTGATCTCCTTCTTAAAGTACTTAATTTGATTACAGCTGAAAAATTCCTTAAAGCCAAGCTTGTTGATTCTATTCCAGTTAAAATAACTAGTCACTTAACTCTCAACTCAGTTCAGGGAAGAATTTTTTCCAAGCATATTATAAATATAACAGAAGAAGAAATTCTGGATGAACTTAAGAAATATAAAGTGACAGAAGTTAGAAAGATCATGAGAAGGGAAAATGATGTTTTGATTCCAACAGGTGCAGCAATTTTAAACTTTGACCAAATTCGCCGTCCTTGTGAAATCAGGATCGGTTGGGTTAATTGTAAAGTGGAAGAATTCATTCCAAACCCTATGCGATGCGTCATCTGTCAAAGGCTAGGACACACTAAAAATAGGTGTACAAATGCAATTGTCTGCAAACAATGTTGCCTACCTCCACCTCACGATAATTGTACGCGCATACATTGCATAAATTGTAAAGAGGAATCTCATACATCATATGATCCAGCTTGTCCATCTTTTCTCCGTTACAAATCTGTTAATAAAATCAAAGCTGATCGTCGTTGTACAGTCCGCGAAGCATGGCAAATTTTTAATGACAACCCCCTGCTCCATCAACTACCTGCTCCTAAAAAACGCAACTCTACTTTATCGGAAATTATAAGAAAACAAAATGAAAACGGAACAACAAAGCAAATGAACACAAACCACATTACCCCTTCCACCCCCGCTCTAACAACCACAACACAGATCCCCCCACCAACACAGAACACCTGCTTAAACAACGAATCATCTCCAACTCCAACACCAGCCACAGTAAACAAAAATACCATACAACAAGTTCAAAAGCAACATATGAGTAATCCAACACGAGACAATTCCAATTTAATCAAACCTTTGCTCCAATCAAACCAATTATCTGCTACACCTTTACACACTAACAACACAACTAAGACCCAGAACGCAATGAGTATCAACAATAAAACAGAAATAGCAACAGATGTATCATCTCTTTCTCACTTAGAAGACTGTTACATGCACAACACCTACGCTGAAGCTGAATGCTCAGCTGACATAATTAATACACATGCTCAGACCAATACATCTAGCAACCTTAAACCATCTTCTCTCCCACTTTTGACAGAACAATCTAAATTTACAACACACAAACTAACATATTCGAACAATAATTCCCCACAATAATGACTCCTTTGGAAATTGATATTGTAATCCTCCAATGGAATATCCAAGGCTTTATCAACAACAAACCTATTCTCGAACGATTAATAGCAAAACACCAACCAGATATTATAGCTTTACAAGAAACTCACCTAACAAAAAAACAATTTCAGTATTTATATGTCAAGAATTACACTGCTTTCCCCCATAACAAAGATTACAACTATTCCAAATCAGGCGTAGGTTTTCTTGTAAAAAATCGTATTCCTGTAAGTTATCACATTACTTCTTCCTCGGATTTGTTATACCAAACTATTGAAATTCCCACAAAAACACCGATAAAGATTACTAACATATATAGAGAACATGAAGTCCGCTTAACTCAAGACATCTTAGCGGATATATCTCAAAGCACTAATTGCCATCATCTAATAATGGGAGATATTAATGGATCTAATACACTATGGGGTTCAAATGCTACAAATTCAACAGGTTCAGAATTTGAACTTTTTGCAAACGACCGGAATCTTATCAGTCTAAATGATGGGTCCCCAACATATCTCAGTACAAAAAACACTCTCACTGCTATTGATGTGACTTTCGCATCTGAAGATTTTGCACCCTTATTTCACTGGGAGGTATTATCTGGAAGTAGAGATCATTTTCCCATACTTTTACGCTCTTCGGAAAGAAAGCAGAAGAAACAATCACAAGCACGTTTCAAAGAAAACCAAGCGAATTGGAAACTTTTCAAGTCCACTACTCACTTACTTGCATCCTCAATTCCATTTTCGGCTAACACAAACCAAGAAGCTTCTAAAATCAAGAAAATTATAAGAAATGCGGCATCAAAATCCATTCCCACCTCGAAGCAAAAAGGTTCCAAACGGAATCCCATATGGTTCTCACACGATATTTCAAACTTAGTCAAAGAAAAGAACGTTGCCTGGGCTATGGCGCGCAAGAACCCAACTACAGCGAACTGTATAGCATATAGAAAAACCTGTGCAATGCTCCGGAGGGAATCGATCCTTGCAAAACGTTCTTCATGGAACAATTTCATTAACTCCATGGACCCATCTTTAGATTTAAAAACATTATGGAATAGAGTAAGATCTCTGCGTTCTTCAAAGCCTCTACAAGTTTTTCCCTATATGTATTTTAATGACTCACTTCATAGCGATCCTGAAGTAATAGCTAACATATTTGCTGATAAATGGGGAAAATACAGCGCCGACAGAAATTACACAGATGAAGTAATTCTTAAAAAAACAACTTTTAAAGTTGAAAGTCTACCTACCCTAGCAATCGAATCAGAATACCTTTTAGAAAAAATAACAACAATTGAGTTTGAGATGACATTAAGGACAACTAAAGGCACCTCTCCAGGTAGTGATAAGATTACATACAATATAATTAAATGCTGCTCTGAAAATCTAAAAACTAGAATCTGTAACTTATACAACAACATCATAAGTACGGGTATATATCCCCATGATTGGAAAAAAGCGCAACTCAAGCCCATTCCTAAAGACGCTAAGGATCGCCATATCTATGACGGATACCGCCCGATTTCGCTATTACCTGTTCTCTCCAAGATTTTGGAAAAAATCATTGCGAGACGAATTGCGTGGTTAATGGAGAAAAAGTTAAGTCCTGAACAACATGCTTTTAGGCCAAATAGGGGAGTTCACACTCTCATACACCTCCTTGAAAACAACATCACGACTAACTTATCTAAATCACAACATAGCGTGGTCATGTCAACTGATTTACAAAAGGCTTTCGACCGAGTTTTAGCATGCACAGCTATTAACCAACTTCATCTCTGGGGTGTACCAAAAATGATTCTTAAGGTCATTTTATCCTTCCTATCTGGAAGAACTTTCCAAGTTAACATTGATGGTTTCTCTTCATCCTTAGTTAAACTGGAAAATGGTATCCCACAAGGATCTCTCTCCGTCGTCTTATATAATGCCTACATAGACTCACTCATTGCTAGGATTAATTCACAGAAATGCAAACTTGACTTTGTAGGAATCTACGCCGATAATATTTATACTGTTGCATCTGGTGATCCTATTTTGGTAAATAGAATATTAAAGGCAGCCGATACAACAATAAACACATGGGCCCAAGAGGTAGGTGCCATCATTCCACCATCGAAAGTTCAAGCCCTTCATCTCTGCCGGAAAAGGAAGTGCGCACCTTCTCCTCTTACTCTTCGTGGATCTACAATCCCATTACTAAGTGAACTTAAAATATTAGGGCTAATTTTTAGCAAAAACTTAAAATGGAATCTACACACTAAACATATCATTAATCAACTAAAATTACGAAACAACCTTCTAAAGATGATATGTTCTAGAAAAAAGGGACCACACTTGGAAACTGCCCTCCGAATAGCTCATGTTCTTGTAAATGGTACACTACAGCATGGTTTGACCACATACATGTGGACAACGAAAAACAATTTGAAGAGTATAAATACTGCTATTAATGATTGTTTCAGAACAGCAACAGGTGCTCTTAGATCGACACCCATTGAGGCACTTAGAGTGGAAGCTGGATACTCAACAGTTGAACATCTGGGAATAAAAAGAGGAATTAATTTAGTCAGCAAGGGACTTATCGACCGCGCCCATCCATTCCACGAAAAAATATGTGACAATTTCCTGAAAATTAAAATCAAACGAAAAAGATGTGTCTCTGCACTTGACCATATTGTACTTCATCTAATAGAAACACCAACCTGTCTTCCTGTTGTAACCCCAACCGGATCATTTGATCCGCCCCCTCCTTGGAAACGACATTTATTGCAAATTAACATCAGCCTTGCTAAACATAGAAAATACGAAACGCCTAACGAACAATTCCAAGTTCTTCATCATGAAATGCTTAACACCAGTAATGCTGACCGTTTTCTATACACGGATGGTTCCTTCAAAGACCATAACTCTACTTATGCCATCATTGAACTTAATGCAAATGGAGAAACAACAACAATACATCAGGGTTTACTCCCAGAATCAGCTGATAGCTATATTGCAGAATTAGCTGCAATCTATAAAGCCATTGCTTGTGCTCAAACATGGAGTGTACGGACTTTAATTCTTACTGATAATTTGAGTATTCTCTCTGGACTTATGAATGGAAATAGTAAATGCTGCTCTTTGGAAAACATAAGGAATTTGCTTGCTAACCACTGTAATATATCACTGGCTTGGGTGCCCAGCCATGTTGGTATTAAGGGGAATGAAGCTGCCGATAAAGCCGCAAAAGATGCTTTAATGTACCCATTAACAGTCGAAATGCCAGTTTCACTACAACTTGTTAGACGCACATTCCTTGGAATAGAAGAACTAACATTTATAAAATCTTGGGAAAACTGTCAAACTTTTCTTCGTCGTTTTCATCCGCAACATATTCGTATCCCGTACTGTAGATCTTTTAGCAGAGATGAATGTATTAAACTACTGCGCTTTAGACTAGGGAAAACACTTTTCACCAGTAGACATTTCTACAACCGCCAACCTCAAGAAGAATGTCAAAATTGTGGAACTCCTCTCTCTATCTGGCACATTATGGTTGAATGCCCCCTCTCAAGACAATTGGATAATAACTCCCAAAATGTTAAACAACTACTTGCAGATGCACTTAACCCTTCATCTACTCTATCGATTCTGTGTGTTAAAAATGCAGCATCCGTACATAATAAAATAAACGATATATAAAATCTGCTTTGTAAAATTAACTTGTTAACTTTCATTATGTAAATATTAAATAATAATAAAAAAAAAATTGTTAAAAAATGGCATCATATGGCCAGTATGCCCAGATGCCTTCCTTTTGTAATTTACTAAAATTCTTTTTGTAAATTACTTTTGAAATAAATAAATAAATAAAAAGGAGGTAAGTTACAGCAATTTATCCTTCGCTATGAATAACGAGACAGGGGCAGTCCGTAGGGACACTTCTTCGGGCGATCAAAACTGGAGGTTTTGATTTTGAGTATGAGCGGAGAGCTCCAAGGGACAAGTCAGACAGCAGTCTCCTAGGAGTCGCAACACAAGCGGTGTGTTTAGAATGGGTAACCACCGACACACGCGGCCCAAAGCAAATGCTGAACCAGAGGAACGACGTTCTCGTACGACTTTCGACGATTTAGTCCAGATCGCTGAGAACAAAATCAACAGGCGAAAGCGTCAGAGCCAACAACCCACAAGACGGTTCCCGTGCTGACAGGGATCCCGGAAATTTCCGGAGACGAATCTGGCTCCCATCCCTCGGAAGAAGAGAACGACGAGCATCGACAAACAAGCAAACGAGTACCGATGAAACGCCAAGACTCCTACGAAACTTACACTGGACAGTACGAAGCATACGATGAACATAGTGAGAGACGACCAGGAGGGATACGCAGAACAATGTACGAAGACGAAGACTACAACGTACGTAGACAGAAACAACCAGAGGACAGCCAAAGGACATACAGGCCACAAGTCGCCTACCCTAGGAAGATGGAAAGAAAAGAGGACAACGTAATGTCGAAGCTCGACGACAGGATGACCGCAATGATGGCAACGTTCAAAAAGAGCATTGCCATCATGAGCGAAAAGATAAGCTGTCTCGAGCTTTCAGTTGCCTCATCTTCCAAGGGTAACATGACGACGACTAACAGACGCTTAAACGAAACCAGGGAACCACAAGACAGACTGGAATCGCCTCCATACGATAACATGACTTACACCAACAGACCACGACGAAATAATCACTCGACAGGGACGGACAGGTACCAGGACACACTTGGATACTACCGTCGCGATGATGCTCGGAGGGCAGATACGGCGATCCACAAGTGGGGTATCAAATTTGACGGCACATCCAAAACGATGCCGGTTTCCGCATTGAAACTCTAAAAAAGAAGAAGGGGGTGTCTTCTGATCAGCTGCTAGCCCAGTTCCATCACCTAGTTTCAGGCCCGGCTGAAAGATGGTACTGGGAATACCTAGAGGAAATCGGGGGGGATGAGCAGCTCAGCTACCACGATCTTAAAGCTGAGCTGATCAAACAATTTAGAGACGGACGACGGGACCACGAAATTCTCAGGTCCGTCATGGATAGGAAACAGTTGCCCCATGAGACATTCGACGACTTTTACGCCGACATACGGTCGATGACAATACATATGACCAACCGACCGCACGAACTGGACCTGGTAGACATATTGCGACATAACATTAAGGACCGAGTCGCGACACTTATCTTTGGTTGCTCCATACGGAGCATACAGGACCTCCGCGATGAGTGTAGAAGAGCGGAAAGGTATTTGTCGACCAGAGACCAACGTTATAAGCGCCACGTGACCGAGATTGACGAACCACCTTTACGCGGAAGACCGGCAAGACATGACCAACAAGACAGCTCTGACAACGACGACTTCGAGGTAGGGGCTCTACAAAATCAACGGACAAGTAGTCCCAACAACTACACTAAACCTGACCGACCAACAAAAGAAACAACGAACGTCTACAAAACTGAGCCGACGATAAATTTGACGAATCCACAGGCTTGTCCTTCCGGATTCCATATGTTGACTTGCTTCAGTTGTGGGCAAGGGAACATTAATTTCCACTGTACTAAGTGTCAGGGAAACCTGCAGATCGGCGGGAATGCCGGGGGTCATCCGTCGAAACCGACCACAACCCCGGCGAACCTCGACAAACCCAGCCAGTAAGCATCCTGCAGCGTGACCCAACGACACCTAGAGCACAGACGTGTCCCGATCCTCCTCAACGGAAGACTCTCCACCAACGAATAGTGGAGTACAACGAAGCGAGGAAGCGGATTTTCGGAGAAGAAGTGACAGTGCCTGTGGAGAATACTAGAAAATATAAAAAAATACATAGGCTAAGGGACAAATGTGCAATGAAAAGACGACGACTAAAGAGAATACTCGAAACTGTGATAACAACACGACATGACAACAGACCGTTCGCCCAAGTGAATATCGCGGGAGAGGATGTCCTCGGTCTGCTAGACAGTGGCGCATCCATAACCTGTTTGGGAAAAGGGGCTCTAGATTTTTTGGACAGACACAACATTACCCTGACAAACATGACGACCGATATACGGACAGCTGATGGCAACCATCAGAAAATACTTGGACGGTTCACGTGCCCTATATCATGGCATGGCAAAACCAGGGACCTAGAAATATTCGTGGTCCCGAATTTACAACAACCATTATATTTAGGGGTGGACTTTTGGAAGAGCTTCGCGGTCGCTCCTAACATTATACCGGGACTAGACTTGCCATCGCCGACCGGAAACGATTCCCCAATCCAAGTGCTCACCCAATCACAAATCGAGCAGTTGGAGAGGGTGAAACAACTTTTTCCGTCGTTCGCAATCCTGGGGTTAGGCAAGACGAAGCTTCTAGAGCATGTGATTGAGGTAGACGACCACCAAGCTCCTATCAAACAACGACATTACCCCATTTCGCCAGAGATACAAAAACTCTTATATGACGAGCTGGATCGAATGGTTGAACTAGGGGTAATTGAAGAAAGCAGTAGTGCTTGGAGTTCGCCAGTAGTCTTGGTGAGAAAACCGGGGAAGAATCGTCTATGCCTAGATTCCCGAAAGGTCAACGCTGTGACCAAAAAGTATGCCTACCCTCTTCCTCACATCGACGGCTTACTAAGCCGCCTTCAAGATACCAGGTACATCTCCGGTATTGATTTAAAAGACGCGTTTTGGCAGATTCCTCTGGAGGCCAAATCAAGGGAGAAGACAGCTTTCACAGTCCCGGGGCGGCCACTTTACCAGTTCATGGTCATGCCGTTTGGACTGTGTAATGCTGCCCAGAGAATGTGTCAGCTAATGGACAAAGTCATTCCCCATCGGTTGAAGGAGAATGTCTTTGTCTACCTCGATGGCCTCTTGGTGTGTTCTCCAGATTTTGAATCTCATGCCAAGGTGGCCAGGTGTTTAAGGGAAGCAGGATTGACGATCAACGTCGAAAAAAGCAAATTTTGCTATCGCGAAATAAAGTATCTGGGATACATAGTTGGCGATGGCAGTCTTAAGACAGACCCAGACAAGGTGTCGGCGGTAGAGAAATTTCCCGTACCGAAGACTCCTAAGCAACTCCGTCGGTTTCTAGGAATAACAGGGTGGTATAGGCGATTTATTCCTAACTTCTCCGGACTATCCGCGCCTATGACGGACTGCCTTAAGAAAGGACAAACTTTTACTTTGACGGAAGACGCGCTGAACGCGTTCAACAAGCTTAAGGCGACTTTGGTGTCCGCACCCATACTCTCAAATCCGGACTTTAAGAGACGATTCTACATACAGTGCGACGCTTCGACGACTGGAGTGGGTAGTGTGCTGTTCCAGGTGGACGCAGAGAAAAACGAACGACCGATAGAATTCATGTCTCAGAAGCTAAATTCTGCGCAACGGAATTATAGCGTCACAGAGCTTGAATGCTATGCGGCCGTCTTGTCAGTGAAGAAGTTTAGAGCCTATGTTGAGGGCTTACCCTTTACTATTATAACCGATCACGCTAGTCTGAAGTGGTTGATGACACAGAAGGATCTGTCTGGTCGCTTGGCCAGGTGGAGCCTGAAACTTCAGGGCTTCGACTTCGAGATCGAGCATAGAAAGGGTACCCTAACCGTAGTGCCCGATACTCTCTCACGCGCCCACATGGAAGAGATCAGTACCCAATCCGACATCCTGCAGGTTGATCTCCCCATATTTTTCGTCAGAGGAATATGAGGAGTTGAAGAAAATCATAACAGAAAACCAGGACCGACTTCCTGACACATGCGTCTCAGACGGATTTGTGTATAAGCGAACTGACATACGAACAGGAGACCCGGTACAAGATGACTTATCCTGGAAACTCTGGATTCCGAAGGAGTTGCGTGAGAGCTTGGTGGCGGCAGCACATGTTGCACCAGCCGCTGGACATGGCGGGATTCACAAGACTCTTGCTCGCCTGAGGCAGATGTACTTCTGGCCAGGTATGGTATCCGATGTCCAGAATCTCGTCAAGTCTTGCGAGGTCTGCAAATGCTGCAAGCCACTCAATACGGTATCTAGACCGCCGATGGGACAACAAGTCGTTACGGAGCGGCCCTTCCAAAGGCTATATATTGATTTTCTTGGACCCTATCCGCGAACTAAGAACGGGAATACCCATATTTTTATCGTGTTGGACCATTTTTCTAAGTATGTGTTTTTGAAACCAGAAAGGAAGGCAACAGGAGTAGAGGTAGTAAAATATTTAGAGGAAGGCGTATTTCATATGTTTGGTGTGCCCGAGTATATGCATTCGGATAATGGCAAACAATTCGTCTCCGAGTTGTTTGCCAGTTTCCTAAGAAAATATGGCGTCAAACATGTTCGAACCGCGCTCTACTCTCCTCAAGCTAATGCGTCAGAGAGGGTCAACCGGTCTGCACTGGGCAAAATACGGTCATACATACATGATGACCAGAAGAACTGGGACCTCCATGTGAGCGACTCGGCATTTTCTTTGAGGAGCGTGGTGCACGATTCGACCGGGTTTGAGCCGTATTATGCCATTTTCGGGACACATATGATTCAACATGCCAAATCATATGAAATATTAAAGAGACTAGACGTAGTGAAATATCTGAGCACTGAAGTATTAGAAAAGAATGACAAATTAGAGCTTATACGAAGGAAAATCTTTGACAATCTAAGGCTAGCACATGACAAGGCGACGCAATCGTATAATACTAGGAGTAAGGATATAAAATATAAGGTAGGACAAATAATATATAGTCGCAATTTTAAGCAAAGTAGTTTAGCTGAAAGTTACAACGCCAAATTAGGACCCAAATTTTTAAAATCAGTTATACTAAGGGTGATAGGCAATTCCCTCTATGAAGTTGGTACCCAAAATGGAGAGAGCGTGGGCATTTTCCACGCAAAGATCTCCATTCCTAGCTTCATAAGGGGAACCTGATAAAAACTTGACGCACTTTACCTGCTGTTGCTGGATGTTTTTATTTATTTATTTATTTATATATTTTATACTCATATTTATTCTATTTATTTATTTATTTTATACATATTATTTTTTTGTTTATTTATGTATTTTATTTGTTTATTGATTTTACTTATTTATATTTTATTTATTTATATTTTTATTTATTCATAGACTTATTTATTTATCTTTCCTTCTAGTCATTTACATTAACTTATTTATTATGTTTTATTTTACTTATTTATTTATTTATTTATTTTAGGTTAGGAATTTAACTGTGATATTAGTATAAGTTAGATAGGTAAATGTGAGAGGTTTTCTGTAAGCATTGATTGTAATCTTTGTAGTTATATGTTTTAAATAAGAAGGAGTATCTCAGGGAGTGGGCCCTTGCACCACGTATCAGAGTAATAGGCACGCTCGTCTGAACAATTCTGGTAAAAGGCCTCCTTGCTTTATTTTACGAACTCAGAATGTTCACGACCACTCACACTCTGCTTTCGAGCCTGTAGCGTCAGCCTATTTTGCAAAAAGAGAAATAAATATTAAAAAAATTTTGTTTAGTTGTGGTGTTCTGTTTGTGTTCCCTCACTGTACCAAATCCAGTCAATTACCCCTTTTCAAAAAACAGACCTTTTCCCCTCCCAATCTATTAACTGGTCCTACTAATCTCTCTTCCCCAACTCATACAAGGCCTGACTCTATTAAACGTCCCTCTATTTTCAAATTCCCTCGTTCCACTTTCTTCGTAGGCTCACTCTCTCCCTGTGTCTTGTTACTATGGTGAATATGTCCCTTTTGTAGTATAGAGAGTTGTGTTGACTACTTTAAATTCAGAAGGAGGAGGTGGAAAACCTAGCTAAGGAGCTAGAGATCGCGTGAAAGTAAATTTAAGTATAAGTTTAGACAAGAACCCACAATTGAGAGGCAAAAATTAGAGTGGGGAATAGAAATAGGCAAAAGGAAAAAGAAAAGAAATGTGAACTTAAGAATAAAGTCAAAGAAAAGAGTAAGGAAGAAGGTCAATGACATTGAGAGGAAAGTCAGCTGACCATCGTTCGATGCGGTCAGCTGTTGTGTTTTGGTGTGTCTGGGGACACAGCGACAAGGTCGTGTTGGGTGGAACTTTTTTTCCCCCTTTGGGTGTTAAAAGTCGAGACAGTCGGTGTCTGGAAGTTAAAGCAATAAGGTTGCGAATATTCGAGTTTTGCTCGTTCTGTTTTTGTTCTGTCAAATCGTATCACGAAAAAAAAAAAAAATCGGAGTTTGGACTACGGCGCGTACAGGTGGCCACTCCAGAGATACGTAACCGATCCTTTTTGCGATATCCACCGGGTGTCCGCGTTCTTTGTTTGTTTTTTGAAATAAAAGAAAAAAAAAAAGGGTTTGCCGCCGAAAAATTCTTACGGGCAAAACAAAGAACAAAAAAAAAAAAAAAACCCAAAGTGCCGCGGTGCAGAAAAAAAAAAATAAAAAAATTGAACTACCCCTATCCACCCCCCCATTACACCAACGCGTTGTCATTTTTTTTGTTACCGGTGCTATAAGGACAACCCACAAATAAGCTGGTGGGCGAAAAGTCCTTGCTGGTGTTATAAAAAAAAAAAAAAAACAACTTAAAAAAAAAGAAAGATCGTAGTGCGCAATACGATCCCCCACCCCATAAACTTACAAAGCTACATCGCCTGCAAGAGGTGCTCCGCGGGGCATCCTCAACAACCTCAACAACCTCAACAACCTCAACAACAACAACAAAATACAAAAGTGAAAAAAGCAAAAAACAATACATACGCAAAATAAGTGACAAAAAAAAAATTGTATTATTATTAAAACACAAAAAAAAAACGAACATTTATATGTACATATACATATACATACATATATATACATATATATAAAAATAATAATAATAATAAATAATTAAATGGCAAGATTTTAAATTTAGTGAATAGGTTAAGTTCTAGATTTGAGTTTTTTTTAATTTTTTTTTATTTAATGTGTAGAGTAAGATTAGGGCTAAGTGAGTTGTTAATTTTTTTTTTTTTGAATTGTATTTGAATTTAGTTTTGTACGCAAGAAAAAAAATTTTTTTGAGATTGCAAGGGTTCTTCAAGCGCTGGCGCCAGAACTACGAGGGATCTGAAATTCGGTAAGTCTTTCGTATATTTTCAAGTTTCTTTTTTTGGCTACAATAACCCTTACAGAAGTTTTTTTAATAGAATTCAAAAAAAAAACTCGTACTGTTTATTAAGATTTTTTTTTGTGAATTTATCTTTTTTAATAAATCAATTGTCATGGTCATGAATTGAATTAAGGTTTTTTTATTAAAATGATGGAGTGAATCCAACGCAAGTGGTGTGTGGATGGGCGGACCGACCGTCCTTCGATGGGGCGACTGTGACCGGACGTGACGTACACACGAAAACGACATATCGAATATGACGTGACTGACTTCCGATGATTGTTTTTTTTACATGTGGTAACTGGGAGGAATTTCGTTAGGGGCTACCATTCACAGATCTGGCCAGAATGGTAGCAATTGGTCGCATCCAAGTGCGATAAGGGTGGGTTGGCCATCCTCAGCCAACAACACCTGGCTTATTTCAGGTCGTAACGAGCTGTCATCGCTGTATCATTCTGGGACACATTATTCGGTGTAGGGTACGTAATGTTAAGTTAGTTTTAGGTTTAGTTATAAGTCGTTAATTAAGTTCGGTAGTTAGGGATTAGGTTAGTGTAGGATTAGTTAGTTGTAAGCGCGAAAATCCCGGTCTTGCACAGTGGTGATGGCACACAGAAGTGATCTTGCTGTTTCATTTCCTCTTTCTTCTATCATCTCTCTCTCCTCCTATCTTTTAAGTCCGTCCGTGAAATAACGTAGCTTTCTCCAGGCTATCTTTGTTTTCTCTTTTTTTATAACCCGGCACGAAAACAAAAAGGTAAGTTGAGTTGCGATGCACGGGGTAGTGGCAAGAACCTACCCAACCCGACGAGCTAGAGCCGAGCAACTGCGAGCGTGCCACTGCCAACTACTCCTGCATCATGGATGCCTCCGTGGCCAACTGACTCCCTTACATGCTATTTAGGTCAAAAACTTCGGCGTAGTTGTTCGTTATACGCAACTTTCTAGATATGGGTTCAAAGTGACCGTAGTTGGTGCGGCGAGTTCGGATCAGGAAGACTGGGACAGATCATAGATTACGGGGACTGGGAGTGAATGCAATATTTTGCGTTATTCTCGAGCAGTCGATATTTCCAATCAGTAACTGGTGGATGAAAAGTACATCAGCGACTTCACGACCTTTTTTTAGGGTGTGCATGCTAATTAGTTTTAGCCTATTTTCATAGGGGGGTAATCCATATCGATCGGCCCAATGTAGACCACGAAGTGCAAAACGGATAAACCTGCATTGGACTGCTTCTATTCCTTGAATGTGGGTTAACTTATAGGGTGACCAAACTTGGCTGCAATATTCGAGAAGAGGCCTTACAAAAGTAATGTACAGGGACTTTGTAACGTAAGGGTTGGAAAATTATTTTGACCAGCGTTTGATAAAGCTAAGTGCAGAGTTAGCTTTATTTATAATGCTGTCAATATGTGAGTCGAAATTCAATTCTTTATCACAAATTATACCTAGATCCCGTACTTGGGTAGTGGAAGGAATAGGCTCATCGCAGATGAAAAGTTTCTTGGAGGGGGAGGTAGGCGTTTACGGGAATAGGTTATCGCTTGGCATTTGTTGACATTAAGCTCCAAAAAGTTTTGTTTGCACCATACCGAAAACTTATGTCATCTTGCAGGCAATGGGAGTCAGAAGGCAATGAGATGACTTTGGAAATTCTCGTGTCATCAGCGAAAATAGAAAGATTAGAGTTCGTTAAAATGAGATTAATATCATTAATTGTGAGGATAAAGATGATTGGACCAAGGTCACTACCCTGAGGGACACCAGATGTTGCTTTAATGGGTTCGGATATTGAAGATCTGAAGAAGACCCTGTATTTTCGGTCTTCTAAACAGGATTTGGTCCATGCCACAAAATGAGGGGAAAAGCCAAGGTTTTTTAGTTTAAAGATGATAAGTTGGTGAGAAATTTTATTGAATGCCTTGCTGAAATCTGTGGAAATTGAATCGACTTCATCACCGTCTTCTAAAGCATGAAGCGTCCTAGAGACGAACTCTATTAAGTTAGTGGTCGTTGATTTACCTTTCATGAAGCCGTGCTGATTTGTGCAGATAGTTGGCCTACAGTACGGAAGCAGTTGTTGATAGACTATGCTTTCAAAAAGTTTGGGTATGCAAGAGAGTTTTGCTATGGGCCTATAATTATCGACTTCGGCCTTACTTCCTTTTTTATGAATAGGGATGATGTAAGATTCCTTCCATAGGAAAGGGAAAGTACCTGTTGAGACAGACAAGTTAAATAGGGCAGCAAGGGGAGGACCGAAATGGGTAACACACTCTTTTATTACAATAGCCGAAAGGCCATCAGGGCCGGACGAGAAATCATCTTAAGTTTGGTAATGTTTTCAGATACCAAAGTTGTTGTTATATTTAGTGAAATGGATGACGTCTAGTTTCTCATATAGCTAAAGTAACTAGGATCGGGTTCAGCTGTTTTCTTAGAAAAGGATTTGTTAAAATGAGAGGCAAAAAAATTTGCAATGGTTTTTGGGTCGGCAGAAGATTCACTAAGAAATTTAAGAGTAGATGGGTAGCCGTCTGACTTTCTTTTGGTATTAATAAACTGGTAGAAGCGTTTAGGTCCGAGACTAAACTAAATTGCATGCGGTAGAGGTACTCAAGGTAAAGAGACTCATGAAGTTCAGAAAAACGATTGTATACCAATCGATAATTACTGTAGTCGGAATCAGATTGAGTTCTTAAGAATTTGTGCACAACTTGTTCCTGTTATTACGGAGAGAGCGCAACTCCTTGTTGTACCAGGGAGGAGCTGATATGCAGTCCTTTCGGAAGGTATACGGAACCGATTGGGCAAAGCAGGAGAAAATTAACGAATAGAACGTTGATAGGGCAAGATCAATGTTAGTTGTATAAGCAATAAAGTTGTCTCAAAGTTAATGTTGCTGATGAGGTTTTTAAGTTTGTTAAAGTAGGCTCTTCGGAAGTCAAATGAAAATGAATTTTCCGCATCGACACATGTGTTGCCATTTTCATATGAGTATATAATTGACAAGGGGGGATGAAGGCGGTCTAGGGTAGAAAGAAGATGATCACTCCTATAAACGACACAGTTATCTGAATAGGATGTGAAGACAAGGTCGAGTTGTCTGTTCATTGTATTAGGTATTCCACTAATCTGATGTAGACTTGAGTTGGTTAGGAAGGAGGTCGAATTAAGAGAGACAAAATGAGACGAATCATCGCAAGGCTCCCATATAAGGTGAGGGATGTTGAAATCTCCTACTAGAACAATGCAATTTTCAGGTTGTGCATCATCAGTAAAAAAATCAATTGCGTGAACTACAGGTTGATAAGACTCAATTAGTTGAGATGGGCGAATGTAGCAACAAAGTACGTAAAGACAGCGTTTGGGGAGCGTAATGTTGACACATACTAACTCAAAGTTGTCAGCGTGGGGAATATCGACAGGAGTTGCGTGAAAGCAGTTCCGGATTGCTAATAAAACACCTCGGCCATAAGGATTATCAGCTCTTTCAAATCCATCTTTTCGAAAAACGTTGAAATTTAGAGGAAACAGCTCATGGTTTTTAATGTCTGGAATTAGATTTGTTTCAGTTAGAGCAATTAGGTCATAGGGAAACTTTTGAGAATTGAGATATACCGAGGAGATTTTAGAGAGCAAACCTCTTACATTTTGGTAGTAAATGGACAGGCATTGTAGACTGGAGGATACAGAATTCAGTTTGTTAGGAACTGTAATAGTTTTTAAAATTTGAACGAGTTCTTTGCAAATGGGAAAGACGTTTGGAACTGACATGTGAAAACAGCGTAGAAAGATCATTATGAACTTCGTCCGAAGAGATGTCGAAACTCTCATGGTAGCGAACGAAAATTTGCATTAATTCCGCTGGCTTAATAGGATGACCTTCTCGTTGAATCGAAACCATAACGTTGGTTTTGGTTGTGCCATCAATGCAAACGGAGTTCGGTTTGTCGTGCAAGTAGGCAAGGTAGAGCCGAACATTTACATAAATGCGGCGGTCTCTCAAACGAGAAACTACATAACGACTGTCATCATTCATATCAGAAAATTGTTTAGTGAGTTTGACAGTTGGTGGAAGGAGTGGGTCAAGGTATTTTGGGTGATAATCCGGGAACGAGCGGATAATGAAGGGGCAGGTTGGTCAAACACCCCGGAACTAAAATCTTGAATAGTGACGGGGGTTGGATCAGGTAGATTGATAAATAAAGATGAGGAATGGGTGGTTGGGTTTAGTATATGGGAGCTAATAAAATTAGGATATTTGTCGGATGGGAAAATGTTAGTTGGAACTTGGGTAGAAAGCGCAGGAGCAAGGTTAAATGATACTCTGTTTTGAAGCGGTTTTAAAGATTTGGTGAGGGGGGGGAGAGGATTTGGTGTCGCGACTCTGGTGTTCTTTTTAGATGCAGCAAAGGGGGGAAGGAGTAAGGAGAATCTTGGAAAGATATTGGTCTTAAATGACCAGTTTGACTCGGGATGTTGATGGGATAGGGCAGAATTGTTCAGGCTATCTTTTCTTTTATTCGTAAACTTATTATATAACATATCCTTCCGTTGCGTGATGACCATCTTTTCCGATGTTGGTATGCCGTCCGATGATTTGAACATCCAATAGTATTTAGTGGGTATACGTATTTCAAAACACTGGCCGTTTTTGCTCTTGACTTTGCCAACTTGTTTACATTTGACGTCTTGTATACCGAATTTCCTCCTAAAAAGGGCTTTGATCCAGGACGGGCTTGCGTGACGTGGGGCATCTTGGAGGAGGAAAGTAGACAGTTCCGTTTTTTTGGTGGCTTCAAAATTCATTTTATTTAATTTTTGAATTCTGTTGGTCCATTCAGGGAGAGTCCAGGATGTCCCAAAAGCCCCAATTATTGCCAATGGTCTTGGGACGGGATTGGTGATCGAAGTTGCATTTATCGTAGAGGGGTGAACGGGGGCTTCGGTGGTAGCGGCTATTGAATGAGTTGGGGCTGAAGTGGTTGAGGGTGATGTATATAGCTCGTCGTGTAAGGATTTGTTACTCGGGCTTACTGCAGATGGAGGTGCATCCGGCTTACTAGAGATGTGCTTTAATTCCTCCAATATCTGCATCGGGGTTGATCTAGTGGATGCAGTTTCCTCACTAAGAAAATTGAGGTCATGTTGGATGGATCCGATGTTTTCGGTATGTTCAGCATGCTTGAGAGGTAGAAGAGTTGATTGGTCAGCCAATGTTGACATAATTTTTCCCAACTTAATGGAAGTTGTCTGAATCGCTGGTAATGTGTTTGAGCAGTGAGACTTATCAGAATCTTCTAATTTAGTGATTTTAGAGTGCAGGGATTGAACAGCTGATTTTATGGTGGTTATGCTGCTATCGATCGAACAGTTTAGATTGTCATGGCTCTCTGAAATGAGTTTGGGTATATTTTTACTGCTGAATTGAAATTCGCATTTCAGCTCTGGTTTCTGCTCAAACCAATGCATATGGGATGGAATTTCTTTCCACATATCCCATTGCATGTAACCATTTCCACTGTGTTAGTAGGTACAGCAAAGGAAGACATGGTTAAATTAGATCAGAGTATTAGCAAGTAGGTTATTAATTACTATTATTATTTTTTTTAAAGACACTGTGTTTTGATGACACTGAGAAAATACAAAGTCACTGTATTTGGATGACACTGAGAAGTTAGGGTGTAAGTGATTGGGAACAAGTAATATGGTTCGAATGGGGTCAAACACGAAACCAAAAAGGAAAAAGTCAAACAGAAAAACAATTATTTACAAATTATCGTGGAGCGAAATTGAAACACGTCCGAACTTGATGGTGGATAGAGTATAACAAGCATGTGGATAAAGTGCAACAAGTCCTCAATAATGTACCGCCGAGAAGCACGAAGTTCAGCCCGTTCCGCATTCTCACGGGGCTAGAGATGCGTGTTCCAGACTATACAGATTTGCGTGAGTTGCTAGAAGAGGAAGCGATCCAAGAATTGGACGATGAGCGCGACGTCATGCGCGATGTGGCACGCAAGAATATTGCCGAGATCCAGCAAGAAAACAAGAGGGAATACGATAGAAACCGGAAGCCGGAACAGGAGTATTCAGTAAATGAGCTGGTCACCATCAATCGCACCCAGTACGGCACCGGGATGAAGCTGCGCCCGAAGTTCCTCGGACCCTACGAGGTTACGGCGAAGTTCAACCACGGGAGATACGCTGTAGAGAAGGTCGGCGATCACGAAGGACCCTCGAAGACCAATTCTGTTAGGGAAAACATGAAGAAGTGGAACCCTTCATTCGGGTCGAATGAGCCGTCAGGATAGCCGAATGTGGGATAGGTAGCCAGACCAAAGCGGAGATACCCCACCTAATGTACGACAAACTTATACATAACACACTCACATAACTACATAGAAGACGCATGCAATTCATACCCAAAAGACGACAGAACAGTAAAATCATTCGTCGCGAAACGGAACGAAGAACACACGAAATACAACAAAAAACACAAGAGAACATCCGACTGAACGGTGCATACACAGTGCAAGCACACGACAGATAGACCGATAACACCGTGACCAACGAATAAACAACAGATCGAGACAAACAAGCCAGAGTCGACCGTTACCTTTTCAAAAATCCAGCAAGCAAGTAGAGCAGTATTTGAGTCTTATTTGAACCGTTGTGCTGGCCAGTCGCTTTTTGTCTTTCATTTAAATAAATATAAAGTATAAAAAGTCGATAGTGTTTTCTTTGTGGGTGTATACAAACATTGCTTTTTAATATTATACTTCTGTTTTATTATTATAATTCTTTTAAAAACTATTTAACGTAAAATCTATTTAACTTAACTTATGGTAATACTGATTTGTTTTTTAAAGACGGCAGCACTGTTATTGTCATAACTGCCTATTACGTATTTTGCATCTTGCTATGTAAAGCGTATCACGTCATACAACCAAATTGTTAATTTGTCTTATGCATATGTTCAATTTGACAACGGGAAAATCTCCTGTTTTTCTTATGTACACACATGCTTCTTGGCTTCACCTTTTGTTTGTGCTGTGACTTGAGTCACTTTTGAATTATAACTTGTGTCGAGCAGTTGTACGCTTAAAGAAAATAAATACAGTCCATTTTTAAAGAAAGTTTTTGTCTTGCTGCAAAAAATATTTTATCGTGCTGTAACATTTTTTGGTCCTCCGCAGCCGAATTGTGATTATCAGATTGTGTGAATTAAAGCGTGGAAAATAAAAAAGTGCCGAGCTGTGTAAAAACTTCAAAAATTTGTCGGTTTGCTACAAAGGAGTACAGATGTCTCATGTTTTTTAACGTAAGTACCTGCCGTGTGGGCTTAAACTTACGGGATGCCCATACATCCATGGGAGCAAGGATACGCCTTGCCATCGCTCTCCAATAACTTTCACTATTTTTGATACCAAAATGGAACTGTGTTGCCGGCACAAGTTCCACCCTTGGTATGAGTCGAGGCCGACCTAAAACCTCTTACTGTTCTTAGGGTCACAGCACCCAGCACTTATTGCAACTCCACATTGAGTCAACCAAAGGAAAACCAAGGAAAACCAAAAGGAAAACCAAGGAAAACCATAGGAAGACTCTTTCCCGCGATTTTGGGTTTAAACCACAGCCACCATGACGCTCCCACAAGGGGGCCTACCTCTAACAAGTCAGGCCCGGACCGAGATCCGGGGGGCTCCTGACTCCCATGGTACCGTGATTTAAGTCCTGGTAGGGACTACCGGTGGTCCAGCCGCCAACAAGACCTATGACCGGCAGCTTGTGACTGATCAAATCGTAGCAACCTTCGGTAGCGTCATCTGAAGATATTTACGATAAGACCAGTACTTTGCTCTGCCCCCGTTCATTATTAGACAACGTCATTAAAGGGCGAAGCCTTGATAATTGGGCGGGGGCCCACAAAGGAGTACAGCTGAGTAATTTAAAACTTTAAAACTAACGTCTTGCCTGGCTGAAAGAAAAAAAAAATAAAAAAAAATAAAAGGAAAGCTGCCTCGCTGCAGAACTGAACGAGTGTTGCTGTGGTTGCCGTATACATATTGGATTGCAGTAAATTTTGGGTGCTGTTCAGGTTGGAGCTGTTTGTGTGACGGTGAAAGGAACGTCTAGCTAGTAAGACCAAAGGAACAAGGTAAAGCTTTAAATTATTAATTATATTAACAATGGAAGTGTTAAGAAGTAGACGAGCGCGTTGCAAGGGAAACGCAACGAGGTTTGAAAACTTTCTTACTGCGGCGACAACGGAAACCTCGGTCTATGAATTTCAAACGCGTTTAGAGAAAATATATCAGATGTACACGGACTTCATTAAAATAGATGATGAGTTAATTGCCTTAGGAGAACATTTGTCAGATAGGGAAACGGAACTAACGGACTTTGATAATCGTTACTTTAGATTAAAGTCAGAGTATCTGCGAATAATAAACAAACGCTCTAGCACTCCAATTCAATCTGTTGACCCGTCGCTTAGCTCAACGATGTGTAGTAGTGACGCTCCAAAAGCTCGTAGAACAGCAAAATGCCTTCTTGGCCCGGTTGAATAGCACCCCTTTAGGCCGCAGCGAAAGTAATGTAGTCCAACGTTTGGCGGACCAACTCCAGTCCGTAGCCCAGACGTCTGCATCTGCCTCTAGTCGCATGGAAGAAACTCGCCTTCCACAACTTACCCTGAAGACGTTTGATGGAAGCCAAAACAAGCATTTCCACTATTCAAAAGCTTGAATATTTGAAGGGTTTACTAGTAGGTGATCCATTAGGGTTGGTAACTAATCTTCCTGTGACTGAGAATACATACGAAGAGGCAGTGAATAAACTGAAGGAAAGGTATGATAAACCTCGGCATGTTATAAGACTCGCTTCTAAAACATTTCTTGGACATCCAAAAATTGGAAACGTCTAGTGCCGCACTGCTTCGCTCAGTAGCCAATGAAATTGACCAGGTCATACGTGGACTGAGAGCTATTGGTCCACAAGCTGAAGCACGGGATCCGTGGCTTATTGCACTCATTCTAAAAAAGGTAGATTGTGAGACCCACAAAGCGTGGGCAGCAGAAGTAGTAAATAAACAACATCCAACTGTTGACGAGGTCGTAAAATTTCTAAATTTGCGATGTGATACACTAGAGATAGGAACCCCTACTATTCCCAAGGCTAGGAGTATCCCCGTGAAACAAAAGTCTACTCGGGCCTATTTAAATATGGTTGAAAACGCCTGTCCGAAGTGCTTATAGCATCATAATCTTTCTTATTATCCACTATACGTAGCGCTCGATGTAGCAAAGCGAAAGGAATTCGTTAATCAAAAAAGATTATGCTTCAACTGTCTTAGAGCTAAGCACTCTGTTGCCAAGTGCACATCCAGACACACCTGTGAGCAATGCAAAGGAAGACACCACTCTAGTCTTCATGTCAACTATAAGACGCGAAAGCCTTGCTATGATAGCACCCATGCTTCTGCCCATGCTGGCACATCTGTCCCCGAGAAAGAAAGTGACCTGGCACCTAGACATTCTGACGCTACGGTGAATCCTATTGCTTTCGAATCAAATACTCTCCTTAGCAATCTGCACTCAACGTCCAACTTACAAATAGATATTCAGTTCAATGCCCTGCTGCCAACTGCGAAGGTTTACATCAAAGACCAAATGGGAAATCTAATTCCTTGCAATGTTCTTTTGGACTCGGGATGTCAAAATACATTGATTACAGCTTCCTGTGCGCAACTACTAGGACTACCCCGTCTACCTGCTGACGTAAATATACGAGGCCTTTCAGATAGCAAAGTTGGTACTGCTAAAACTTCCGTGAACCTGCAGGTATGTTCCCTTCAAACGAAAGAGCCATGTCTGGAAGTGTATGCGCTGGTAGTCAAAAATCTAACCACGAATCAACCATCAGTCCCATTTAAATGAAATTACTGGAGTAAACTATGTTCTTTGAATTTGGCAGATCCGAACTTCAACAAGCCAAAGGAAATTGACATTCTGCTAGGGGTAGACTACTTCTTCTCTGTTCTTAGGAAGGAGCAAGTTAAAAGCGATGGCGTTGTTATAGCGCAAAATACAGTTTTTGGCTGGGTAATTTCTGGGTCTCAATTAACTGATAGCGAGAGTTCTTGCAATATATCTACTCCAGCTCCCGAGCAAAATCTTAATGATATTCTGCAACTCTTCTGGAAAACGGAGCAATTTCAAACTGTAACTATGGGGTTTACAAAGGAAGAGATGCTAGCGGAAAAAATATATCTATCCACTTACAAACGTGACACTGCTGGTAAATATTCTGTTAAGCTCCCCTTTAATGTTGAAACACCTAAACTAGGAAATTCGTATGCTGCTGCAGAAAGAAGGTTGCTTACCATGGAAAAGAAATTTTTTAAGAACAATAAACTAAAGGAAGGATATCAGATATTTATGTCAGAGTACCTAGCACTGGGACATATGGAATTAGTTCCAAAGGGAGAATTGAAGGAGGCGAATACCGAGCTGTATTATTTACCGCACCACGGTGTGCATAAGGAAAATAGTCTTACAAAGAAACTCCGCGTTGTTTTCGATGGATCGTGTACAACTAGCAATGGAAAATCATTAAATGATATTTTACTTCCAGGAGCACCATTGTAACAGGAACTAACTGCAGTTTTACTGCGCTTTAGGTATTTTAAATATTGTTTTTCATCTGATATTAGTAAAATGTTTCGAATGATCGAAGTTCAGCCATGCGATCGGAATTACCAACGAATACTCTGGCGTGAGTCTCCTAACCATGAAATAAAACACTACCGACTTACAAAAGTCACATATGGTACCTCCCCAGTTCCGTTCTTATCCATAAGAACCCTTCAACAGCTAAGTAGAGATGAAAAACATCGCTTTCCTTTGGCTTCCAAGGCCCTCAATGAAAATTTTTATGTTGATGACTGTGTGGCGGGGGCAAATACGATTCGTGATGCGAAGAAGCTGTTTCGCAGCTAAACGACTTGCTCATGCTGGCAGTTTTAAATTAAGAAAGTGGGCTTCGAACAACTCTGAAGTTATTTCTGACATCCCCCTTGAGGATAAAATTGATTCAGTTTTAGAAGTTCCAAATGACTTTAATATCTATCTATTAGGAATATCATGGAATCCAGTGTCAGACTGCCTTTTGTTTAATGTGATGCAACAAACTGCTGATCTAACCACCAAGAGAAAACTGTTGTCCGAGATATCTAAGATCTTCGATCCCTTAGGCTGGATCTCTCCCTCCGTTATTATGGTAAAAATCATATTACAAAAACTTTGACTATTAAAGATTGGATGGGATGATAAATTACCTACAGTAATTATAGATGAATCAAAGCATTTATATGACGAAATGCATCTGCTCAATAAAGTACAAATTCCTAGAATAATATGTACTCATGAAGAAGAAGTTCAATACTATGGGTCTTGTGATGCCTCTTCACTGGCATACTCAGCTGTTATTTACTGTCGTCGAATACTATCTGATGGCTCAATCTCAGTAAACATAGTTGTTGCTAAAACAAGGGTAGCATCATTAAAGGATATCATAAAGGATAGTGGTGAGGAAGCTAAGTTCAAAGAATGATGATCGTGTAAGGACTGGAAGCAAGGGCGAGGTAATAGTGGTGAGGATGCCAAATTCAAAGAACGATGATCGTGTGAGGACTGGAAGCAGGGGCGAAGTACCAATAGGAAAAAAGTCCAATTCAACGGAAGCTAAAAGGAGTGGAAGTGCAGGCACGGTAGAGGAGAAAGAATTGAAGGTGTGCAATGCACTGTAGGTTGATGATGGTGAGTTCAATGATTCTTGGTATCTTGATTCAGGTGATAGTGATAATATGGCATTTCGAAAGGATTGGTTCACAAATTATAAAACATTTTCTAACCCCATTGAGATTAGAGTTGGAAGCGGCCAAAAAATATTAGCGTTAGGTACGGGCGACATTAACATCTTGTCGTTTAATGGAAAAGGGTGGTGTAAAAACATTTATCTACTGCCTTGTATGTGCCCAAAATCTTCATTCATCTTTTCTCCCAAAGTCATGCATTGGATAAAGGATTCAAATTTGTTTCTGATAAGATGAGATGCGAATTTATTAATGTAGACGGAGCTATCGTGGCAGTGGGAGAGCGTGAGGCGCAGCTATTCAGAATGTGTTTTCGTGTACAGGTTTGGCAACGACGACAAATTTGGCAACTATCAAAGCGTTGCCACTGAAGGTATGGCACGAGAGATTGGCTCACCTAAACATCAATAAAGTGCGTGATCATCATAGATGATCAAGATTTTATGTGTGATGCTTGTGTCTTTGGAAAAATGCATCGAATCCTGTTTTCAAGGAGTTCTTTTGAGGCAAGTCAGCCAGGGGAAATTGTGCATGCCGACGTATGTGGACCAATGGAAGAGACATCATTAGGAGGAGCTAAATACTTTGTCAAGGATCATTTTTCACATTACAGAGTCGTACAATTTTTGAAGAAGAAATCAGAAGTTTGTTCGTCCATTGAAGAATTCTTACATCTTGCTAACTCAGAAAGCCACTACTCAGTAAAAACACTCCGTACTGACAATGGTTTTGAATTTGTCAACAAGGACGTTGAATTGCTTCTAAGGAAACATTCCATTCGGCATGAGACCAGTGTTCCTTACACCCCCGAACAAAATGGAAGCACCGAACGAGAAAATCGCACAGTCGTCGAAGCTACTCGGACTATGCTTAGTGCAAAGGATTTGAGTAAACGGTTTTGGGCAGAAGCAGTTAACACTGCTGCATACCTGTATACGTTTTGAGCCGCACTGCAGATAGCGCTTTAGGAGGTAAAACCCCCTTCGTAATGTGGTGTGGAAGAAAGCTTAGGGTCGAGGAGTTTAAAACGTTTGGTATTGAGGCATTTATACATGTTCCCAAGCAAAAACGCCAAACTCGGACACATCCAAAGGCTATCGGATCTGGACACCTGCAACAAATAAAGTGGTAATCGTCAGAGATGTCGTTTTTAGGGAAGTAGAGCAGCACAGCGAACAAGAAAGACTTCCAAATCGTGTTTTCGACGAATCTCCAAGTACATCTGTTATCCATATGAGCAAGTGTTATAATCTTTCACAAGAAAATGTTATTATTGATACGGAAAAACAAGACGATGTTAATGTAAGGACAGAAGAACAAGTGGAAAAGGATGATTACCAATGTGAAGAGGAGGACGCTATAGACATTGTATATGACCCCAACGAGTCTATTCCTTTGAAGAGTCGACTACGCAAAAGAAAGGATACTACACCAGGGGCTTGTAATTTTGTGGAAAAGCGTACGTATTTTATGCAAGGAGAGCCACAATGTTACAAGGAAGCTATTTCCTGCGACGAGATGACAAATTGGAAAGAAGCAATGGCAGACGAGATAAGTAGTCTCTACAAAAATCGCACTTGGGATTTGGTATCTCGACCTGGGGGTAGGGAAGATATTGGTAACAAACTTAAGGATTTAGGCGCTGGAAAACAAAAGTATAAGGCGAGATTGGTTGCACAGGGTTACACCCAGGAATATGGCATCGACTATGGAGAAACGTACAGTCCAGTGGCTAAGTTCACCTCGATTCGTTCCATTCTTGCCATTGCAGCCAGCGAAGGACTTGTTTTGATTTTGCGTGTCATCCTTGCGCAGGGGCCATGCTAATCTTCTCTGTATCGTTCCAATTTTAGTATATGTTCTGCCGAAGCAATTTACTTTAAGTATACAAAATAAATAGTTCTAAGAAAATGTAAATGAAGTCGAAAGACATAGTTAAAAGAATTTAGAGAAGCTTAGAGTGCCTGTGTGGGGCCAGTAAGTTAGTGTAAGATAATTAAGTAATTGTAGACTAGCATTTAAGCATTTTTTGTTAGAATGTGAGAGTTAGTGTTAGGAAAATAAAATGCATATAAAACTAAAAAAACTAGGACTTGTTTTGACCCAATTTGATGTCAAAACTGCATTTTTACATGGCGATATCACTGCGGAAATCTACATGCATCAGCCAGAGGGTTTCGGTGATGGCACAGATAAGGTTTGCAAATTGCGAAAGAGCTTATATGGACTCAAACAGGCGTCTTGCTGCTGGAATCAAAAGCTGACAGGAGTTCTGCGGGACTTCAGGCTAAGGCCTAGCAAAATGGATCCTTGCATTTTTCTATCAGCAGATAATAAATGCAGAATCATATTAGCTGTTTACATCGATGATGGGCTTGTGGCCTCGAAGAACAAAGATGATGCGACTCAGTTGATGAAATTTCTACAGAAGAATTTCGAAGTCACAGTTTTGAAAGCTGAATGCTTTCTCGGGATGGAAATCGCAGTTCAACCAGGGGATGGAATTCATGTGAGCCAATCGAACGACATTGAGCGGTTGTTGAAACGATTCAACATGAGTTGTTGCAAGCCGGTATCAACTCCAGCGGAACAATGTTCATCACCAGATACTCTATCTTCGGAAGTAGTGAAATTTCCCCACAGAGAAGCCGTAGGCTCTCTCATGTATTTGGCAGTGGCGACTTGTCCAGATATTGCCTTTGCAGCAGGAGTGGTTTCCCGATATTTGGATTCGCCAAGTAATCATGACGTTACCGCTGTGAAGAGAATTTTAAAATATATCAGTGGAACCAGACGAATGGGTATATTTTAAAAAAAAAACTAAATGTTATTCGTTAGTTTGTTTCAGTGCCGCTGATTATGCAGGGGATCCTGGAACGAGGCGCTCTACCACTGGGTTCATTTTTTCACTCGGGAGTGGCCCGTTGTCTTGGTCATCATAGAGGCGAAAATGTGTTTCTTTGTCAACTACTGAGTCAGAATACGTAGCCGCATCACAAGCAGTAAAAGAAATGATATGGCTACAGCAGCTGCTCTCTGAGATGATTCTGGGTGGTATTGGCGATGCTATGCTGAAAATGGACAACCAAAAATCATCAAAAATCCAGAGTTTCATAAACGAACGAAACACATAGACGTTCATTATAACTTCATACGTGAGCGATGCGAAAGAGGAGAATTTTTGATAAAATGTGTTCCTTCTGAACAACAACAAGCTGACATTTTAACAAAGGGTAAAGATAAATTTCAAAAATTTAGATTGTTAATTGGAATTATAGAAAAAAATAATGATCAAACCATGTAACTAATATGTTAAATTATCTAAAAGTGGGAGTGTTAAGAAAAATATGAGTTAATACTCTGTCAGTTCATATAATTTAACATGGCAACTCTGCTTGCAAATGCATAACACTTTCCGGGTATATATAGAAACACAAAACCCCTAATAAAGACTCTTTTTGTTTGGATTTCCCCTTAGGTCGGTTGTTTTAACTTTTAAATTTAAAATAAATACGCGGGATTTTTTTTATGGCTTAGTTTATTTTTTATTAATAATTTTCTTTCGATTTTTTCTATGAATTTTGCAAGTTTGACTTTGAAAGTGCGCCATTCGTCCAAAAATCAATGTATCGTCGCTGTTGGGTCACATCATCATATTAAAAATTATTTTATTTATCATTTATTTATCTAAAATTTCATTCCTTAAAACAAATTTATCTAAAATTTGTACTTTCAAAACTTACTTCACATTGAATTGCTAACGTATATAAAACACGACACATCAAACTTTGAATTAAATAAATATTTAAACTTCGCGCACAAGAAACCAATGTTCGCCATATTTAAAAAACATTATCGTATTAAAACGGAAAAATGTACGAGGGGCGTTCAACATATTCTCGGTATCGGGGTGAAGCTGTGGTTGTATATATAAATTGACTTATTTATCAAGTAGTACTATTATTTTAGTGCATTCATGTAAAATTTCATATAAATGTGATTATTAATTCGCGTTTTATCTCTAGTTAAACAGAATCATAATGGCAACTGAGACGATGATGGTGAAAATTGAGCACCGCGCTGTAATTAAATTTCTCACTAAGCAAGGAAAAAGTCAAAAAACTATTCATGAAGAGATGGTGGCTGTTTACCAGGGTTCCGCACCTTCATTATTAACTGTGCAAAAGTGGTCAAGTGAGTTCAAGAGAGGCAGAGAGAGCATTGAAGACGACCCCCGCTCTGGCGCCCCGGCTACTGCTTGTACGGGAGAAAGCATCAAAGAAGTCGAAAAACTTGTTCTTGAGGATGCCCGAATAAAGGTGAAAATGATGGCAGAGATCACCAAGCTTTCAATTGGTACCAATCACACCATTCTTCATGACCCTCTTAACCTTTCAAAGGTCAGTGCAAGGTGGGTGCCACGAATGCTCACAGCGCCTCAGGAAAAAGTGAGAATCGCATGCCTTAGAGAGCTTTTGGAGATGTGTAGTGAGAACGCGGGCGGTGTTATGGATCGAATTGTTACTGGGGACGATACATAGGTCCACCACTATGACCCTGAAAGCAAACAAGAGTCCATGCAGTGGCATAAAAAAGGGACAGACCCCCCGAAGAAGTTCAAAGTCACTCCGTCTGCCGGGAAGCTCATGGCCACAGTTTTTTGGGACTCAAAGGGAATCTTGCTCATTGAGTACAAAAAAAAAGGTGAAACCATCAACGCCACATCCTACGCTTCCACTTTGCATAATTTGCGGGAGGAAATTAAAAAGAAAAGACGGGGTAAACTCGCAGCGGGTGTGTTGCTTCTTCATGACAACGCTCCTGTTCACACGGCGCGAGTTTCCAAGGCTGCTGCGCGAGATTGTGGTTTCGAAGAAATCCAACACCCACCCTATAGTCCAGACCTTGCCCCTAGTGATTATTTCCTGTTTCCGGATTTGAAAAAATGTCTTCGTGGAAAAAGATTTTCGGATGATGAAGAACTCAAGTCGGCAATAAATGGGTATTTTGCAGAGAAAGAGGAAACTTATTTTTTTGAGGGTTTAAAAAAGCTTATCTCAAGATGTAACAAATGCGTTGATGTTAGGGGAGATTATATTGAAAAATAAAAACAATTTAAATTGAATTCGCATTTATAATTCATATCCATACCGAGAATATATTGAACGCCCGTCGTATGAACAAATTTGTACTGAAATAGGTTTCTTTTAGAATTTAATAATAATAAAGCTTCTTCTTGTGTCAACACTTAGTAGCAAAATTTGGTTTCAATTTTCGCTCGTTGTTTTCAAAATCATTTTTTTTTCGACAGTCGTAGTCGCTTTCGCTCCGCATGTTTTCTCGGCTTTTTTTACTTTGTGAAAATTTTTCGAACTTCGTGAATAATACCTCTTCAGGAAAATATTGGAAGAAATATTCGTACCAATCTTTCATGAAGAGCAGTCAAAAAACCTTCTGACTGTACATTTTGGCGATCGTGACAGGACAGTGTACAAAAATGTTTACATATGTAAAAATAACATAAATAAGACAAATTTCGAATAATTGACTTTTCATGGCATACCTATCACATTCTGCAAAAAAAACAACAGTATCCAGAGCGGTGACCTAAACGGTATCGGTAACGGTTCGCGTCAGTGCAAACGAAGATTGTTCCAGCTATTCATCATTAAAATCATCACATAACAATCAAAGAGCACCCTGGCAGAAGACTAAAAACCACTCATCACACACTCAGAATAACTTAATCCACCCGTAGTTCGACAACATTCGAATAAATCCGAGGGAATCGGATCGGAGAAGTATGCAAAACTCCCCTACCAGGTATGTGGTCAATTTCTTTACTAGAGCGTGCGCTTGAAATCAAAATTGCTCTAATTAAATAAACCTAGCAATGCTTTATTAACGCACATTCGCCGTAATGGAATTAATTAATTAATTATGCATGCTGTACAAGTAAATCATATAAAAGTGAAACAATCTGCAAATAATATGTAATTCAGTAAATTAATTGCTTCGATTAAAATTACAAAAAGGAGAGAAAAAGAAATAATAATAAATAAATAAATAAACAAACTGAAGGCTTTCGTACATTTATTAGAAAAAAAGGGGGATCATCAGAATCGTTCACTATGATGATTTCGCTTGAGTAACAATACTCAAAGGACGTGCATTCGTCGTTCGTTTAATTCGCTCAGACAATTGACGCAATCATCCTTCTGTTGCTGATGCTGCTGCTGCTGTTAGATCATCGACAATTCGCTTGATTTTTCTTCCATTTTTGTAAACACATACGTCCTGAGCTTTTAATTTGGATCAAATAAATCAATTCGAAACATTTTCGCGGGTATGTAGACCCATATTCAAGTTTAGGATGAAAGCTACTTCAATTAAATCAAAATTCGTTTGACATATGCGTGCGCATATTGTACATATACTCGTATGTATGTATATCAATTAATTATAATCAGCTACATAAACATCGCTTATTGCTTTTCGTGGTAACTCATACACCGCTAATATGTCTCTCGATAGTTTAAAAGCTTCTCGTTCTTCCAATAAAGGAAGCATTTCCCGAATAAAAAATCTCATTGAGACAAAAACACTATCGCCAACGGAGCTAGAATGTCGGCTTGGGATTGTAGAATCGTATTTTAAGCAGGCAATGACTTTACAAAATCAAATCGAGGGATTGGAATCTTCTGATGCAGGTCGTAGTGAATTGGAAGAGATGTATGTTTCTACGAAATCCAAAATTCTCTCGCAAATGGGTCATGAAAGAAGGAGTAGCATTACTCCTTTAGAAACAACCATGTTTCACCTTTACCTTACGCAAAATTACCACGATTCAGTGGAAAGTATTCGGAATACAAAAACTTTATAAATACATTTAATAAACGTGTTCATAACGATTTAAATCTTTTGAAAATCGAAGAATTCACTTGCTCAATTGCTTGAATAATTAAGCTCTTGGGACTGTCAAAACATTCCAAATTATAGAAGAAAACTACGATAAAGCGATCGACAGATTGCAGGAACGCTATGATAACGATTGTCTAATTTTTTTTGGAATACATTTCACAATTGTTCGAACTACCGAAAGCTCATAAACCCTCGCCGCCTCAGTTAAGAAATCTTGTGAACATTGTCTCTGCAATTTTTAATTCCCTTCAATCCATTGGTTCAGAATCCGAAATATGCAATGCAATCATAATTCACATTGCGATGGGAAAGGATCCCGAATCCCAAGCCAAATGGGATGAACAACTTCAATATGATAAACTCCCCAAATGGGATCAGTGCTCAGAGATTTTAAGTCGACGTTTTCAATACTTAAAGGCTCGGGAAAGCAAATCGATGCCGCTTGATTCGAGCAAAAACATTTCAACAAGCCCAAATTAGTTCACTTCAAACAAGATATTAACCAGCAATCGTGTACGTTTTGCAAACATGGTTCGCATACCATTGTCAACTGCTCGGATTTTGCTAACCTTTTTAGTCCAGATCGTTTTAGGAACATAAAGAATCTCAGTTTGTGTATTAGTTGTCTACGAAAACGCCATAACGTTTCCAAATGTACTTCCTTATTGAGATGTAAAGTTTATAAGCAATCTCACCATACTATGCTTCATAGACCAAACTAAAATGTAGTCGCTTCAACTTCGCTGGAACAATCGTCTCATCCATCAGTAGTTGTGAACTCTGTTGTAGGGAGAGAGGTAGCTCAAGTAATATTAGCTACGGCCATAGTTCTCGTTAGGGATGCATCTGGAGGATTTCAGCTAGGCCGAATTATTTTAGATTCCGGCTCTCAGGTTAATATCATTAAACAACTTCGCTCAAATGCTAGGCTTGCGCACTCATAGAAAAAGTCTTGATATTCAAGGAATCGGTATGACAGCAACCAAGATTGGTGGTACTACCCAAACCACTACAAGATCCAGATACTCGCAGTTTGAAATGTCTTTAGAGTTTCTAGTTTCACCCTCAATTAATGGATACCAACCTGATCCATCATTAGATATCGATAATTGGAATGTACCCAGAAATCTAGAACTTGCAGACGAACAGTTGATCAGCTGCCATAGACATGTTGTTAGGAGCAGAAACCTTCTTTGATCTTCTGCTAACAGGCCAAATCAAACTAGGGTCGGGGTTACCTTTACTTCAAAACACTCGTTTGGGATGGATTGTATCGGGAAAGTAGAAAACGTTAAGTAAAACTAAAAAAACAACTTGCTGCGTCAGTTCTATGAATAATCGCCTCGATGAACTAGTGGAACGCTTTTGGGAACTCGAAGCAGTCTCTAAAACAAAATCAAAATGGATAGATGAACATCTGGAATGTGAGAAACACTTCAAGGAATCAGTGGAGGAGGTAAACAGCGGAAGAATCATGCTTAAGCTACCATTTAAACAGGAACCATCCGTTCTGGGAGAGTCTTATAAATACTGCTTTTCGTCGCTTTCTTTCCTTAGAACGTAGATTATCTAAGGATGGGGTATTAAAATCTTCTTACGTCGACTTTTTTAGGGAATACAAAGCACTGGGTCATATGTCCTTGGTAAACGATCCTGTACTCTCTGAACACTGTTACCTACGGAACTTCTTCGGCACCATTCATGGCTATTCGAAGTCTTCAATATCTAGGAGATAAGTAATATTCGCAGTATAAGATCGGGACAGAAGTTATTCGCAAAGATTTTTACGTAGACGACTTGATAACTGGGGCAGACGATCTTGATAGTTTAAAACAAAAACAAAGATAAATCGTAGCCATATTAAAGTCTGCAGGTATGGAGCTATCCAAGTGGAATAGCAACCTCTCTACTCTTTCGTCGGATATTCTCGAAAAGAATTTAAATATCAACGAGTCCAACATCACAAGTTCGTTAGGTATAACTTGGAATCCAATCGAGGACAATTTCTACTTTTCATATAATCCCATTCAAACATATACTACTTTTACAAAAAGAAATATTCTATCAGTTCGATCCTTTGGGCCTTCTATGTCCAATCATAGTTAAGGCAAAAATTATATTGCAACGCTTGTGGATGGAAAAGTTGGAATGGGATACATCCATTCTGCCGACTGGAAGAAATTCATTGGGGATTTGAATTCCTTCCAAAATCTACAGGTGCCCAGGTATGCGTTATCGGCTTCTAGAAAGGCAATCCAAATCCATGAGTTTTGTGATTGATCGATAAATGTGTATGGATGTTGCATCTATCTTCGCACAGTTAGTGAAGACGACTTGGTTTCAGTTCGATTGTTAATAGGAAAGTCGAAAGTAGTACCATTCAAGAAAAAGCAGATTCCTCGGCTTGAACTATGCGCTGCAAATCTTCTTTCGAAACTGTGGGCCAAAATCGAACCCATTTTCACAAAGTGGAAAACAGAAACGCATTTTTAGACAGATTCAACAGTTGTTTTGCATTGGATCTCAACTCATACTTCAAAACTAAGTACATTTGTTGGAAACCGGGTGGCCGAAATTCAGGAGACAACTACCGGCATCCAATGGAGGCATGTACCTTCCGAATTTAATCCAGCCGATATATGTTCCCGCGGCTGTAATGTCGAGGAGCTGGAAAATTCAATACGGTCAGCTGGGCCTTTATTTTTACTACAGCCGCCAGAAAAATGGCCTTCTAATCCAATAATATCACTTTCGCCGGAACAATTGGCATTGGAAAAAAAGAAAACGGTGTTGGTATGCACCCAACCCATCTTCTTTTAGAAGTCAACGATAGCAGCTGGTATATTAAACTTTTACATACTTTCGCATACATTCTTAGATTCATTACCTAGATAAGAAAGGGTAGAGTAGAAAACGCATTAACTTGTAGCACCTCAGAGCTTGATGTAGCATTCGTGTGGGTCGAACAAAATCACCACTTTGCTGAAGAAATGAAGTTACTGGAGAAAGGTGAGAACATTAAAAGTCCTCTCAGGTATCTAACCCCATTTTTAGAAAATTCAAAAGGTTTTCCAATACTTCGAGTTGATGGACGGCTAGAAAATTCTACGCTACTTGAGCAACACAAGCATCCTGTTTTGTTGGTAACAGATTCTAGTTTGGCTACCTGTTTAATTCGTCATCTGCAAAGGAAGAACTTCTCGTGACACTTCTTAGGCAGCAAGTCTGGATCGTAAACGCTAGACATCTCGCTCGTAAGACCGTAAACAATTGCACCCTTGTGTACGATATAAGCCCAAGCTTCTGCAGCAAGTAATGGGAAATCTCCCGAAGGAAAGAGTCACCGCTGCTCGACCATTTTCGCGATGTGGATTTCTGTGGACCTATTCTTACGTACCATAGGATTCGGGGAAAGGTTCCTTACAAAACATACATTTCGGTATTCGTACGTTTCACATCTAAAGCTGTTCATTTAGAACTGGTATTAGATTTGACAGCAGAGGCATTTATTGCGGCTTTAAAACGAATGATCAGTCGTCGAGGGTTGCCGACTGACATATTTTGCGATAACGCGACAAATTTTATTGGGGCTAAATCAAGGCTAACAGAATTATATAGCGCATTGTTTCACAAACCCTCTAAAGATTTACTTGTTAGTTTTTGTAGCAATGAACAAATTAATTTTCATTTTATTCTTCCTAGGGTACATCACTTCGAAGGAATCTGGGAAGCGGCGGTTAAGATAGCGAAAGAACATCTGCTTCGAACTGTTCATAATACGAAGCTTTCATTGAAGTTGATTCCAGAATCAGCAGAAAAAGCTCCAAATACATGGGCTTTGCAGTACTGGCGTCGCATCCAAAACGTAAAAACTCAATACTGGAAACGTTGGACGAAAGAATACCTGCAAGAGCTACAGCCAAGAACAAAGTGGTCTTCTTATAGTCAAAATCTTCAAGCGGACACCGTGGTTGCTTTAAAGAATCGAAAGAACAATTCTTGACAAAGATCGCAAGGCAAGAGTTGCAGATATTAGAACGACGAGTGGGGTAATCAAGAGACCAATCCACAAGCTGGCCGTACTTCCATGTTGAAGGCAGGGGCTTTCAAAGAGGCGGGAATGTTGAGTCACATCATCATACTAAAACATAGAAAAAGCATTATTGCCAAGAACATACATAGTTATCATTTATTTATCTAAAATTTCAATCGTTAATACTAAATTATCTAACATTTGTACTTTCAAAACTTACTTCACATTGAATTGCTAACGTATATAAAACACGACACATCAAACTTTAAATTAAATAAACATTTAAACTTCGCGCCCAAGAAACCAATGTTCGCCATATTTAATAAACATCGCTTTGAAAATCTTTTTTTTTTTCGATTTCGCTCCGCATGTTTTCCCGTTTTTTTTTTACTTTGTGACAATTTTTCGAACTTTGTGAACAATACCTCTTCAGGAAAGTATTGGAAGAAATATTCGTACCATGAAGAGCAGTCAAAAAACCTTCTGATTGTACAGTCTCCCTAATATTGGGTTACCGTAAACGCCATTTTAATGTTTTTGGAAAATCACATATAAAGTTTTGACAGCCTATTGCATGAAAACCAACTGCTGGGATTTTTTCGATATTCATACGGAAATCCTCTTTTAAAACATGTAAGAAGTTATTCTAAAAAACTTTTAGTTTTTAAAATATTTAAAATTTATTGCAAAATGAGTTTGCCGTATTCGCCACTAAAATCAATATTTTCTTTTACTCAAACACATAATTCAACAATTGTGTACATACGGCATTCCAATAATATAAAATTAGTAAAAAAAAAATATATTTACTTAAAATCAAGGAATATTACAAAAATTTTTATATTTCAAAAAAAAGACAAAGTTTTTGAGAACAAAAAATATATTTATTTCACATTTCGTAAAGTAGAGAACTACTTTTTAAGAATTCATTTTTTTTTTGATAAAAAAAATCACAGTATTTTGCACACAGTCTTTCGTTATTAAAATAAACAAGAATATTATAAATAATAAAAAAATAAAAGTAATGACTTCAAACATTTTATACATTTTCTAACAAAAATAACAAAGCTGTAAAATAACTTAAAAAAACATTTTCATATTAGATACTAAAGTAAAATAGAATAATTATTATTTCATTTGATTGAAGCTCTTTCACAATATTTCTTATCCTCTGATGATATAAAAGGATACAAACTTTTTATATCATTAATTTTTTCCTTTGATATATTTTTTGTTTTCTGAATGGTATTCACATTTTGATTATATAAGTTCTTCGGTGTTCCTATACATGTTTTTTTTTGTTTTATTTAATGAATATACGTATCTAGCATTTGTTCTAAGAGATTGCTGAAACAAGTGTGGATTCTCATACTTAATAAATTTTATTATAGAAAAAGGCATAGTTGCAAGATTTCAGTGACCTGCTTTGGCAGAGTACGTTTTGAAATTTAATGGTTTCATCTGAATTAATTTCAGATTAATCTTCTGATAGTGCATGTTCTTAAGTTGCCTTAGAAGTGCCAATGGACTATGTATCTCAATGTTCTTAAGAAGTTTGTCTATTGCACTATGAACAGAGTCAACTTGGCTCCGAACATTTTTGTAATATCATTTTCAGGTTGGATGGTTGTGAAGAAAAGTGTTTAAAGCTGTTGACATTATCTTATTTTTATTTTGAGGGACACAACAATCACTCTATAATGTCAACATTTCCACATGAGGATGTTCTGCCAAGGCGTTCTGTAATATTTTAATCAGAGCACTGGCTATATCGTCACCAGAACGACCACTATGTACTTCACTCCAAATAGCGCAGTATTTTTGGTTTTTTGTCGGCGTTAAAAACAGTTTTCGTTTGTAGCAGAACGAGGAAGCGTTTCCTTTGGGAAGAGAAAAAACGCTTTGGAGGTCAAAACGCAAAGTGGCCGCAAAGTGTGCAGCAAGCAGATTGGCCTTGTCCAAAGAGCTGACAGCTGGAATGTCTTTGTAAATGAGCGTTGGGATGGAGTATGAGGAAAAATTTCTAATACTTTTTACGAATCTACTGTAGGGAAACTTTTTATGTGATCATGAATCTCTTGTATTTTTCCTGGCGGGGTCACTTTTTTAGTATTTTTTCCTTTATTGTATTTTGGATGCCGTTTTTATTTTAATAATATTATAATTTAAAATAATAGCATATTCTCTTTTCGTTTATTGAGAGAGTATTTAAAAAAAAATGTTTGCAGACTTGATGAATTATGTTATCTGTTTCCAAATGGAAGTGAAAAGTTTGTGTTTTTTAAAAGATTAAATTTTTCTTCTACGCTTAATTGGAACCTGCTTTACAAATTTGCAATAGAAGGTTGGCTTTTCTTGGTCGGATAAGTTCCAAAATGAATTAAATATGCTTTGTCTCACTTTACGAGAAAAGGTTTTTGTACACATATAAAAGCAGGTATGCTTACACGGTTCCAGCACTTTCCTTTCCTTAATATGTGTTCCTTTAATGTTCGTGTACTCCTTTCCAGATTCTCGCAAACGTTTTCTGAGGTACTGTTTACACATTTCAGAATTCTTTTGTCTTTTTTGCGTAGAGCTTTTTGGCGTCATATCATATTCCTATTAAAAAATATTTAGTTTAAGTATATGGAACTAGTTCCTATGTTTGCATAAAATCTTATTTACCAGAAGTATCACACCCTGATGGCATACTTCTTACACTCTCTGTTAAATGTTGTGGCAAATTTGGTTTATAAAAATAATTAAGGTCATTTACGCTATCATCTGACCCTACGAACATGAAACAACGACATTTAAGAAAAATAAAGTCAGGCTGATTTGACATTTTTTACCAAAGTCTTGTTCTGATGAACTTGAGAAAGCACTATTTATTTCTTCCCTGAACTCTACTTCATTTGGGACTAGCTCCCCCAATAAACTTAAAATATTAGAAACATTGAATCAAAACTTATACCTATGTAGACTATAAGTTCTTACGAAAGAAGGCATTCATCCATTATGGGTACTGGAGAATTTATTTTTATGATCTTTCAATCACGTCCTCTCACGACAAAAAATGGGAAGCAGCAACTGAAATATTTTTCAAAGAGAATGTTATTATTTAGGTACTTTTTTACGGTCACAGTAAAACCGTATGCATGTACGGTAAAACCAAAAAACATGTTTTTCTTTCTAATGATGTACGCGAATACGATTAAATACGTCAAAACAATCCTTAAACAACAATTTATTTAAATTGTATGGAAAATTTGACGTAAATGCCATATTTTGGCGTATTTTACTTATTTATTTATTTACTTGTGATTGCTTACAGACAGTAAGATACAATATCTTATAAGTTTGCCTTAAGCTTATTTTACAAGAGAGAGCTAATATAAGATTTTAACAATGGTTTTGATTTTATGAATTAATTGATATAAAGGGTCCGCTAGTGCTTATTTCGTGAATGGTAACACTTAGCTCATGTCTGATTTAACAGATAATTAGTTTTATCCTTCCGGTTAATAATGGAAAATAATTTCATTCAAATGGCTGCCTCGGCTTTCAGCCGATCGGTCCAATTTTTAAGCACATTATCGACTGTGTGCAGCTGTATTTCACCAATGGCTTCACGAATATTGTCCTTTAAAGCGTCAATTGTCTCTGGTTTGTCGGCGTAACACTTATCTTTTACGGCACCCCACAAATAATAGTCCAACGGTGTCAAATCGCAGCTCCGAGGTGGCCAAACGACATCAGCTCTGCGGCTGATAATGCGATCTTCAAAAACAGGGCGCAAAACATCGAGTGTAGCTTCGGCTGTGTGGCACGTATCGCCGTCCTGTTGAAACCAAATGTTGCCTATATCCTCCTCTTCAATTTTTGTGAACAAAAATTCGTTCAACATGGCCTGATAACGATCGCCATTGACTGTAACGGCCACTCCTTGCTCATTTTCGAAGAAAAATGGCCCAATTATGCCTCTGGACCAAAATCCGTACCAAACAGTGACTCGTTTTGGGTGTATCGGCTTTTCAATGTATGCGTGCGGGTTTTCTATGCCCCAAATGTGACAATTTTGCTTGTTTACATACCCGCCAAGATCAAAATGAGCTTCATCTGAAAAGATGATTTTTTTTGTAAAATCAGCATCTTCTCTAAGTCGATCGCAGGCCCACTTAGCGAAGCGAAAACGCATTGGATGGTCAGTTGGCTTCAACTCCTGAACCAATTGGACTTTGTATGGCGTCATACCAAGGTCTTTATGCAAAATTCGTCTCAATGATGTCTCCGAAATGTTCAATTGCTGAGAACGACGGTGAATTGATGTTGATGGCGCTTCACGCACACTTTCTGCCACAGCAGCAATATTCTCGGGTGTACGCATTGGCTTTTCACGCTTTGGTTTATCGATGAGGATGCTAGTTTCTTTCACTTTTTTCACAAGATAACGAACATACGGAGCTGACGGTGCTTCTCTTCTTCCAAAATCCGTACGCAATTTTCGCACACATTCTGCAACATTACCATGATTTTCAAAGTAATGTCGCTATATTTCCCAGCGTTGTTCAAGCGTATAGACAACCATATTCGTTCAGCGGAAGGATAAAACTAATTACCTGTCAAATCAGACATGAGCTAGGTATTACCATTCACGAAATAAGCACTAGTTGAAAAAAAAAAAAAACGTTAGATGGCGGACCCTTTATGTACATAAATTAAATCATCAATTATAAATTAAATTAACAAATTTACTAGAAAATGCTTTTTTAACATTTTTTACTGTTAATGCTTGTTGCGTTCTGTCCTTCTTTAATGTAATGCGGTAGAGAATTCCATTGACGGACGGCATTGACAAAAAATTGACGCTCCGATGTCAAACAGGAAAAACGAGGATGAATTAATTGACGGGACCTACTCGAGGATGATATACTAATTCTTTCAAAATAGTATTGTGTTAGCAAAATATCGGAAAGCAATGTTACACTTCGCAGTTGAGGATAATTTCCAAAGGCATACCAAGCAGATGATTAGCAAAACCACACAATGTATCATATCTTCGTATCCCAAAAACATAGCGTACAGTGCTGTTAAACGCCACATTGAGCTTTCTTTTACATACATGTTTGCACCTACAAAAAATGTCTTAGCTAGTAACATTCGTGTTTTAACTGGTGTAAATGACTGAGTTACCCACAAGGTACGCAGTACGCCATATGCTTTACCGACGAGTGAATTAATGTGGTTGTCCCAAGTTAGACACTGATTGAAAATCACCCGAAGATTTTTTGCAATTTCAACATATTCGATCGGAGCGTCGCTCAACACAATCGAAGGAAAGTAAGAGATATCTATACTTTTTCTTGATATTACCAGACATTTCGGCTTTTTGGGTTTAAGATAAGGCCATTTAACTGACGACGGTAACGTTTGCGAGAAAGCCGTATAAGTTATCACTAACCTGCACTGCTTGCTTTCTATTAGTTAGGTAGGAATAAAGTAACTTTGTAGCACCAGCTGAGAAGTTATATTGCTGAATAAGCTTTTTACATAAATCATGATTAACTGTCAAAAGCCTTCGAGAAATCAAGCAATACCAGAAAGTTAGTTCATCCCTGTCCAACGCCTGCCTAATTATCGTCTGTGACACTTAACAAGGCTGTGATACAACTGTGCTTTTCACGAAATTTAGATTGTTTTAAAAACTAATTTGTTTTTGAAGAATCCTTTCAAACACTTTCGACAAAAATGGCAAAATTGAAATGGGCCTAAATTCATCCCCTTTAGTGTTTTTGGAAGGGGTACGATCTTAGCCAGTTTCCATAGATCGGGATACTCGGCTATCGTCAAAATTGTATTGAACAAATAGGTTATGAGTGACAGTACAATGGGTAAAATAATTTTTAAAAGCGATGAATGAATTTTGTCCAGAACCACAGAATTTGACTTTATAGAAAGCATACCTTCCACAAAATCGGCATGATCTACCGCTCAAAAATCAAAACCAGAATCGTCCCGCTGATCCGCAAACGAAAAGGAAGCTTCTGTAGTACTCAATGGACGTAGCAAGGGCATGGAAACAAATTTTTGATTTAGAGTATTACCATCAACATCTTTAACTTGGTCGCCCCTTGTCTTAACGATGACTAAGTTGCGTAAGTTATTCCACTGACGCCCACTTAAAGAAGTATTAATTTAGAATTTAGAGTACATTTGAGATTTGACTTCATTCAACCGGTAACGTTTCCAGGAATTATAGGGTATATGTTTTCACTACAAGCTACAGGGTAGTTATGTTTTCAGTTAAAAACTGCAATTGATCATTTGATGACAATAAATGAAACATGTAATCCCAATGTATACTTCGTGTGCACTCTTCTAGGAGTTCAAAATCAATGTTGTGGAAATCCCGATATTCGATAGTATTGTTCAGGCGATTAGTGCTGAATTTCAGAGTCAAAAAGATAAGATCATGCTTTGAAAAAGCAGGAGCAGAGAGCTGGACGTACAAAGCCACTTTGCTCACATCACTAACGAAAACTAAATCTAGTAGTGTTGCACCACCGTTAAAAAAGGGTGTAGGAGTGCAAGTGTTGACTGGCCTTAAGTTAAACGTTTCCATGTTTTGAGTGAGGGAATTCGAACCTAAAAGATTGCAGTTAAAATCGCCACATAAAATAATATTAGGGGAGCCCAACGATATTTCCTCTAAAAGAGTGAACAAAGGTAAATATCCCTATTTGACCTATAAATTGCACCAATAAGTAGTCCTCCCTCACTGCCCACCAGATCAACAAACATATAATCGATACTACTTCCATCATCAGATGAAAGCCTTGCTTTGCATTTAATTATATCTCTAACAAATATTGCTACTCGTCCCCCCCAGACCCCCCCCCCCCCCAAACACTATATTTTCTGTTTGAGCGAAAAGGTCGATGATAACCCTCCAAGCGACAAGCATCGTCTCTTAAGTCATCCCTAAATCATGTTTCAGTAACACATACTACGTCAACATCCGATCCAACCAACAAATCAAGGAACTCATCATAAATGGCGTAAATGACAAATTTTGGCGTTTACGCCAAAACAATATGTAAACTTGATGAATTTGTTGGAAAATCATTCTGTATAACTTTCCAATGGAAAAAGATAGAGCAAAACGGATAAAAGATTTGGAAATAGTTACCCCGAAAACATAAGACTGCATACAAAACTCAAAAAGTGCATTTTGGCGTTTACGGTAACCCAATATTATGGCGACTATATCAAAAAATCCTACGTACCTCTATAGCTGTTGTTACGTACAATAAAAAAAAATTTAGTGACTCATCATAATTAAAAACTTACGAGAGCTGTTGGTATGGCCATAGACCCTTCCAAAAAAGAGAGGTCCTCTGAAAAACGCTACACAGCCGCCATTTTTAAATATATTATTCTAAAAAAATTTTGTTTTACAGTCAATCATATCTTCTACCTTTGTGAACTCGATTTATTTCACAAATAGATATATAATCTATTTCTTGAAAAAAAAAATCACAAAAAAGCTAATTTCGGCTTCTAGAGTGACCTAACCCCTTAACTAAGTTTTGCAATTTTTAGTTTTCATCTGCGATGTCCGAAGTGTTATGTTATTGACATTTTCTGAAATGTGTTGCTTAAAGGGTATTTGTACTAGTTTTTAATTCACTTTCCCGATTATTACTTTAGCCTTTAGATAAAATGTATTATAACCGACTTCTTCCTGAATTAGGGTATCGATTACGAACACAATGAGTACCGCTTCCAGTTCCAATGATCCCTGCTCGGGCGCCAGTCAATAAAAGATAAAGACAAACGTTTTTACAAAATATTTTTTTCCAGGCATATTGCCTGTTCTTTATTCAACTTTATGAACTTAAGACTAAATACAAGTAATCACTTCACATATATGTATGTTTCTAATTTTGATTATTAAGGTTTTTGCATATCTAATTGCATATGCATAATATGTAATTGCATATTTTAGTTGCAATGCGCTGGCGGGGGAATGAACTTCATGTGCAAGTGTATGATACGAGTATCAAATTGATTCTAATTAATTCTTGGAATTCATTCAATGTGAAGAACCAGAAAAAAAGCAATACAATTTTTTTTTTGACAAAATGGCGCGCTCTTGAAATTTGAATACCGAAAACAGACTTTTTTCATTAGTTTTTTACGAAAAAAAAAATGTATTACAATAAAAATTTGTTTGTGATTCCGACCATATACTGAATAAAATTTGAGATTATTCGGATAAATTATTTTTTGTTTCTTCCCATCGTACATAAAAAAGTAGTTTTCAGATAAATTAGTTTAAAGTTTTAAGTATATATAGTTTTGAAAAAAATTTATATAACCATGTACTTAAAATTAATCTGCGATGCCAGCACCATACATTATTCCTTCAGTTCGCTCATATTCCTCTGCTTCTTCTTAATGTCCATTACTTCTATTATTTTTAAGATAGCTGCAAAATCTTCATTGAATTTACAAGCAGTACAATATATAGCGACGTTGACGACTTTTTTGCCATACACAAGAATTACAACACCAAGACTTGGGGCCTATCAGACAGTACAATTGTTAAGGGTTTTCATTTGTCGAGACTTTATGGTAAAATCCCACCCATATTACTTTTTCCATATCTTCAACGAACTGCTAATCCATAATACGAAGATAGCTCTTGCAATAATTTATTTGCCAATTTTTTGCTCTTGGTGTTGTCATGTTTTTGAACAATTTTTGTTTTTTTGTTAGTTGTTGTCTTTTCTTTTTTCTTCAATAATTGTTTTTCGGCCTTTTGTAGTTGCATATATTTTTTTTTTGCTTCAGTATCACGTTTATATGGTTATTTGACGTGCAAAACGAACTCCCTTTTACGGACAACAAAATCGTCATCGTAGGGATATACGAGTATGTTTAACAACATTTAAAAGTTATTGTATTTCCATCTCCAATAAAATTTGCATATTTGACTCCGTAGAACTCTTGTTTTTCTTGATTGAAACTAGATGTAATACAACATGTGAAGTTTTATTATCGTCTACTGAAACATTACTATTATGCCTTATAAGTCACCATTATGCATTATAAGCCAATATGTTATTATTGAAAAAAAAATCAACAATATCAATTCTCAATAGCTCTCTATAGCTCAAAATAAGTCGAAATTGTTGATAAAAACTACATATGTTTAAAGATTGTTTAGGTAGCAACAATTCATTGCCCTTTGCACTGCTGGCTTCATACAAAATGCAAACGGGCAAAATAGATTTTTTTTATATACGAGTAGTTCTTTGTTTTATTGTTTTTTAATTACGCTGACTATAAATATCCGCATGAGCGGATGATTATTTGTTGAGTAAGCACTGCATATGCCTGGTAGACATGCGCTCGAATAATCGAGGTATCCATTTTCCATTGCTCGTGCGGTATGCTTACCAGGCAAAATCAATTATTGTAATTAGTATTTAAGAAAAACCCGAAAATAAAGCGATTCAATTCTTGTTGGAACCTCACCAAACACATAAGCCGTTATTTTGTTCTCTCGATCAAGCTAATTTCATCGCTGGTCATCACTCACTTTTCTACGTACATTTGTAGTCTTATATTCTGGTTCAAGCACCGGTATTATCAGTAGTTGTCAAGGTACATGCACCATGGGCGATATTAAAAAACGTACATTATTTTTGGTGACCCCGACGTGATTGGTGGCAACGCAACTAGTTTGATCTGTGAAATTTGACAAGGAATCATTTTTTACAAGTCATCATGGATCAAAAGGCAGAGGCCCTACGTGCAACAGGCGAGGAAATCGAACGGATCATCGTGAATTAAAAGAAGGATTCCGTAGATCGGAAGACTTTAACCTACTTCAAGGTGCGCCTCCAAAAACTCGAGGAGCACTGGGAACAATTCGACGCTACGGACAGCGCCATCAGGGCCGCTCATGCAAGCGAGCTCAGTCATCCATACTTCAACAAAGGCTATTATGATGCCATGAAGAAGATCTACGAAAGTTACAAGCAATAGTTTCAGGAGAACATGCAGATACATCAACGAGCTATAGAGAGTGTATCAACGAAACCATCCGTGAAACCTCGCCCATACGATGATCCTTGCACTTCACATCAGGAAGTAGCCAATGAAGTTGCAAGGATGGTAAGCCGGCAGCTAGCTGTGATGAATGCGCTACAACGCACACTTGAGCACACTCAACAACCTCAAACAACGTCAAAACACTTTTGGGAATTTAAGGCAGAGAGCATCAAAAACCTTTGGTCCCAAATTGAAGACATACAGAACAACATATGGGAGTCAACGGATAACCCATCAGCGGCTGGCCACGACATGGCCGGCTACATCAAACTGGAAGCAGCGGTTCAAGAAACATTAGTAAGGTGCGTGGTGGAATGCGACAGTCATTCTGTACCGCAACAATCCACACCAATTGATAAAACAAAATTGGACCTTCCCCGGATCGTACTTCCAAAATTCGACGGCGACTACCTCAAATGGAACCAATTCCACAACCTATTCACCCAAATGGTGGATCAGCAAGCAATGTCAGGGTGCCAAAAAATGTGGCACCTACAAACCAACTTGTCGGGGGATGCCCAAAGACTTATTTGACATCTAAGCATCTCCGACGAGAATTATTCTTCAGCTACAAGATCGATACAATAATCTGAGGCTCCTTTCAACAGCTTTTATAAATCGGCTGCTGCAGCAAGTTTCGTTGTCAACGGAATCCACCACAGGATTAAAGACAATATGACGCCACACAAGAATGCCTACATGGACTCAACAATCTCGAAGTAGACACGCAGAACTGGGATCCTTTGCTGGTTCATCCACTTATAAAGAATCTCGACCGCAACACTCACACATTGTACGAGCAGTCGCTGAAACAACCCAGAGCTCTGCCATCATTATCGGGGTTCCTGGGCTTCCCCGAAGTTCGTTTCCAATCTTTAGAGGCTCTGGGAAATAAGTGCAGAACCTCTGAAGTGAAAATCTACGGCACGTTCGTTGATGTCAGTATCAGCGGGGGTAATGGAAATTGTCCACTATCCCCCGGTACTGATCACAAACTGTATGCCTGCTAGATGTTCTTACGCCTAACCCCAGCCAACCGCTTAGACGTCGTAAAAAGGGCAAATCGTTGCATAAATTGTCTAAAATTCGGCCATATCGTTCCAAACCGTCCATCACGTGATTGCGCAAAATGCTCAAGGAAGCATAACACATTGTTAAATTTGCACAAGGCATCAGCAGCTAATGCATCGAATGGGAGCCAAAACCACGAAGGTAAGGGAACTCTCAATACAGGAATGTGCGACTGTGTTGCAACTGCAGTATCAAGGAACGACAAGGGCTACGTTTTCCTTGGTACAGCTATTGTCGGCCTTGAGGACAACGAAGGTACAGTTGTGGAATGCAGAGCACTATTGGATTCTGGGTCTCAACTCAGTTTCATCACTCAGAAGCTGGCAAGAAAACTCAAGCTTCCGAAAATGGTGAAAACAATGGGCATTCTGGGAATCGGAGAAGACACAAGGCTTTCACACAAAAGAATAAATATTCATGTGAAATTTCGAACAACAGGATTTTCGGTGAGACTCGAAGCCTTCGTCCTGCCAAAAATACCCCCCCCCCCCTCAACCGACACGACCGATCAATACATCAAATTAGACTATTCCGAATAACATTCAGTTAGCGGACCCGCACGTTGACTGCCCGGACCACATAGACATGTTAATTGGAGCCGAGGTGTGTTATCATCTAATTTTGGCCTTCGTCCTGCCAAAAATAACCCCCCCCTCAACCGACACGACAGATCAATACATCAAATTGAACTATTCCGAATAACATTCAGTTAGCGGACCCGCACTTTGACTGCCCGGATCACATAGACATGTTAATTGGAGCCGAGGTGTATTATCATCTAATCGAAGCCGGACAGATTAGCCTAGGAAGGGACCTGCCAATAATTCAGAATACACGCCTTGGTCGGATAGTAGCTGGGAGGGCTGGAAGCCTTCCTCAATCCTGGGCATTATGTGGAATCTGCAGTGAAGATCAACTGAAGGAAGATATGGAAAGATTTTGGTAGTTGGAAGAAGCCCAAGCAAGACAAGACAACAATCACACAGCTGAAGAAAGGAGGATTGAAAAACATTTTGCGGACAACGTTAAGAGGACTTCGAATGGCAGATTCGTAGTTAGGATTCCATTTGACGAGACATGAAGACATCAGGCAGCAATATTCTGCATTCATAAACGAATACAAAAATCTTGGGCACATGGAAAAACTCGACCCAAGCGAGCTCAAAGGGCCACACTTCTTCCTTCCTCAGTATACTCAGTATACTTCCTCAGTATACTAAAACCAAGCAGTACCACTACAAGGCTACGGGTTGTCTTCGATGCGTCAATGAAGACGACAACCAACGTATCACTTAATGACATACTGTCGACTGGTCCTACAATTCAGGATGAATTACTATCCATCCTACGCGTTTTCGGCTACCCAGATATGCCTTCACGGCTGATGTCGAGAAAATGTATCGGCAAGTTTTGGTCCACGAGTCAGACAGACAATTCCAACTGATCCTGTGGAGAGACGCCCCGACAGATGAAATACAAATCTATCGACTAAAAACGGTGACTTACGGAACAACCTCAGCGCCCTACCTAGCCACAAAATGTTTACAACAATTAGCCCATGACGAAATAGGGACTTACCCCCAAGGTGCAGAAATTCTACACACAGCTGGATTCACGCTACGAAAATGGTGTGCTAATCATCAAGTCTTGCTGGAGAATGTTCCGGCAAGCGACGTCGCGCTACAAGTGGATCTGGACATGGATGATACAAACCACGTAAAGACGCTTGGTCAAGCATGGCAACCCAAGTCGGATACCTTCACTGTGAGCTTCCAACCTAGTCCTAATGACAGAATCAACAAGCGAACAGTATTGTCTGACATCGCCCATCAATTCGACCCACTGGGTTTCTTAAGCCCAATCATAATAACAGCAAAAATATTGTTACAAAAACTCTGGAAGGAAGGAGCAGATTGGGATGCTACTCTTCCCAACGAGCTACAGTTAGAGGGGATACGATTCCGTGAGGGTCTAAGATATCGAAAGGACTTAAAAATCGATCGGCACGTCTTCTCGCACCGAAGCCCCAACTCTGTACAAATTCACGCCTTTGCTGATGCATCTGAGAATTCATACGGGGCAGCGATTTATATTCGATCTACTAACAAGGACAAAATCATCACTGTCCGATTGCTATGTGCTAAGTCTAAGGTTGCTCCTATAAAGAAGTTATCGATACCACGACTCGAATTATGCGCTGCAACACACGCCGCTAAGCTCACCAATCGCGTTCTCAAGGATTTACGCCTAACAAACTGTACAACATTTATGTGGATAGACTCCGAAATAGTATTAGCCTGGATTAACTCGGCGTCATCATCGTTTCACACATTCGTCGCTAACCGGGTGTCAACAATCCAGCAACTCACATCAGTCCAACAATGGCGACACGTACGTTCGAGGGATAATCCTGCAGACATGTTATCCCGTGGAATCCCAGCAGACAAGTTAGCGGCATGCAATCTATGGTTTTATGGACCACTATTTCTGCATGGTACGGAATCATCATGGCCCCCTCACCCATCATGGCCCATCACCTAAAGGTGAGTGCGACATCGAAAAAAGGACTACAAAATACGTACTCTCAGTTACGGAAGAATCTTCCAACATTATCTACCACATTAATCATCAAAACAACTTCAGAAGACTACAACGTATCGTCGCTTACACACTTCGCTTCACTCACAATCTGAAAGGTGCGGCAAACAAGGAATTAATAAGAAAATCGGGCAGCTTAAAACCAACAGAACTACATAAGGCCTTAACCTACATCATCAAGATCATGCAGAAAGAAGAATTCGAAAAGGACCGAAGCAGCCTAAAGCAAACTTCAGAAACTTCAAGAGATAGCCCAATCGCAAGCCTAGCCCCGTTCATCGATGAAGAAGGCACTATGAGAATAGGAGGTCGGCCTCATCACTACCATATGAAGCAAAACATCCACTCTTACTCCCATACTCTCATCCGTTTACGAAATTACTGATGACAGCCATCCATCATGAGAACTTACATTGCGATCCGCAAGCTTTACTAGCTACCACAAGGCAGAAATATTGGCCCGTCAAGGGCAAAACGCTTCACGGTCAATAATTCAACGGTGTGTGAGATGCGCAAGAGCAAAACCAAGGTTGCTCACGCAAATTATGGGAAACTTGCCGGCGCACAGGGTACAACCAGCACGACCGTTTATCAATTCGGGAGTCGATTTTTGCGGACCATTTAAGACCCATTTTAAGGTGAGAGTAAAGCATACTTAAAACACATACATCGCTGTTTTTTGCTGCTTCGCAACGAAGGCAGTCCATCTAGAATTAGTCACGGACATTTCGACCAATGGATTTACCGCAGCTATAAAACGATTCATTGGAAGGCGAGGTAGTTGTCGCCATTTGTACTGCGACAACGCAACCAACTACGTTGGCGCTAACAATCAACTACAAGAATTAGCCGACATTCTCCATACCAACAAGGCAAAGGAAAAAATATACAACGCGTTCGCAGTAAGGGGAATAGAATTCCATTTTATTCCTCCTAGAGCACCCCACTTCGGTGGACTTTGGGAGGCAGCGGTTAAGACACCGAAACATTTTTTACAACGCTGCATGGAGCCCGCGTCACTGACATATGAAGACCTCGAGACACTAGTAATCGAAATTGAAGCCATCATGAACTCAAGACCGCTCACTCCGATGTCAATTGATCTGAATGATCTTACAGCTCTAACACCAGGACATTTCCTCATAGGAGAACCACTGACTAATCCCACTGATCCAGAGGCTGAACCACTTCGGACCCATCTCGCAACAAGATGGAGGGTAATATCAACCATTAAAAAAGACTTCTGGAAAAGGTGGCAGAAGGAATACTTAAATGAGCTTCAACAACGGCACAAATGGCAGCACAAATGCGACAATATACTTCCAGGTACGATGGTTATTATCAAGAAATACAACTGTCCAGTCATGAAATGGCCACTTGGAAGAGTAATTCAGACGTTTCCAGGCCCAGATGGTATAGTACGCGTAGCAAAAGTGCAGACATCATCCAGCATTTTCCGCAGACCCATACACAGGTTGTCACCTCTTCCTATTGATATCCAGGATATGGGAGCTTCCGCTGACCCGACAGCAATAGGAATAAGCAACGAACCATCATCCAATGAACAATCTACACTCGATGGTCCCAAGAAGCATGACAGGGTATCTCAAGCAGAACAACCTAGGAAGAAAACGCGACATAATCCGTTCACTAAATTGACGACCCTTCTATTAATCATTCTTCTGATGCCAATGTTTCTATGCCAGGAAGTAACTGTATCACGCTTTGAATCCGCTCCAGGCATACACTTCGAAAACCTGGGAAAGGCTCACCTCATCTCTGACGAATGGCACATAGTGGTCTACTACGACCTTCACTCATACCGAAGCACCTTGAATCTAACAAAGGAAGGCACCAATAATCTAAAAACATTATGCCAAGCCACGGCTCAGCAAGGATTTTGCGCGAACTCCATACAATACTTTCTTCATCTCTACCGGGAATTGGAAGAAAATGACGAATTACTGCGACATGGACCTTCCCGTGTAAAAAGGGGTGCAGTCAATATGGTGGCAAATTCGCTATTTGGCATTCTAGACTCCGATTATGCCAAGCGCATGTCACACATAATTGCCAAAATACGGTCTGGGGAAGACTACCTATTGCGGCTCATAAAAAATCAAACGTCAATAATCAATTCAACGGCCAATGTAATACGGATCAAGGCAGAATCGAAAGGCAATTTCGTAGTCTGGATGTTGAAATAAACAGAATAATTGCTCAAGTAAATAACTCATCGAACCAAATCCACCACCAACAATTATCGCAGCTAATAATGTCTCAGTCTTTTTAAGTTTTTCTCACCATCACAGACCTTCAGCGAATTCAATCGACAATTCTGACAGAAATTCGACGTGCTGACAGAAATTCATCATGCTAAGGTAAGCCCGACACTAATCTCGGTGCGTCAGCTGCAACAGGAATTAACAACAATCAAGGCTCATCTACCAGCATCTCTCCATCTTCCACTTTCATATGATAATGAAGCACAACTCTACAACTAATGTCTGTGGAGGCCAGGGTCATTGAAGACACCATTATTTTCCGGTTAAAAATGCCATTGCTGTCATCGGACGAATACGAACTATACCATATCATCCCCGTGCCCGTACTTATCAACGGCTCATTCGTAGCAATCACACCTTCCACCGATTACATAATTACAAGCCTACATCGAGACCAGTACTATCCGCTATCTGCACTTGAATTAATGTCGTGTATGACAGTTATGGAAGGCGACTCTCTATGCCAATCAAAACATCCGATTCATCAGAAGGGTTCAAATGTCAGTAAGTGTGAAATTAATCTTTTGAACCAAATCCCGGATCTCTCCTCGTGCCAGCTCAATAATTTCGCAAACAACCAATACTGGGTCCATCTACGACATTCAAATCAGTGGATATTCGCGCTGCGAAACAAAATATTGTTGAACATTGTTTGCCAGAGGAACACCTCCCAGTTAAGTTTGCAAAGGTCGGGCTCCCTGACGGTTCCTGCTGGCTGCACAGCAAGGCATGACTTGCTTACCATACAAGGCCACAACATGTTTTCGAGCTCGTTAAGAAGATCATTCACACCAGTAGGAAACTTGTCGGACTTCATTGACATCCACACCCATGAGCATCTCAAACGGCATTCAGTAGAGTATTCAAGGCAGTCAGACGAAATGTCTAAAATCCAAGAGCTCATAACACAGCAACAACTAAATGAGTCTCTGCAGCAAACACAGACGAATGACGTCTACCAATTCGCCATTGGCTACCTAGCTGCCTTCGCTTGCATCATCATCATTGGCTACAAATTCTGGGGGAGCATACAACACCGTCGCCGCTAAGTCAGCACCCCAACGCCAGCTCCTTCTGATCCCGGAGAAAATTTCACGGTTCTTCTTGAACAGTAGTTCAAGGCGGGGAGAATGTTTAGGTAGCAACAATTCATTGCCCTTTGCACTGCTGGCTTCATACAACATGCAAACGGGCAAAATAGATTTTTTTATATAGTTATTTGTTTTATTGTTTTTTAATTACGCTGACTATAAATATCCGCACGAGCGGATGATTATTTGTTGAGTAAGCACTGCATATGCCTGGTAGACATGCGCTCGAATAATCGAGGTATCCATTTTCCATTGCTCGTGCGGTATGCTTACCAGGCAAAATCAATTATTGTAATTAGTATTTAAGAAAAACCCGAAAATAAAGCGATTCAATTCTTGTTGAAACCTCACCAAACACATAAGCCGTTATTTTGTTCTCTCTATCAAGCTAATTTCATTGCTGGCCATCACTCACTTTTCTACGTACATTTGTAGTCTTGCATTCTGGTTCAAGCACCGGTATTATCAGTAGTTGTCAAGGTGCATGCACCTTGGGCGACATTATAAAACGTACAGAGATAATATTTTTTTTCAGTTTTAAAGCATTTTATTTCCTTAATCATTAACTCTTACATACTAACAAAAAATGCTTAAATGCTAGCTTAAAATTACTTAACAATCTTATACTAACTTACTGGCCCCACACAGGCACTCTAAGCTACTCTAAATTCTTATATCTATGTCTTTCGACGTTATGTACATTTTCTTTACTAATAATTGTTTACTATACTTAAAGCTAAGAAAAAAATTGCTAACAAAAACTTAGCCTGTGGACATAAATTTTTATTTTTTATAAAAACTTAATATCTAACTTAAAATAAACCTTAGCCTACCTAACCTAGATGCACAATACACACATACACACATAGATATTATACACAATAATATACATATATTAGGATATACCTTTGTATACACTAATATATGTATATATTTCTTAGATGCTAACCTAAACCTATGTAAACTGGCCATCGCTATTTACCGAGAAAACAGATTGGTCAGCTCTGCCTCATTACTGAGGCTGGTCCGTAATTGACGGAAACGACGCCGAAACATCTTCTCCATCATTCAACCACCAGAAATGCTGGTGCTGCCGAACGACATCCCTCTTATCGCGATTCCCCACCGCCCTACTGAACCTGAGGCGATCCGCACTGCCGTGTGCGACGTCTCTGTTGTAGTTGAGTCGCCTGTCCCCAGCTGTCCGAGCGACATGGAAGATTAACGGCACCGTTAATCTATCCTGGATCAACCCTATCTGATCAAGGTAGAGGAATGCTTCCGGTGGAACGAAGCCGTCAGAGCGCACACTCTCGTGGTAAAGGTAATTGGGGTAGTAAGCCCCAGATATCAGGTTATTCGTCAATGTCATTGCTCTTGCAATGTGCCTTCGAGTCAGCTTAATTACGAAGTTGTCCACTCGTATTAGGTTCGCCCTGTTGTAAAGGACCTCATTAGGATAAAATTTTTTGTACTCCGACTCTGGTGTTCTGTACAAGCGAAGACAAGCCCTAAGGCAAGCCCTCTCAAACACTCGAATCTTTTCCATTAAGCTTGCTCGTACATTGAACCACACGGGACAACCAAATACCAGCATGGGCCTGATAAGGGCCATGTAGCAGATTACCTTTACTCTCGCATCGAGTTGGCTGCTATAAAACAGTGTCTTTGTGAGGGCAAAAGCACCTTCAGCTCTGGCCAGAGCAGCATCTACATTTTTGCCAAAATACAGAAACCGATCTAGCCAGATTCCAAGGTATCTGACGACATTTCGACAGGCAAGAGGTTGTCCGTGTTGTCCAATGATAGAGAACTTTCGCCAATTTTTTCTGGTATCCCTAGAGGCTCCAGACAACGGCGTCCTAAAGAGAATGGTTTCCGACTTCTGAAAGTTGATTTTCAACTTCCAGTCATCGCAAAATCGTCTTATCTTATCGAAGTCACGCTGCAAGAGAGTATTAATGACCTCGATTTTTGGACCTGTTCTGTACGCTACCAAATCGTCTGCGTACGCAATAGTATGGGGAAGTGAACCTATCAAGTCGCTTGTATAAATGTTAAATAGAATCGGCGAATTGACCGCGCCTTGCTGAAGACCATTTTTAATTTGAAATATTCCAACAGAAGTCACATCACCATTTTTCACGATGAACTGTCTGTTGGTTAGCATATTATAAAGAATGTACAAGAGTGGTTTACTGATCCCCAGCCTAGTCAGCTTATAGAAAAGACCCTCTAACCATACGGTGTCGAAAGCCTTCTCCAAGTCAACAAGGCAGGCACCAGTGCATTGTTTCTTGCCTTTGTTCCATTGGATTACAGAAACCAGTTTAGACGCGGCATGTGAGATATCATGTCCCGCCTTAAAACCGAATTGATTATCCGGAACTATATGTTTGTCCTCAACCCACCTAGACAGAGCTCTATTGATTACCTTTTCAAAAACCTTACTGATATTCGGAAGGAGACTTATCGACCGGAGATTCGCCGGATTGGATATATCCTTTCCCTTTTTGGGGACGTACAGAGATAATAATTAGGTGGACTTAGCATGTCATAGTGCGAAGGAAGGAGGTCTTCTTCGGCAACATTATCATCTTTATCGCTTTCGGAAAACTCTGACGATTCCGTAAATGATGCCACATTTTGTCCAGTTTCTACAAACGATGATAGTGAGGATAAAGGATGATGGCAATGGAGAAACAGTTAAGAATTCAAGCACTTATAAGACTGTTAATTCTTTCTTTTCTGGAAAATAATTTTCCTGATAATGCTACAACAGTTGAGCGTGAATAGAACATTCACGAAAAGTGGCTGTTTTGTATTCGGAGGATGGTGCGTCTATCCATACTGCACAAACTAGAAAATCTACTTCTGGTTTAGAAACTATACTCAGTAATAGTACCCCGTCAACTTCTAATACGGTAATTGTCCCTTAATGGCAGGAAATCCTAAAGGAAGAAAAAGATCGAAACAGCCGGAAAAGTGGAAGAGACACCGTACAAAAACAAAAACGAAATAATGGACAACGTTATGAATCACACATACTGAGCAAAAAGATATACTTGCAAGAGAAATGAAAGCTTCATGTCCCGAGACTTGTAAGTTCAAATGCTCCTAAAAATTTAGCGAGACCGAAAGAAAACAATTATTTAACTCATACTGGCAACTTGGGGACATTGAAAAGCAACGGCTATTTATTGTCAATTGTATGCAAATCGTAGAGCGCCGATACCGATACATTCGTATAGGGGGATCCAGAACTCGTCGCCAGAATAATAATACCTACTTTTTTAACCTAGGTGAAAATGTTAAACGTGTCTGTAAATTGTTTTTTTTTTTAAATACTCTGGATATTAACGATCGTACAATTAGAACCGTCCTGGAAAAGCATCAAAAACTGGCCAACCAAATATTAGAAATGTTATTGCTTTGTTTGGGACGAAGCTAATGTACATGAATTAGTACGTGCGTACTTCAATATATTAAACAATGTTCGAACACTGATGAAGCTGAATTAATATTTTATTCAGAAAACTGTGCCGGACAGCAGGACAACAGCAAAAAAAATATTTATATGCCATGCGTTTCTTGGGTATTAAATCCATAACATACCAATATCTTATTGAAGGTCGTACACAAAATGAAGGTGATTCAGCGCATTCTATAATCGAGAGGGAAACAAGACCATTCCTTAAAAGTGGTCCCATTTATGCGAGAGAATCATTTGTTTCTATTATCCGATATGTCCATTCACTGTAAATCAACCTTGCTTTAAGGATTTTCTTGATTTAAAAATACTGGCAAATGTCCAGTCAAATGTTGGTCCACTTAATATGTCAGATCTAAAAGTCTCACAAGTAAAAATTTTCAAAGTTCAATAAGAATCCGCGAATTTAGTTTTTTATAAATACTCATACACTGAGGAGTAATTCACTGAAGCTACTTTAATAAAAAAAAGAGACAAGCAGCAACGGTAATTTTGACAAAAGCCTTTTATAGCAAACCAGGTTTGCGAAAAATAAAAAGGACGACTTCAATGATTTATTTAAGAAAAATCTAATTCCAAGATTTTATAAAACATTTTTTGACAATTTATAAAAACTTATCAAAGAGAGATAGTTAAATTTTTTTGTTGTTTTTTTCATTATTATTTACTTATTAAAGTATTAAAGACTACATTTACTTTTGTTATTCATATCATTACATAAAATGACTAAAAATGAAATCCTTTCTAGACTGCGGTCGGTTAAATAAGTACTTAATGAAGATTAAGTTACTTAGGAATAATGATTTACGTTAAAAACACTATGTCATTTAAATGCCATGAATTATCAGTTATATTATAAGTTGAAAATACTACAAAACTAAAATGCCTAAATACAGAAATACTGTTTTTTTTTCCAATAACAACGACACATTTAAGCTGTGTCAGTTTAATTAATATATTTAGGCAATAATAAAGTGTTAATTCAAAGTATATTACATTTTCGTTCAGGAATACCCTATAAATAACGTCTTCTTATCGAATTTACATTGCGGATATATTTAATATACATATAACAGCTTACTTTTTTTTTCTCAAATTTACAAGTTTGTTCTCTTTTCTGTAAGGTGGGCGTCAGTCGAAAACTTTAAATGCCTTTTTCTCGAAATGTTGTTTTTTTGAGTTATGACAGTCTTGAAGTAAATGAACGATATATATATTATATATATTATATACCGCTCATTTGCTACAATATCGTCATCACTCAAAAATCACGAATTTGAAATTAATTCAGAAGTTATTGAAAAAAATAGAGTAATCTTTTATTCTGCAGAACGTCATGTCTCAGCTGCCAAAACAACGACGAGAGGGCACTTGTGTCATTATAGAGACTTGTTTCTTTAAAAAAAATTAAATGCAGTATAACTAAGCCAGTATAACTTATTTAGTTCTGAGCTTTCGAAGTGAAACAGTCGTTACTTTTTTTTTTCAAAAGTGGCATAATTGGTATAGTGATTTTATTCAAGAAAAAGTTAAGTTTAGTGACTCTTAATAGTTTTGCTCAATAGTGTATTTTTTTGTGATAAGAAGTTATACTAATAAAAATTAAGATGACTCTATTTTGACTTAATTCAAAACATGACTGTGTTGCTAAAAAAAAGTTTATTGACGGCGCGGCGCAGTATTTCATCTTATGACGTTGTGAGAAATAAAATTTGTTTGTTTTTAAAAAGCCCATTGCGGATTATATGTTTTTATGACATTTAAGTAGAAAAAACTGCGGATGGTTTAATGCTTAGCTTAAAAATATTTTGAAATATTTAATAAAATAAAACTGAAAATGTCATTTATGCCGATGGACTTGTGAAAGTGTTGAGTTTTATACGACATAATTTTACACTATATTAGCCTGGTTTTTCCAAAAGGCAGTATGCTACTCATTTTGTATTTTATCCGCAAATCATTTGTTATTGATTTGCGTTTAAAACAAAATTCTCACTAAAACATTTTCGCTCCGTAACGTAACTTAACATAAGCATAAGCAAGAATGCCAGCAAGATCAAGAGCAAGTAGAATCTTACAATTGGCTATGGGGCAACCAGAAGCAAATACCCCCAGTCCATCTGCATGGTTCTCTGAGCAAAGTATTGACATTAATTTGATTTCTTCTAATACAAATCCAGGAGATTCTGCTAAGCTACTTTTCATCTAGTTTCCTTCTTTTTAAAACTGAAAACAATTTTAGAAAACGAAGTAGCGTTAACCGCTCGGTCGACTTCAACCAATATAGATTCCGTGGGAAAGCGATCGAGTTAAAACTCGTCTTCGTCGTCTAGCTCAGGGTCATCAAGCGGCTCATGTACTGAAGATAACGATAATATTTTAAATGATAAGCCTTATATACTAGAAAGTTCGAGCGATATATATTAATTATATCATAAATAAAAAAAAGTGTTAGTGGAAACTTAGTCTTATTTTTTTTATGTCATCTTTCTTCTCTCTTTGTTATTTATTACAAACACTCACACCCGGAAACCTGTCCGCCTCTCCGTTATTTCTTAATGGCACATGATATGATATTTGTCGGGTCTTAACGTCAATATATCATTACGAAGCAGTGAAAAGGTTAAACGACTACTAACAGAATCTCTAGCATCACAAGTAATTTCCGAAACTACAAGTTCAGGCCCAATGCTAATCGGACACGCTCCACATAAAGATGAATAGTTAAAAATTGAGAATAAAGAGCTACCAAATCGAAGTGTCGCAAGTACTCCATTTATCCCAGAAAACAATTTCATAGAAACCCATCTGCAATCCCCCTCGAGAAGTAACCCCACAAACTCAAATACTACACAGATTTCCCATATTCAACCCAAAATGACGAACTAAACGTCACAAGGAATCAAACTCATACCCCAATTCGATTGTTCCGTAAGATCTCTGGACCGATTTATTGAGTTGGTCGACCACCGAGAAAAAAAAACCATTACAGAAGATGACAAAGTGTAGTCAAATTAACAAGTAGGGCATATAATACTGCAATATAAAAAAAATATAGCAATTGTAATGCATGGACAAAGTTAAAAGATGCACTAATCAAAAGCATCCATATGTGATGTAGGTTTTCTCGTGCCTCAGAGCATTTGGTGGCGGACGGGAAGCCATTCTCACTTCTTTACCGATTTCGGCAACGGTCGATCGAGTCGCTATGAGTTCTTCGCCGACGTCAATCATTTTTAGGGTCAGGTCATCGAGCGTAGAATCTGATGGATGCGAGGTGGGATGTATTGTTTTGGAGGAGGATTGAAAAAGCAAGTCGAGATCGGTACGGAAAGATTGATAGAGTCGTTTATGTGTGTGAGTTCGTTGCATTTAAGGAGGTTGGCAAAATTTGTTTTGAAGAAAGTGATATTTGATCACTTCGCTCCCGTTGTCGTGGTTAGATTTTTTTTTCGACACATTTTTGAATGCTGCCAGTTGCTTTTCGATCATTCTTCCTGTGGACTTGTAAGCTTCTACATTACTGACTATGCGGTTTGCTGGGTCTTAAATCTTTTCTAATCTGTCAAGAATAGTTCTCCTAATATTACCATTCTCGGTTAACATTGCATTAATAGACTCGTTATTGCATTTAATTGCCAGCATAACGTGAGCCAAGGTGATCTCTTTGCACTCGTCGCAGTAAATTAAATTGAAGAGACTGCAATACTCCTTGAGGTAGGTAATCGATCTCCGTATAAGTCCGATGCATATGGCATGGAATGATGATGGTGACAGCGTCTATTGTAGACTACCCATTCCATTCGGCGTTGGGGTCAACAATTGAGCACAATACACTAGCACAGCACTTTTCCATTGTTTATTTATTTAAGTTAAATTGGGTCGACGAACAATTACCAGCACTATTAATTTTTGTTAGGGTTATTTATTTATTTTTTTTTATTTACTTCTCAAAATCTAAGAACCTCCCAGAATATCCTGACACGAGGTCTTATTCCTAATACCCACATTGGCACTGGTAAGCACCACAACCCATCGCCAATTTCAGCTCCTTTAATAGAACCTCGAACTTCAAAAGTCAGATAAGAACAGTTAAAATCCCAGAACATCCTAATGCTTCTAGACACAGACGCTGCTTTAAGCCTGATAAAATTGAAGACATTAAACCCCGATGAATGGGTAAATACAGACACCATTACCACATTAACAAGTATAAGTGACATACCTACATCGACACTATTATACTATTAAACTAGATATAGAATTCATTCGTATCCAGAAGATCACTCACACATTTCACATAATTTCAAATAACTTCTCAATCACACAAGATGTCTTAATTGGCGAAGATTTCTTGACAAATTTCAACTCAGTAGTGGATTACAAGGACAGCACATTCAAACATCACTATAAGAACAGACACTATATATAGTATATTTCTGCTCTGAGCACAGACCTCTCGCCATCCCTGCTGAAAAATTTATTAAATGTGGACCAGTTACAGAAAACTCGAACCAAATTTGTTTCGCTTGAGAAATTCTCTCAGAAGTATACATTTCGTCGGAAATAACCACATCGACAGATGGATACGTATTACGTATTACGTACACATATCAGTACCGAACACAAACAACGAGGAAACGAATATCGAAAACCTACTACTCAAATCCGAAAAGGCGAGCAACTACGAGGTGTATAATTTAAGCTCAACAATTATCAACCAAGTAGTGGAAGAAAACTGACGAAATGGCAGTCAGAATTAAAACTAGAACATTTAAACAAAGAAGAAAATAAGTCGATAGAAACATATGTAGGGATAACAGCCATCTATTTAATATCGAAGGCATACCGCATAACAGATCACATAGCGTCCATTTTCGGAATAAAACATTCCGTCAAAACCGTACCGCCCATATCGATTACCTGAAGTACAAAAACAAGAAATTAAGAGCCAAGAACGCATGATGCTCCAAGATAACACCATTAGACCAAGCTTTAGCACTCAACTACTGCCCAACTACTCATCGTCAAGAAGTGCTAAGCCTCGTAAGCGTAAGACTAAAATGTAATCCAAATTAAGGTGATCTTAAATAAAGGGCGTTGTCGAAAAAGAAATTACTTAACTGGCGCCCGAGCAAATAAATTAATAACACGTCGCGTTAAAATAACAATTTACATAAACACAAGTGAATCCATAATACCATAATAAGATCAGTGTAGAGGACATTTCCACTTACCGTAAGAACGGCGAGTTAGGAAGTGTTTACGTAAAAACAGTGAATTCCAATTACCGTAAGTAATTGCCAAAATGGCATAGTACATTGTTTTGTCAGTACAGTCAGTCCAAGTTGGGTGATTAATGTTTTTCAGATACATGGATGGACAAAAAAGGAATATTTTAGTTAAAACTGATATAGTTATGTTTCAATTTGGGTTACGTGACAAAAGAAAAATCGAAGAAAAGTAAAAGATTTGCTGTCACAGTACTTGAATGATCGTCACTGGGTGTCAGATTTCTCAATATTTTTGTTGACTGCCAATAATTTTAAAAGTAAATACATGACTTAGATTTTTTTATAATTTTATGATAACCGACACCACTATCACCCGTTTCCGGCTTGACGGCTTGGAGCTGGAAAATACAGAATGGTGATAGACTTCAGAAAACGACATCAGACACATACCCGATACCCGATATATTGGATACTATACCAAATTCACGAAATTCCAAATACTTCACAATTCCAAATAGCATCACAATAAGGATAAACGAAGATGATGTTCCGAAAACTGCATTTCCACAATGATGAACGATAAATATGAATATATACGTTTACCCTTTGGATTAAAGATCGCACCGGCGATCTTCCAAAAAATGATAGATGATGTCCTAAAGGAGTTTATCGGAAAAATATGTTGTGTGTATACAGACGATATTATTGTGTTTGGAAAAACAAACAAATGTCGAAAAAATATTCAAAAACCTCGAACAAACCAACTGGAAGGTGAATTTAGTGAATTTAGAAAAAACTGAATTTCTTAAAGAAGAAACGGAATTTTCTCACTGCCTCTTAACGAACAAAGGCATAAAACCAGATCAAAAAAAAATGATGCCATCAAGAGAATGAATAATTAGGAAAACCTTAAAGAAATTAAGGGATTCCTTGGGTTAGCAAAAATTGCAAAACCCTTAACGAATCTCACAAGGGGGTAGAAGGCTCAGATTAAAGCTGTCAATAATATCATCAGGAATTCTCATCTTCCCGGATTTCGAAAAGCCGTTTGTCCTTACAACAGACGCATCGAATACTGTTGTAGGTTCAGTGTTATCCCAGGTAGAAATCGGAAAGGACAGACCGATCATATACATTTCCAGATCGTTAAATAAAATGGAAGAAAAATTTGCTACAAACGACAAGGAAATGCTAGCGATTGTCTGGTCTCTCGACAACTTAAGAAATTACCTTTATCGTTCAAAACAAAAAAAAAGATATTAACTGATCATCACCTACTCACCTTCGCTCTTAGTAGCAAGAACACAAATACAAAGTTAAAAAGATGAAAGTCCAGAGTAGAAGAGTATAATTATGAACTAATATATAGACCCGGAAAAACAAATAGAATAGCAGACGCATTGGCAAGGCTTAAATTAGAAGCTAACAACGTAACATCAACTAATTCTCAAACAATGCATAGTGCTGATGAGGACAGTTCCGATCTTATTCCACACGAAGCACCACTTTAAAAACAGCAAAAAAAAAACAGCACCGAACTTCAAGCTCATGAAGAAACACACCCAGGATTTCATCGACACCACATTGGAATTCGAAATTTTACGAAAAATACCTTTATAAAAACTTTATCCAAACATTCTTAATGTTATACAAATCTCAGAAAAATACTTATACTTATTGCAGGAAATATATAGAAAGCATTTTAGCAAATTTAAAATCAGGATAACTCAAAGAGTGGATGAATACAAAGCTAATCCGGACAACAAATTTCAAATCATTACAGACGAACACAGCAGATCTCATAGAAACTATAAGGAAAACAAAGAGCAGATTCTAGAAAGGTACTATTTTCCAGGCATAGCCAATATGATAAAAAAATACGTTAGAATTTGTGAAATATTTAAATAAAATTGTAGTAAATACTCGTACAATAGAAATCCTCCAAAGCTGGAACTTCAAGAAACACATATCCCCACATACCCCACAGAAATAACTCATATGGATATTTTTAAAATCGATCACGAAAAATGTATTACCTGTGTAGATAAATTCTCAAAGTACCTACACCAAATTCTTTCATATTAAGGAAAAATTAGCTCTCTATCTTCGATCTAAAATTACAAAAGTTTTACATTTTTTCTCAGCCCCCAAAACCCTAGTTACAGACAATGAACGTAATCTCATAAGTCCAATCATTTCTAATTGCATTAATACTCTTGGAATTGAGTAAGGAGTTGTTAAGTATTAATATTAGGAATTTGTTTAAATGTTTTGTACTATTCACTTATGGATATGTATGCACATGAATCACATATTTTTACAAATACATTTGTATATATCTTTTTGGGCCATCAAAATTGTATTTCTTATTTCAGTGGAATTAAATACTTATTTTCTAGTTTTATATTAGAAACATTTAAAAATAAAAATAAAAATTTTGGCGAGTTCATCGGCCCTAAAGTTCCCTGGAATATTAATGTGGCCCGGCACCCAGCAAAGGTGAAGGTTGAACTGCTCTGCCATCTCCATAAGATGTGATCGACATTCAAGGGCGGTTTTAGAATTTCATGAGGCTGAGTCCAAAGACTTGATAGCGGCCTAACTATCCGAAAAGATGCGGATATCGTTTGCAGATATAACGTTTTTCTTCAGCCAAGAAAATCTCTAAATAATCTCTAAAATTTCCGCCTGGAACACGCAACAGTGATTTGGAAGACGGAAAGAGATGCTTAGATTTAGCAATGCCGAAAACCCCGCTATCGGTTTTAGATCCATCTGTGTAGAAGTGGATTGACTTGTCCTCCATGAAAGCATCTTCCTCCCAGAATGATCTAGAGGGGAAGCTTATATGGTAGTCTTTGTCAAACCAAAGTTCGGGTATGGTGTAATCGATGTTCTCTGTGAGGATTCCTAATGTATTAAAAATATTAGAGTGGCCAAATGAATTATTTGTCCAACGTGTAGTCGCTTTACGGCAAATAGCTGCAGTCGCAGCTGCTGAAAATATCGGGGGGTTTCAAATGAAACAGAATTTCTAAGGCCGCAGAAGGAGTAGACCGTGAGGCTCCGCTTATGCATAGACATGCTGTTCTTTCGAATCTGCTTAGTTTACTGCATTATATAAGGCCGTCCACCAAACGACCACCCCGTAGGTGAGAATCGGTCTTATGACCGAAATGTATATCCAGTGGGTTATGCGAGGTTAAATGCCCCATTTATTCCCAATGGTTTTTGTAAAAGAGAATAAAGCTACTATAGCTTTCTTGAGTATATTTTGAATGTTCGGTTACCAGTTTAGTTTGCTGTCAAAAATGAGAGTAAGTTCTACACAGCTCCTCATAATATTTTCTAGCGCAGGACCTCTGTAGCTCGGCAGATATTATACCGTCCGGACTAGCAGACTTGTATGATTTGAAGTTACGCAGCGCCCAGAGCAATTTGTCACTTGAGACATTGTGCAATGTCCCAGTTGCAGTAAGCCTGTTTGGGTTGCTACTGGCCGCGAATTGGGTGCTACCTGGAAAATGGGTGTCCAGGTTGAGTGATTCATCACTTGAGGTTGTCCAGGAGCCATCGGTTTTTTTCAAACAGCTACGCATCATAGGATTTGTAGAGAGGATTTTTCTTAGCAGCGATGTCTCAGAGGTTTCCGTGATTTTGCAACAGAATATCTTCTAGGATTGTCACTTTACCTTCCTCTGTTCCTTTTTGTATAATTTGAGGGATTCTTTGTATGAGTCCCAGTCAGTCACTTTTCTGTGGTTTTTGCTAACTTGAAAAGTTTTCTGCAGGTATTTCTAAGCAGTCCTAGTGCTGATGTCCACCAGTGAGGCTTTTTCTTGCCTCTAGGTTGAATAAGAGGGCAGGAAGCTGCCATAGCCTGATTGAGAGCCAGAATCAATTCAATGACTTTCATGTCAAGCGTATTGGTGTCAAGCGGGGACTTGATAGTTTAGAGGATAGCGATTCTGACTGCATTCCTTCGTATTTTGACCAATCAGTTTTCCGATATTTCCGGAATGCTGGTTGGCTGGGAGGAGCACCACTCAGGCTTAATTAGATGTATCTGTGGCCTGAAAAATATTGTTCAGACGATACCATCCAGTTCGCTACCATTTGAAGACAAGAGTGATATCTAGCACTTCCTCTTGGTTTCTTGTTATAAAAGTGGGCTCAATGCCAATGTTGGAAACAATAAGGTTGGTACTTATAATATAATCGAAAAGTGACTCGACTCTATAATTAATGTGGGTACTGCCCGATACCGTGTGATGAGCGTTAGCGTCACATCCGACGATGAGGCCAGTTCTTTGACTTCTAGTTTCCAGTAGCACCGTTTCTAGGTTATCACCAGGGAGAGGGCCCACATGATCATGGCCAAGATATGCCAATGCGAGTCAGTAGGAGTATTTAGCAGTCTCTAGTCTGGCAACGGTTAAGTCGTGGTCGCTGAGATTGTGAAGTAAAAATGCACTAAGTCTACGTTTCACTAAAGTACAAGTTTTAATCTTACCTTTGTCTCTTGTATAGAGCGGAGCGTATACAGGCATCCGAAGTCCACGAACCATGCCTTCTACTGTCCGTGGTTTCTGCGTTAGGACAATGTCAATGCTTTTCTTTAGAGAGACGCAGAGTGAGTGCGGCCGAAGCCTTTTTTAAGTGATGGAGATTAATCTGGAGAAACCGTATTTTTTCGGTTAGGAATAACAAACAACAAACAAATCGACTGTATTTCAAAATACGAGTTCGTAGTTCTTTACTGAACGAGAAACAATTTACGAATGAAAATAATTACAGAGAAATAAAGAAATGGACGACTTCCAGTGCAACCGTTTTCCCACTACCTTAAGGGTATTCACATTATGTAAAATCATTAGTGTTAGGATATGGCGTGATGTGTCTCGTGTTTTCTTATGTACAGAAAGAAGCAGACGTGAAGTTGCAAGTTACAGTTAAGTGTCCGAGACCATTCAAACAATGAAATGTAATTATGTATGATGTTTACAGTGACGCATGAAATTAAGGTACTACTAATATAAAATTAAAACATTAACAATAGTGAGATGCAAGCAACAAATTTAGTTTTCTACGTTGAACAAGAAATAGAAATAAAGCAGATAATTAGCTGAAGTTTCTTGAACAGTTTAGTAACAGCATGCAGAGCTCGTCACAGGCCTCTTAAAGATACCAGTCTTAGTGCGGACGGTTACCACTCGCACCAATCTATCTGAACCAGCATGGGTTGCAGCAAGTAGGTGGATGATTCTCTTCCTTTAGCAGGACGATGTCAGCGATTTCGACGTTAGGTTTAGAGTGATGCCATTTCTGCCATGGTTCCAGAGAGGTTAAATATTTAGATGACTATCTCGACTAGAATCTTTGGGTAAGCTTTTGTACCAATATCCATCTTGTCAGAATTGACAGTTTCAAGTTCGTAACATCTGGTTCAGCCACTGTGGTTAGAGGTCCTCCCATCAGGAAATGACCGGGAGTCAAACAGCTGATGTCATCAGAATCAGATAAGGCACATAGAGGCCGGGAGTTGAGTATTGCCTCAACTTGCGCAAGCAGTGTTGCCATCTCTTCAAAGTTGAGGGTAGTTTGACCAATAAATCGTCTAAGATGGAACTTGACTCTCTTTACTCCGGACTCCCAAGAACCAAAAAATGAGGAGCCCCAGGGGGGATGAAATGCCATTGGATACCCTTGGGTGATAAGAAATCAGATATAAAATTATTATTGCTATAAGAAGCGACAAGTCGATGAAATTCACCGAGTTGCAGAGCAGCCCCGACAGAGTTTATTCCATTATCACTACGAATGTGCGCACACAAACCCCATCTTACAGTAAAGCGTTTAAGAGCAGCTAAGAAGCAATCCGTGCTGAGGTCACTTACGAGCTCTAAATGCAGAAGCTTTGTGGTAAGGCAATTGAAGTGGGCTACGTAGGCCTTAACTAATGGAGCCTTTCTGCCATTGTATTGTTTTAGGAGAAATGAACCAGCGTAGCCGCAGCCAGTATCGTAAACGGGGAACCCCATGAAGTCGATATTTGGGAATATTGCCTATCAGTTGATCATTGTCCCTTTTGTTATGTCGTAGATCCCGTAGACCAATGATCCAATAGTTTTGTCGGCGGATGGCAATAAGTATAGTCACTCCAGCATGATGATTATCCAGATGACAGTCTGTCATGATTTTCCGTGTAAAACTATGATTTTTATGTAGTATCACTTGGTATTTTAGATCAAATGCGAATTCTGAATGTTCCAAACGACCACCAACTCGGATAATTCCTTTAGTATCTAAATACGGAGCTAGCCGCTCCAATTTATTGTTAGCTGAAATATTATTGGATTGTTTTAACGTTTTAAGATCGTCTCGCAAAGTGTTTCTTCCTGAGAGAACTTTTAAAGGAGGCTCTTAGCGTTTTGTAATTCAAAAATATTTAGAGGACCTTTTACAGGATACTTGTTTCTTAATGTAGGCTACAATGCGAAAACGGGTTTTCCACCTGAATAGCTTTTCATTTAAATCGAATAATACTTCCGTTGCTGGTGATGTAGCTTGTAATGACATATGCTCCCCTGAGCGTTCATTGTGTTGAATCATATACGTTACAGCTTCTGTGTCTGGCCAATTATGTTTATTTAGTGATAGCCATGAAGCACCAGTCTACCACAGATTGTGTGTTATTAAAGCCGATGGGGTAACACCTCGGCTAGCACAGTCGGCAGGATTATCTGATTATCCTAGTGGTACTAGCAATCGCTTCTCACTTGGAGGGTCAAGGTTCGAATCCTACCCATTGACAAGTTTTTCAAGTTTCTCATTTGTGTAATTGGAACTCAGACAGAAAAATTCTGCGTGTGAAGGCATAACACTGACACGTTGTAGAGCTGTTGTAGAGTTTCAAGCACAAAAAAATACTGTGAATTATAACCTTCGAATCACTCTGAGTGAAGAAAAAACTCTCCGTCCTGTTCGGACTCCCACCCCTGGAGAGCAAATATCGAAACCAAACACACCTGAGTTTCAAACCACTACATAAAAACAATTTTTCTTTCTCCTCCTTCTACCTTTCCGCCAGCGCCCTGCCAACAGTAAAAGGGTATCAACCCCTTAGGCACGTGTAAATTATAAAAAAAAAAGTAAAGGCAGTAAATCACAGCTGAATAGGCTGATGAAGAGGCATCGCAGAATCAATGATATTGTACAATGTACACTGTCTTCCTCAGTGAATATAATAAGTTGTGTTGGTTGGTCAGTGATTTCTGAGAGTAAAGTTTCATCCCAGACTCTTAATAGCCAACATCTTTGAAGTATTATTTTCGCTATAATAATCGATGGAGAGATCCAGCCTAGGGGATCAAAGAAAGGAGGTGGCAAGCGTTACAATGGCATTGCTTATTGCGTGAAAAAGACTGTTCAAGAACGTGGTATCCTTACTCTATATCATGGTTTGAGTGCCCTCATCTATGGAAGTATGCCAAAATCTGCAGTGAGATTTGAAGCATTTGAATATTTCCATGCCCATATGGGCGATGAAAGGGGCCAGCTGAGCACTACTGGCAAATTGCTGTGCGGTTTAGGAACTTGTTTCTTCGAAGCTGTGTTGGCTGTGACTCCAATGGAGACTATTAAAGTTAAATTTATCAACGATCAACGTGGTGCAAAACCACAATACAAGGGATTCGCTCACGGAGTTGGCAGCATCATCAAACAAGAAGGTTTCTCTGGTGTCCACAAAGGCTTAACTGGAACGATCCTAAAACCGAGCTCCAATCAAGCCACTCGTTTCTTCGTCGTTGAGAGTTTTAAAGATTTCTACAAGGGCGACGATCGTAAAAAGCCAATTCCTAAACTAGTTGTTGGTGTATTTATTGCTGTTACTGGTGCTGCATCTGTCTTTGGAAATACTCCTGTTGATGTAGTCAAGACTTGTATGCAAGATCTTGAGGCATCCAAATACAAAAACACTGTTGATAGTGCCGTCAAAATCTGGAAGAACGAGGGACCGTTTGCATTCTACAAGGGCACCGTACCAAGATTGGGGTATAGTGTCTGCCTAGAAGTTGGAATCACCTTCATGATTTACGATTCATTATGGATTCAAAACTGCTTGGAAGGACTAGTAGATTAAGTAGTGTACAACTAAATATTAAGATTTAGCCGTTGATTAAGCAACACCAAAAACAAAACAACATGCTTTAACAATTTAGCCAAATCGGCTGTGGTTTATTTGTTTTTGATTGATTTGCATCAGAAAAGGAAACAGCAAACAGGAAACATCTTACCGAGCGAAAAACTAACGAAACATAAATTAAAGAGAATATTTTTTTGTAAAGGTTTGTACATTTTATTAAAATAGGAAGCACTGCTTATATATAAAAACAAACAACGCTAAAAAAAATATTTACAACCTAAAAAGTACCAACAAATAAAACACAAACAAAATATGGTTAAAATATACAACAAATACTGATAATACGCTAAACTCTGTACATTTACTTAATCTTAGACTTGGAGCCCTTTGACATCACTGGAGCTAACTCTGAGGAGTCTTGTCCTTTGGTTTCAGGTACAAAGAAGTATGTGTAGAAGAACACAATCGTGCAAAATACGGCAAATGGCATGAACACAAATGCACCGATTAGGCCATTTAGAGGCGGAAAAAACATACCTACCATAAGATTGCATACCCACGATGTTAGACTACCTAAAGACATGGCCACTGATCATGGAGATACTTCAACGAGTTCTGCTCCGATAAAGTAAGGGATTGGACCGAGGCCAAACCGAAAGAAGAATATAAAGGTGAAAATGCATACAATGCATGCTAATGTTACACAGGTTGCAGAATCAATATAGTAGAGTGTCATGGAAATGGCGACCAAAAACCCCGCACACAGAGAACTGGAGATCATCATCAAAAGTCTTCGATTGAATTTTGCCATCAGAGCTGGATAGAACCTAGCAGCGAGACGGCTAAATTCAAAAATCCAGCACCAAAGTTAGCCCATTCGGCGTCAATTGCAAAGAAGCCGGCCTTCACCGAGTAGATGGAATTAATTCCAGATCATCTTGTGGCAAGCGATTGAGATTAATACGAGCGCCTTTTGCATCACCTTTGATTTTGCACTTTTGACTTTCGGGGAAGTAGTAGGCTGGCAAGTAGCAAATAATCACAAGAGCTCCATACGAGCTAAAAGCATAATGCCACAGTTCTTTAGTTCCAAAAACCATATTCAAGCTGAAAAATTGTCCAACAACAATGCCACCGGTAACACCAACAGCACAGAAGACACCTAAAGTGCCTCGTTAATGTGGGGGTGCGATCTCCAAAAGATACATAGGTAATGCTGTATAGGTTATTTAAGATTAAATACCAGCGTCCGATTATCAAAAGCTCTATAGACTTGGCTTCGCGGCAGAAGTTGAACATAAATGAGGAAATAAGCAGTAGAGCCCCAGCTATGAGAACGGCACCTTTCCTTCCAAACGTATCAGATACCAGCTCCACACATGGACACAATTATACCGCCAACGAGTAAAATTGATACGATTGAAGCTTAAAGAAAATCTATGTCGCAGGTCTGTTTACACAACCTAAGCAGTATCCGATTGGATCTGAAGCACCGATAGTTGAAGCATACGCTACCATTATAAGTAGTCTTCCCCATTTTTGAAATTTCCTTTGAATCAGTGTTTCTTCGGATGATAAAAACTCAATTTCTTCTATTTTCCATTCTGCATTCTGCGTCACAGGATATCCAAATAAATATCTATTCATAATGGCCAAGTCAATGTTTAAAAAATTATTTACGAGTAACTTCTAGATGCCAAACAGGCAATGAAACTAAACAAATATATAAATATGTACATATGTACATCAAAGGACCATATTTTCTAACTAACGCCAGCCATGAGCAGACCTTTTATCTGTGACACAAGCTCCTTAGCTTTATCAATAGAATTTGCCCCTGCCATACAAACATCGACATAAAAATGTTCAACAATCGCTTTAGCAGCAAAGGGAAAATTGAGACCTTCGTCTTGACTAAGCTGATAAGGTGCTCTTATAGACAGGAAGGGGGCATGTGAAGTGCCAGAAGTGACTGTTGTAAGTTGAAAATGCTGGATAGCTTGATCTGGAGAATCACGCCATAAAATTCGTTGGAAATAGCGATCACATTTGTGAATTTCGATCATCCGGAATATCCGATGAGAAACAATACTTAAGGCATCGATAACGTAGTAAAACTGTAGTGAAATCCTGTTGTGTAGGTGGATCTGGTAATAGGTTTTCATTCAATCATCAAATACGACACGAAGTTTCGTCGTTAGACTATTGTCTTTAAACACAGCATGGTGTAGTAGATAATACAGCTCGGTATTTTCTTTGCTCAATTCCTCATCTGAAACCAGTTCCATGTGGCCAAGAGGTAGGTACTCAGACATGAACCTTCTGTAGTCATTTCTAAGATTAGAATTTTTTAGAAACCTCCTTTCCATTGCGAGGAGTCTATTTTCGGCAGCTAGATACGAGTTTCCTAGTACGGGTCTTTCACATTTAAAGGGTAGTCTAACTGTGTACCGACCTAATTCAATACGTTTGTATGTAGATTTGTATATTTCTTCTGCTAGATGTTCTTCACTTGTAAGGGCTATACTCCTTGTTGGCACTTCCTCGGTTTCCCAAAATAGCTCCGTAGCTTCATGAAGGTCTACATCAGTAGCTTGTGTGGTCAGATTGCAGGAAATATCAGTGTAAGCTGAGTACGTACTACAGACGACCCACCCGAAGAGCATATTTTGCGCAACGGCAATGTTATTTTCAATTACCTGCTCCTTACGAAGAACAGAAAAAAAGTAGTCCACTCCTAGAAGAATATCTCATGTCTTTGTTTGGTTAAAATTGGGATCAGCCAGCTCCAATGAATTGATTTTTACTCCACGCTTTTCTCTGAATGGGTACTGTTGCTTGATCAGAAGTTATATTGCTAAAGACGGGAGAATACTTTTAGATGAACTGCACCCTTAGAAACACCAACTTGGCTAGCCGTTGTGCGCAAACCTGCTGTTACAAGAATCAACCATTCACGTGGATTTTGAATCAATTTTAAAAGAGGATAGATTTATTTTCGATTTGGGAATTAAACTACCCTCCAGTTTGGGGCCCCCGGAGCTTGTGGGCCCCGGTGATTGCCACCTGTAATACCCGCGGTAGCTATGCCACAGATCGCCCTTCTTGAGCTCTAGTGGTCTTGGGTTGGGAAGTGCCAGCATGGGCTATAGTAGCGGCAGTGCTACCTTGGTTCTAGTAAGAAGAAAGTTGAGTCTTGTAGTTGACATGTTGCGTGCTGTGATGTCGTAATTGGCAATGCTCGCATGAATGCTTAGAGGGACACTTATTTGTCGTGCGTCTACTCCTGAGGCAGTTAAAACAGATCCGGCCGACAGTAACGGATCTCCTTCGTTCTGCAGTGTCCAATTCGATATATTTTGGACAGTAGGACAGATGATGATGTTCTAAAGATTTTGGACAGGCGTTGTTGATCAATGAAATATTTTTTTTTTTTTTTTTTATAATTTACGCGCGCCTAAGGGGTTGATACCCTTTTACTGTTGCCAGGGCGCGGGCGGAAAGATAGAAGGAGGAGAAAGGAAAATTGTTTTTGTAGTGGTTTGAAACTCAGGTGTGTTTGGTTTCTATGTTTGCTCTCCAGGGGTGGGAGTCCGAATAGGACGGAGAGTTTTTCTTCACTCAGAGTGATTCGAGATATAATTCCCAGTATTTTTTTCATTGCTTGAAACTCTTATAACAGCCAAATCTACGTGTCAGTGTTATGCCTTCACACGCAGAATTTTTTTGTCTGAGTTCCAATTATACAATGAAAAACTGATTTTTGCCATGGGCAGGATTCGAACCTGGACCCTCCGAGTGAGAAGCGTTTGCTACTACCACTACACCACGGCCACCCATATACGCACGAGTAGATCTATACTTAGAAGGAGTTGTAGAAGCCAAACGTCTTGGTAATGGAGGGTTCTAGTCCTAGGATAGTCATTACCGACTACATGCTCGTCCCACGCTTTATGGGTCTCACTATCCAACTTCTTCAAAATTAGAGCAATCAGCCAAGGATCACATGCTTCTGCCTTAGGACCAAGTGCTTTCAAACCTCGTAATACTTGATCGAATGTGTTAGTTACGGAGCAAAGCTGAGTCGCGTTAGAATTGTCGAATTTTTTTTATATCGATGAAAGTTTTCATTAGAGGCTCGATCACCTGTGACGGCTTGTCGTAACGTTCTTTAAGTTTCCCTAATGCTTCCTCGTAATAACTCTAAGTTAGAGCTGGTGATTAATCATTGCCTCCGCACTGAAAGATTCAGTGCACTATATGTAATGAATACTATCATGCTAAGTGCGCGAAAATTGACAAAAAGAAAAATCGAGTATTTTGAAAGGAACAACCAAGGGTAAATGCGTTGTGCTGCACAGCGGAGAAGATCCACACTTGCCGATGTTCCAATTGTTCCGACTGCACATCGCATCTCCATACCCAACAACAATTCTACAGCTAAGCACATCGGCAGCTGTTTTAAAATCAGCTGATTCGCTCTCAGCTCTCGTTTCCCATGATGGCAATAATTCGAGTCAACAAACTATAACACTGGATATGCTGTACAAAGTGTTTGTTCTAATAAAGCAGGCAATACTAAACAAAATCCAATCTCTTGAAGAGTGTAATACGTCGTTACATAAGAGGGTGGATTTTTTGGAAATCAAACTCAAAGCATATATGAACCAGCCAGAGAAAGAGTGTGCAGTCGACATCATTGGTATTTCCAATATCACCAATCCAAAGGAAAAGAGAAAGTGAGCGAATTATTGACTTTTATCGGTGAAGAGATCAGTGAATCAGAGTGTGACTAGTGTTACGTTAAGAGAGTCAGTCCGAATACTGATATTAAAAAAATCTGTCCAACATCGTGTGCATGAAGTTCTCTTCTCTTATGCGTAAAAATGCTATCATGAAGAAAATGCGGGAAGGCAGAAATAAAATTGCTTCTGTTTTCTCTGGTCAACAGAACAAAAAATATTGGAGACGGCAGCAGTAAAATGTATACATATGAATGACTGCCTTACTAGCTATTCTAGATATCTATTGAAAAAAGCGAGAGAATTAAAAAACAAAAATGTTTGTAAATTTGTATGGGTCAGGAATTCATGTACGAGTATTCTTATCAGGAGGAGAGCACGATAACTTTGGCGCCAAGAATTGATAACGGTATTTTGTAGAGGGGTTAAAAACTAGCATTTTTTTACTACGGGAGGGGGGAGTCTATCTCGCCGCCCCGTTTAGGAGTTAGGCGCAATTTTAGGAAAAAATGACTTAAAATGGGAAAGAAATTAAAAATTGCTCTTTAATATTTTAATTTACATCAAATAATTTGTGTGAATAGTTTTGAATAATTCGCATTCAAACTTAAATTTTTGGTAAAAAATGAAATTTTTTTTTTTTAAATCAATATTATTCAAAATTGTGAGTTGATGTGCCCAATTGGTTTTTTGTATTAATGCGCATATCAATTCTGAAACGAACACAAAAACCGCATGGCTTTATATCTTCTAGTTTTTGATAAAATTGAAAATGACTAAAACTATTTTTTATAAGACGTTTTTTTTTTGGTATTTATGGTGATCTCACTTTGAGGATTAATATTGATGATAGGGTCATCTTTGTAAGTAAAGTACAGCAAATCATTTAGCATGACACAGAATGCACCACGAGGAGGTTGATTTGCATTGTATTCCGCGTCCCAGTCAGTCAATTTGTGAGTAAGCTAATCGTTAGCTAAGAGTAGTCAATTAAATGTTCAATGTACGAGTACATATTAAAAAGGTATGTAAGTTTCGTCAATGAAGTCATCGTCCGTACCGGTGTCAATGTCGAGTTCGTTGAGTTCTTTGATGATGGTGAAGAGCCGAGGTTGTTTTGGTGGTAAAATACCTTCTAAGTGCTCATTGTGAACGGTCGGAGGGTCGGAGGGTCGAAGTCCTTCAGTTGCAAACCCACACTTTCTTTACCTTTGACAAAACCTGGGTACACTTTTTTTGCGTCAATTAAAAATTTCCGTGATTTGGGAGCCCATGTCGTCCTTATAATTATTTTCAAGTCAGTATTTCCGGTAAAAGAAAAGTGCCATATATTGGTGAAGGTGCTGCGTTGTATTGCGGCATAAAATTGATTTTTTCAGAAGCTTGTTCTGATTCTCAAGATCATTTATAGTATTGGTTGCATCGGTCTTGTCAACATATTTGCCTTTGCTGTGGTTTGTAATTTCATGAGTCGTAGATGTAGGGAACATTTTCTCAATACCTATGTATTGGCGTGCGCTGTCGGTACAAATACGACTGCTGTTGGGGTTAACGTATTTGTGTATATAAGGCCACAAGTCTTCTTTACTTTTGGAGTTCACTTTAAAGAAGCGTCCGACCTTATCTTCTTAACAAAATAACCCCAACACTACGATTTTCATTTGTTCGGTTACACGGCGGCTGTGGTATTTCCTTTTTGTAAGAAAGGTTTCGTCGATTTGTACGGTTTTTCCTTCGCTGCCAATGTTAACATCGACGTGAGATGCTATTATTTCGGCTATTTCACGACAATAGTTATAGTAATCTAATATAGTAGATTTACTAAGCTCACTTTTATTGTCGTGATGGTGCCAAGCGATTATATGCTAATTTTACAATAATAACATACATGTAATAATATTTTTAAAAAATCCTTAGGTTGTAGCTTAAGGTTTAATTAATTTACATGAATAACCGTGTTCACAGGCATTTTGATAACAAAAGCGATAATTATTGCAAGCACCTCGCGAATCTCTAGCCGACATTGAGGTCCATGGAAAAATGTACCGATAGATGGGTTGATTGTAATTCTACAATTTTTGTCACCTTTTTTTTAGAGCTTGACTTTGAGCATCGCCACATCCAACCGAACTTTTCTACCTTCATTGGTAAGTTGCAACACAGTGGGGGAATGGATGTTTTAGTGGAAATTAAACCAGATTCTTCTAAAAATTCAATGCTTCTTTCGTTGGTCAACACCAAATCTCCGAACGAACAAAACACTGAGAAGTTATTTAGTTTAGGATGGATTAGAGGATGCTTAGCCGTCATTGCTTATTCACAAAAAATATCACTTGATTCGCACTACGGTTGAACACAGAGTGATCTTTGTGAATATCAATAACTACACGCCTTATCACAAAAAGAAATAACAGTATAAAAGCGAAACGTTTGTTTGGTTATATTTTTGCATCATTATCAAGTACATTACATATTAAATACGTACAAACATAGATATTTCGCAAAGTAAATAATTTACTCATCACAATTTGTAATTTTGTGATGAGTACTGTGGATGAAGAGTATTGATGACATAGGCGCGTGCCTGACGAAAAGCACATACCCCGGAGCAACGAAGTTGCGTGAGCGGGACCTGCCGCCTACGGAAAGAGAGTTGAAATCCCTTAATTCCGCGAAACGTGTCACCCGTGTACTCTTAATTAAGAAAACTATTGATATAGGCGTCTGCGAGATGTTTAAATAATACTCATTAACTTATTCAAAGGAAGACTACGTACATAAATGCCAAAAAACAAAACTAAAGTAGTAATTTCAATTTCAATATCAAAAAACTAGAGGACATAAAGCCATGCGGTTTTTTGTGTTCGATTCAGAATTAATACGCGCATTGAATACAGAAAACCAATTTGGCACATTATTTCACAATTTTGAGTAATATTGTTAAAAAAATTTTTTTTTTTTTAATTTTTTACCAAGAATTTGAGTTTGAATGTGAATTAATCAAAAACAATTCACACGAATAATTGATGTAAATTTTATATTAGAGAACAAGTTTCGGGCTTTTATATTCTGTATAGTACTTTATGCAAGTTTTACCATTGTTTTTTAATAATTTTTTTCCCATCTTAAGTCATTTGTTTTTAAATTACAAATAACTCCTAAACGGGACGAGATGGACCCCCCTCCCATAGTAAAAAATGCTAGTTATCTACCGTTATCAATTCTTGGCGCCAAAGTTATCGTACTCGTGCCCTTATCAGGATTAAAGAAGGCGATAGAGTAATTAAAATTAATTCACTTGAAGACATCAATAAACTTCATCAGTTTATTATTTAAACTTCTACCTATGTCTAATTGCAATATCAATAACAATTGTTCTTCTTTGATTTCTGATACTTTGAATTGTTTTTGTGTTGATCATTCAGCTAGTAATTTATCTTCAGGTTTGTCTTTCATTCATTAAAATGTACGTAGCATGAGAGCAAATTTTAATACTTTTTTCTCTCACCTCACACCTACTCGTATATGGTACTCTTACATTTACCAGATATCATTTTTTGCCTGAAATATGGATCTTTGAAGAAGAGAAGTATGATTTTAATGTAATACCTAATTTTACTTTTGCAATAACTCATACATATGCAGTTAGGGGAGTCGCGGTATTTTACAGAAATAATTTGTTAGGGTGTGTACCTAGTTAAGAAATATAATTTGGAAAGTGCTGATATTATCTATGTGAATTCCGAAGTTTCTGTTTCTCTGCTTATCTATTTATAAGCTACATACATAAGTGTTCAGTGAAAGCTTTTTTGGAAGAATTTTCTGGTTTCTTAGAAGTTCATAAATCTATGTTATTAGGTGATTTTAATGTTAATATACTCTGTCGTTCATCTGACGTCGACTGTTTTCTGTCTGTATTGTCTTCGTTTGGTTTTGAGTCTGTGCTTAATCAACCTACTCGTCACAATTCCTGTTTGGATCATATTTTTATCAGACTAAACCGAAATAATAGCGCTCACTAAAATAGCATGGCTTACGATTTAAGAATTATGGACCACAGTTTGACTTGCTTCCAACTTAGTTATCCAGTAGACAGATTAACTCAATCCGAGGTACGAGAATACTCCAAAATCGATTTTCCTCTTTTAAGAACTCGTTCAACTTTTGAATTTTGGGATGAAGTTTATACTGCTGTTAATCCTTCGATAGCATTTGATTTGTTTCTCAATAAGTTGCAATATTATATTTCTATTTGTTGAAAAAAACAGAACAAAAGGATATGCAAATTAAAATGCCTGAAACAGTGGATACTATATCTCTATATCTCTTCTGAGGAAACTTAAAACGAAAAAAACAGCTCTGTATACTTGTTAAGAAACATCCGAATAATACTAGGTGTTCGTGAATAAAATGTATAACTAATATACATATATTTTTAGTTAAAATAATTAGTTCATTTGAATATTAAAAATTGTAATCTATGTTAAATCTAAGTTAAATTAATTGAACTTAATCTAATGTAACAAGGAAAACGTAACGTAACGAATTGGAAATATGTTATTTAGTACATTTATATTTTGTATGACAGTTGTAAGTCGAATATGGAAGTAATTTCTGGTGAATAATAAAAAAAAAAGTCTTTTTGCTGTAACCCTTGAAGCCGAAAGAACGTGTTTTACTTAAACCCGCATTTTTTTTCTACCCATTTTTAACCCCACACATATTGAATAAAGTTTTAAACCCTACACACCCCAACATTTGGTCCTTACGAGTCGGATAAAAAAGAAAAATTTAAACCCTTTTGCTCAGACAAAAAATAAAAATCTACAAAGTCCGCAAGTGAAAGTGCACAAAAATACATATATATATATATATTTATAAAGAGACGTAACAAACTATACAAAACATTTAACATTTTTAAACTTTTTAAAAAATTATAAAAAAGAAAAAAGTGCAAGTGCAAGTCCAAGGACAAAGTGCAAGTGCAATTGTGCAATATATATATAGATATACATATATAAAACAATAAAAGTACATACATTTACTCCCTCGCGGTCGGTGTCTTGCCCCTTCTCTTGCTCCTTTTAAAGACTCTCGCTGGTTGTGCATTGAAATCGCATTTCCCGCGCCGTGTAAAAATTAATTTCAACTTTAACCTCAACTGTCACCAGCTGGGCAAAGTTAATCAAAGGTCGTAAGTTGCTGAAATAAAATATTTAATTAAATATCATTTAATAAACTGTATCTAATAAAATTAAAATAATAAATACTTGATACACCCTTATTGGTTTATAATTAATTACATTTTCAAATAAAAACCATTTAAAAATGTCAAAATTGTCCACGGGTGCAGACCAAAAAGGTGTTCTGGAGCAGATTCTTCGTGACCACTCCAACTTCAAAAAGACTGGAGCATCACGTCGTACAGCCAGCTATCTGTCAGGTCGTCTTCTTATTCTAGAAGGGAACTTCAAGAATGCGCTTGGTCTTCAAGCGAAGATTCGACGAGGAGAAATCGAAGAAGGTCTGGAAGAAGAAGACTTTGATGAAATTTTTGATCTGCTTCAAGAAACATATTTCACTTACCGAGGTGAATTGGTCGACGCTATAGACAATGCCAAGTTAGCATCCAAGGAGAAGATTGTGGAAGGTGAATCCACAGGTGCTTCTTGCAATGAACTTTCATTGCCCCAAATTCAAATACCACATTTTGAGGGCTCGTACACGAAGTGGCGGGCTTTCCACGATGTCTTTTTGTCGTCAGTCCACACAAATAAAAAGCTGGGTGAAATCCAAAAGCTTCACTATTTGAAGTCGTCTCTTACAGGTGAAGCTGCTCGTCTGTTGCAGCATTTAGGTTTGTATGCTGGCAATTATGACAAAGCATGGGAACTGCTTGTCGCCAGATACGACCACAAACGAGTGTTGGTAAACGCTCATTTCCAACTTTTTTTTGAGCAGCAGCAGTTGATGAAGGAGACGGCAAGCAACATCAAATCTCTACTGGACACATCCCAGGAATGTTTCCACGCTCTGGGAAACTTAGGATTGCCGGTTGGTTCTTGGGATGATATTTTAATTTATATTCTGGTGCAAAAATTACCTGCTTTTACTCAGCGTTTGTGGGAGGAGAAGTTGGGTAGTTCGAAGGAGTTGCCAACACTGAGGCAATTTACAGAGTTCCTGGAAATACGTTTTCGAACCTTGGAAGCAGTAGCTGGAACGAGTGGCATCAAGGTCAGCGGTTCTTCTGTTCACAAGGCTGTTGCGGTCGAGAAGAAAACGGTGTTGCACGTCGGGAAGAAGCAGTTTGCATGCCAGGTATGTGGTAGAGGTCAGCACTCCCTTCGAACTTGTCAGAAGTTCATTGCCATGGAGATCTGTGAACGATCTAAGGCAGTGGACAAAATCGGGGTTTGTCGGAACTGTTTGGCGTACAGTCACAAGACGAACCATTGTCAAAGCAGTGTGCGCTGCTATTACTGCAAGCAGGCACACCATTCTCTGCTGCATGTTAATAATCTCAGCTCTAAACCTACAAGGGATTATAAAAATACAACAACAGGTACACAAACATTTCACATAACATCAAAATTTAACCCACCTAAAGTAGCATCTTCTGAAGTACATCAGCCAAGTGTTCTTCTGGCAACAGCAGTTGTTCGAGTTAGGTCATCAAATGGAAATTATTTTAATCTGAGGGCGTTAGTTGATCCTGGATCGGAAGCAACGTTCATTACTGAATCCGCTGTCCAGTTATTAGGGCTTCATCAGCGACGAACGATCATTCAGGTATCTGGATTGGGAAAAGTTAGCAGTGGTTCATGTCAACGGTATGTAAGTCTTACCTTTGGGTCTCTGGTAACACGTTTCGAGACAAATACCCCAGCTTATGTGTTCAAGTCTCTGACTGGTCTTTTGCCGTCCAAGCCTCTAGTTCTGCAAAACTGGGAACATATTCAAGGTTTGAAGTTAGCTGATCCACAATTCGACAAGCCTGCGACTGTTGATATTCTCCTGGGAGCTGACGTTTACTCTGAGTTTATTCTAGGATCCATTATACGGGGTGATGATGAAAGATCGCCAATCGCACAGGAATCAGAGTTAGGTTGGCTTATCCTTGGGAAGGTTATTTCACAAAATAAAAAACCTGTCCATAGCTTCTTACTGGTTCTCGATAACGACACTCAGCTGCGAAGGTCCTGGGAACTGGAGGAGTTCAACACTAAGGAAACTGCGGAAGAGAAAACTTCTGAAAAGAGTAACAACACAATAACGAGATCGCCTGATGGTCGATATGAGGTATCGCAGCCATTTACAGACGGATGTAAGCCTGGGTTTGGTGCCTCGAGGTTAGGTGCCTTACGTAGGTTTCATCAACTGGAAGGAAGATTGCAGGAAACCCCCACACTACACAAGGAGTACTCTAAGTGCTTAAACGAAAATAAGGAGCTTCAACATATGACAGAAGTTGACGAAACGAATACCATACTGGATACACCACACCACTTCTTTACTCCTCACCATGTGGTATTCAATAAACCGGAATGTAAGCCTGGGTTTGGTGCCTCGAAGTTAGGTGCCTTACGTAGGTTTCATCAACTGGAAGGAAGGTTCCAGAAAAACCCCACACAGCACAAGGAGCTTTCCAAGTGTTTACAGGAATGCAAGGAGCTTCGTCAGATGCAAAAGCTCGACAAAAAGAATACGGTACTGTATACACCACACCACTTTTTCATTCATCAGCATGCGGTATTCAAGAAGTCAAACAAAACTACGAAGCTTCGTCGCAATTTTGTATACTACAAACGTTTTGTTCGAAACTGCCAGGCACAAGCTGGAAAAAGAAACAGAGGTCCACTAAAGGTAGACGCAATCGGCACAAGACTTTTCGAAATTCGTGAAGAAGACACTGCCGTGGAGAAGTGGACCGAAAAATATATCCCCAGGATGAGACAGCGCCCAAAGTGGACAAGATGGAAGCCGGGATCGAAACGCGGACACTTAATTCTCTTCAAGGACGAAAAACTACCGCCGTTGCAGTCACGATTCGGACGAATCATTCGTCACACATCCCGGAAAGCAAAGACGGACTTCCTCAAGTGGTTACCGTACGAAACGAAACCGGAAAACTTAGTAGGAAAGAGAAATACAACACAATACCTAAACAACACAACACAACATTGATAAACTCACATGGAAAATTAAAGACATTTCTTCTCTCTTAAAAAACAATTTATTAAATTAATAAAACATAATAATACAAACTTATTTTATCCTAGATTCCCTACGCAACACAACACACATACATACAGTCCACTCTAAAATCAGTCATTCCGGATAACGCTGTAGAGTTCCGAAACTCCAAAATGCCGACGGGAATTGGAGAATCAAAACCCCGACGGAATTTGAAGCTTCTTAGTGAACACTCAACGATATCCACAGAAAACACACCATTCATCAACACAGAGTTCCAAAATCCCAGAATGCCGACGGGAATTGGAGAATCAAAACCCCGACGGCACTTGCAATTTTTCACATGAACACTCAACGTTGTCCACTCAACACAACACAACACTTTAACATTTATCCCTTTTTTTAAAAAAACACATTTCAACATAAACAGTCAATAATAATAACATTTCCCTTAAACTAATCTTAACATAAATTACATAAATAAACAAAATAAATAATAATAAATAAATATGTAAACAAAATTAAATAATAAAAAAAAAAAAAAAAAAAAATGAATATGTCAAAAAACTTACTGGACGAATTGCAACAACAATTCAAATGAAGGCGGATTCTTGGCTTTACACAAAAAATGTAAATACCACACACACACACCACACACACTAGGAAGGCTAATTCGGCCATCATCATCAACTAACCGTTCGCGAAATTTCGTCGCACAGCATCGCACTGCACAACCAAACATTGCGTACGCGGAAAACAGTTATCGTACAAAATAACACTACAAATTGTGCCGAGTTATTGGGAAAATAATTGCAATGAACCTTTATTATTATTATTATTTTTTTTTTCATTTTCACATTTCTTTTTTCTTCTGTTTTTTTTTGTTGCACTGCACACGAAATGTCACTTGCGCGAAACCGAAAACAATCGACGTACATATGTATTTCAATATATACGCACGTACATATATACAATTGTGTACTCGCGCCGATGTACACAATTCAAAACGAAATCTTACTGCGCGAAGGAATGGGAGCAGACAAATAATAATAATAATTAATTAAAAACACTTACCTTTTCATTACAACTAAACTAAAAAAAAAGAAGGGGAAAACAACGAAAATTAAACAAAAACCGAACAACACACGCGACACAAATTGACCTAGTTTTGGTCAACGATCAAAACAAACTGTTGCACTATTGCAATTTGTCAATGACACATATTTTATCTCCCTTTGTTGCTCGTTTGTTATATCGTCGTCCTTGTCACCTACATGTAATGTTTCAAATTAATAATTACACGATTTTGTCTCATTTTACATGTCTAGTCAACACACTCACACAACACACAACTTTTATGTCAGAAGAGGTACAGTACGGTACAAGAGCGAGGACACTTGCGGACGAAATTCGTCCACCGGGCGGGAGAATGTTCGTGAATAAAATGTATAACTAATATACATATATTTTTAGTTAAAATAATTAGTTCATTTGAATATTAAAAATTGTAATCTATGTTAAATCTAAGTTAAATTAATTGAACTTAATCTAATGTAACAAGGAAAACGTAACGTAACGAATTGGAAATATGTTATTTAGTACATTTATATTTTGTATGACAGTTGTAAGTCGAATATGGAAGTAATTTCTGGTGAATAATAAAAAAAAAGTCTTTTTGCTGTAACCCTTGAAGCCGAAAGAACGTGTTTTACTTAAACTCGCATTTTTTTTCTACCCATTTTTAACCCCACACATATTGAATAAAGTTTTAAACCCTACACACCCCAACACTAGGCTTAATACTATGATAAGGTTTGTCGTGAGGTGAATACAGAATTACCAATATGTAGAAACAATTATTATAGTAATAAATTAGCTGCAAGCTTTGGTAACCCTAAAAAGGAATGGCAGGATGTGAACGAGATTCTTAACAAAAATAAGTCCGGTATTGATATATATTTTTTTTTATAATTTACGCGCGCCTAAGGGATTAGATACCCTTTTACTGTTGTTAGGGCGTGGGCGGAAAGGTAGAAGGAGGACGAAGGAAAATTGGTTTTTTGTAGTGGTTTTAAACTCAGTGTGTTTGGTTTCGATATTAGCTCTCCAGGGGTGGGAGTCCGAATAGGACGGAGAGTGGATTCACTCAGAGTGGATTCGAAGGTTATAATTCACACTAGTTTTTTGTGCTTGAAACTCTACAACAGCCAAATCTACGTGTCAGCGTTATGCCTTCATACGCAGAATTTTTCTGTCTGAGTTCCAATTACACACAACAACAATTCTATTGTTTCTGAGCCTTTGGAAGTTGCTAATCTTTTCAACAACTTCTTTTCCAACATAGGTTCTTATTTTAATATTTTAAACAATAACAATACTCCATGTGATAATAGCATAATAGAATCTCGTTTTCAGTCTGAAAGTTTTTTCTTTGAAAAGAAATCCAAAGAATAATTGTCTCACTTCAAAGGTCTAACTCTATTTATTGTCATAATCTCAAGCATAGTTTTGAAAAACATAGCTTTCCAGATTTCCGATGTTCTATGTTATACTTTTAGTTGTTGTGTTTTTGGCGGAGTTTTTCCTGACGCATAAAAACAGCGCTAGTAATACCACTCCACAAAAAAGATGATCCAATGTTACTAAATAATCATCGTCCCATTTCTCTCTTATCAGTTTTTTCAAGAGTCCTTGAAAGAGGCATACAATCTAGAATGCTTGCATTCTTAGACAGGACAGATTTTTTTAACGATTCACAGTTTGGCTTCAGAAATGGTAGATCTACTGAAAGTGCTTCGTTAAAACTGATTGGAGAGATTTATTCTAGTCTGTATACGTCTCAAATTCCTTCATGCTTGTTTATAGACATAACTAAGGCTTTTGATATGGTAAACCATACATTGCTCTTAAAAAACTCTTTAATGCTCTTTAATAATAATGAAGTAATCGTAAGCAAGTAGTGAAAATTAAAAATGTTCTCAGTTATGAGAAATATTTAAATATTGGAGTTCCTCAAGGCTCTGTCTTAGGTCCGCTATTGTTCTTATTATATGGAAATTCAACATTTTAAGGGTCAAATCACTGCATTTGCTGATGGCACTGCTTTATCGTATTCCGATAAGAACTATCTTAGCCTATTCTTAGACCCAAACTATGAATTAGATATTTTACGACGATGGTTCAAGGTGCATAAGCTGATAATTAGCGATAAAACAAAGTTCATGATATTCAACATCAAAGATGTAATCTGTACCACTATTTTATCATTCACCTAGTTGCTTACGTTTTCGCTTAGATGATCCAATTAATCTATGTGGTATCACGACTTTTAATGAATATTTATGTTGTATTAAAATTGAATGTGTGGACAGTTTCGAATATCTAGGTGTTATAGTGGATCATAAACTTACTTGGAGTGTTAATAGGATTGTTCGACAAATGTATCATGTTAGTCTCTACTGTAATCTTCGCGTCATAATGTTGTTGTATTTGTATTTGTAATTGTATTTAAATTAAAATTACATCCGTACTACAAGATAAGATATCTTTTAAAAGCACAGTTTTCCAGACGATACAAATTTTACGTTAAATTAACAATTAGGGTAGTCAGAATAATCATAATAAATAAACATAAGAATTATAATAAATAAAAATTATACATAGATTGAGTCATATCTAAGTTATGATGCGGTTATCGGACAGATAAAGGAAAAGCTTTTTCTGAAAGACGGCATATGAGCTGATAACCTGCAATTCATGTGGAATTGCAGATACAAGAACGGATCGCTCTCCAATGCAATGTGTGAATGAAGGAATAATAAGTTTTTTTCCCCTATTAGATTGTGTAAAATGTAGCATTTAAAAAAGATAACTAGAAGACTTACTTTGTATAATATTAAATAGTTTTAATATATTGCGGAAGTTAAAATACAGATTTAGATTCAGACCGTAAATTGACGATGCAAATCGGGACACACTACTGCACCTAGAGATATTATAAACAAAACGGACACAGTCATTAAACGCAACATTAAGCCGATGATTACAAACACTGTCAAGATAGGGAAATACGGAACAATTAAACAAAAAGTATGGCATGACAAGCATTTTGATTAATCGTATTTTCATCAGGTGATGCAAGTAGTTCACAGAGTATCGTAATCTTTGCAGTCCACAATAAACTTTTTTCAGGGTGTCCCTTATGGCATCGCAGCAGGTAAGTGAAGAGTTTATATGAAAGCCAAGGTATTTAACAGAATTTACAATAGTAATGGGGTTGGCATCAAGGACAACAGATGAAAAATCATTTGGACACACCTCATTATTTGAAAAAACAATACAAACTATCTTAACTGGGTTTAACTTCAATCTGTTACTTTCTGACCAATTGGATATATTATCAAGATCTTCATTCACCCTAGTAACACAATCTTCCACAAGACCAATAGGACGACAGAAATATATAATCACATCATCAGCGTACATGTGAATTTTGCAATTCTTAACAATACTTGGGATTTCATTGTTTAGAAGAGAGGGCAGAAGTGGTCCTAGTACACAGCCTTGCGGAACGCCTGCGTGGATGGTTTTAGTATTTGAATAACCAAGTTCTGTAACGACCGACTGTACCCTATCTCTTAGATAACAGCTTAGAAGCTTGGTGTCGGAAAAACAAAATCCATTTTTAATCTTTGTAAGTAACAAAGAGTGATCAATGCAGTCGAAGGCTTGGGAGAAGTCTAGAAGAACTGCTACACAGATATCGTTACAATCTAAAGCGGATCGAATGTCAGTAGTAACTTTTAGAACAGCAGATTCACAACTGTGTGTACTTCGGATTGCCATTTGGAAAGCTTATTATTATTATCTAAGAATTTTTTCATTTGAAGAGATAATACCTTTTCAAAAGCCTTTGACAAAAAACACAAGATGCTAATTGGCATGAAGTCAGCAGGACAGTTTTGATTAGACTTTTTGGAAATAGGAATAATTTTGGCAATTTTCCAATTATCCGGGAACTGAGAGCTGTAAATACAGTAATTAAAAATATGATGTATGTGACAAATGATATGGGGTAGTATTAGCTTGAGAAATCGAGACGAAAAACTGGTCCTGAGGCATTGGATTTTAATAGCTTTGAATACATCGAATTCATCAATACATTGAAAACAGAAATTTGGAAACAATTCAGAATCACTCGGATCAAGGTTAAGAGATAACGGTTGAGAAGCATACGGGGAAAAAAACGCACTCATTTCATTCGGAGATATCGAACGCTTGGACATTTTACTATCTGTTACTACACCCAGACCTTTAAGATTCTTCCACAATTGCTTAGATCCTAATTTAGGATCAAACTTTTTTAACAAGTAAGATATTTTGGAGTTCCGGATAAGGGTAGTAACTTCGTTACGTAAAATGCAGTAGTTTAATCTATTTTCTGGTGTGTTATGACGTTTGAATTTCTTATAAAGGCGCTCACGCTCAGTAATTTTACGAGTACGTTGAATTTCGTTACTGTACCAGGGACAAGAACAAGACCTAACACGCTTAATTACAACGAGGACAAAACTATTAAACAGGGAATTGACTAGATTATTAAAGATTTCAACCTTGTGGTTAATATTGGGAGTTAGATATATATCATGCCAATTTAAACTGTAAAGTGCATGTGTGACTTCTATTAGATTGATGTCTTTGAATTATCTAAAGCTGAAAGTGTTATCACAGTTGGATCTATCTATATTAAATACAAAAGAACAAAAAATCATATCAGGGATGAATTTACTGGTCAGTTTAACTTGGTAAAAACATAATACACTCGCAGCGCAATTAGTTAGAAACATGTCAAGTAGCGAGGGGTTGTTCGTAGATTTAAGACAGGTGGGATAACGGGAATTAACTACAGAGAACCCTAATTTATCACAGAAGTAATGAAATTGACTAGAAATATTATTGCACTTTAAAAATCACCACCCACCAAAATTTCATTGTATTTAAGTTGCAATTTTAACAATGTTTCTTGTAGTTCCACTAAATTTTCTTCTATAAAACAGTGAGGAGGCGAATACATTACAACAACAAGCATTTTCTCATGTACAGAACTGACTTCTAAACAATAAAACTGTATGATAGACTTAGAGGACGAATACACAAATTTCGGTTTAAGACAGTTATTGGCATAAATACACACACCACCACCCTCCCTATTTTTACGGTCATTTCTAAACAATCTAAAATTATGAATTTTCACCATTTCTGTCAAAATATCACAGTTAAGCCAAGATTCAGAAATGTCAATCTTGGAAGTACTAAATATTTGGTGTAAGACCGTATATTTAGATTTTACACTTTCAGCATTTATGTGACAAATTTTGATACCCTGATTTGATTCACAGATTACATTGAGAACGGTCCTTATGCTATCAGGATGGTTCAAACTTATAGTATAAGGATATATGAATATAAAATATACCGCCTTCACAAAGCAACAATGAAAACAACATCATAAAATTAGCATAACAGTTAAAATTAAAATAGTGAATTAAGATTATTGAGAAATATAACAGATAAGTAGATAAGATATAATAGATTAAGTAGTATAATAGAAAATAAGCAAACAAGAGCAAACAGTAATTCATAATATAAAATAAAAAGATATATAGAGTTCTTCGTGAAAAATTTTTAAAATAATAAAGACATTAAAGATACACATTTACAAAGTAATAAATTAAAATAGAGTAACGTCGGAAATGAGTAACAAAAAAAATGAATAAAACGTAGTATAAAAATCAAATAACCTCGGCAACTCTGGCAGCTGATTCATTTTAGGCATCAAAGATCACAGCAACAAAACAGTTCCAGCAACATATCCAGCGGCATCTTCAGCAGAACTGCCATCAGCAACAGCAACGGTTGAATTGTTGGACAATTCAATACAGACAAAAGAGTAGAAATGTCAGAAACTGCAACAGATCTGTCCCCCGCACCCTTTTTGACAAGTACTCAACCATTGCGTGTATACACAGAATGGAGTTGATTCTCACTTCGCATTTTCATAGCTCTTCGAAATATAGAGTGATAATGTTTAGTCAGGCTTTCGTACACACGAATAAAACTGCGACTATCAAAGCCTTAATCATGAAGGGATAGGGGACGTAAGCGGCGAAACTTTTAAGGAAACACACTTTACTCTCTTCTAGTGGGAGTTTAATGATCACAGCACTTGCTTTAGCGTTGTTTTTCGGAACGGCACGAGTGATGGAAGTAGGGGTAATATAAGTTGCATTGATTTTTGAGCAGAGCAACTTGTACGGGGACTGAGATCTTCATCTCTCGCAATACGCTTGCGAAAGAGAAAATCAACCTGTTCTTTCAGCGTTTTGTTTACGTCCTGCAGCGACTTCATTGAAGAGAGAAGAGCATTGCATTTGTTTTTATAACTATCTTGCACTTTTTGAAGTATGAAATCAAATTCACTTTTAAGTGATGTTAACTGGTCAACCAAACGCTTCTCCATTGACTTAATTTCGGATTTAAGGTTATTGTTAATCACTGAACAAACAGAGTTTAATAAGTCTGCTTTTAATGAGTCAAAGCGACTGTTAATTAGATTTAGAACATCTGCAGAACCAAAGGTTTTAAGAGAAGTGCCAGATTTATTAATGGAGCGTAGAGATCTTTGATGAGAGTCTGCAGAATTTGGTGTACCGGCCATTATAAACGAACAATTGATTTTATTTTTACTTTTTGGCTTTTTAATTCACTAATAACGTTGAATAAAAAGAACCGGCACGAGACGGAGAGGCAACTGTTGAGAGTATCTTCAATTTATTTAGATGATTGACGGAAGAATCTTGTTGTCGTTACAATCTTTTTTACATTACTCGTAGATTAGATGAGCGTAGTAAACACGTCCGAAGTAGGTGCAAACTAGTAGCAATTTCTGACTGACTGTTGTACTGTTCTGTTGTACAATGGCTTATTAAAATCAAAGCTGCAGTATGGTATTTCCTACTGGGGTGGTACTTACGTCAATAAACTAGAACCCTTATTAAACAAACGAAAACATGTTATAAGGTTAATGTTAAAACTTAATCGCTGAACACTTAGTTTTGAACTATTCAAAAGCCTGGAAATTCTTCCATTAAGACATCTGTACTGTTAAAAAGTCTTACAAATTTTCTTTGAAAACTCCGGTTATTACTATGCTAGGTTTCATGAAAATCATAATTTACGCGCCAACACCAGGAACTTCGTATTTATTCCTTCCATTTATAAAACACACTCCTTACGTTTTTATTACGTTACCGCGCCTCGGTTATTTAACTCACTATCAGAAAATCTTAGATGTGAGAGAAAGAAATCAGTATTCTTAAGATATCTTAAAAAATGGATTTTCTCTTTTAATCATTGTTCAATAGATTCCCTTTGAACTCCAATCTTTTTTACTGCTTCTGAGTATGTATTAAATTATTTTTAAACTATAAACTATTTGCTTATTAACTGTTTTCCCATCAATAACACTATAGGTAATTGTTCTTTTGTTCTTTTTGTTTTGTATAGTACTCTCGCCTCTTGCAGTAGCAACAGACTGTACTAAACTATTTCTTGTCAACACTATTTATATATTATGCTTGTAACTTATCAAAATTGTATTAGTATCTTGCCAAGAAATAAAAAAAAAAGATTCCTCTCGAATTGCTGCTTCTCCTATTTTCCAGCACAACCCAGAAGACTTCGCAGCAAACAGCAAACAGCAAAGGTCGCATAGTCCTCCCGAATTGCAGCAAGGTACTCGTAAATCACCACAAAAAAAGGAGTTTTTTTTATATTTACTCTGCGCAGTTACACAGTTCTAATATTCACACTGATTTGCATTCAACTTTAATTTAATTTAACTTTAAGTTCATTAATCTGGCTTTGATAGGACCAGGAAATGTTTGGGTTAAGAAAAACAAACAACAAACAAATGGACTGTGTTTCAAAATAGTTCTTTATTGAACGAGAAATAATTTACGAATGACAAGAATTACAAAATGACGATTACCAGTGTAACTGCTTTCTCACTACCTGAAGGGTATGCACATTGCGTAAAATATTTAGCGTTAGGATATGGCGTGATGTGTCTCGTGTTTTCTTAAGTACAGAATAAAGATAAAGAAGTAGATGTGAAGTTGCAAGTTACAGTTAAGTGTGCGAATTCTCAACACGTATCATTGCTACAGTTTACTAGAGTAGTCTCCACCACGGTGTTGAAGTCCTCCGATTCTGAAGATGTGATCAAGAGTTCATCTTCTTCCTCTAATCGTAAGGGGCTCTTTTTGCTTCGCCATCGGTTTCCATTTCCGACACGATGTCAGAAGAGGAGACCGATGCACGGCTTAATTGTCACCTATTCATTTCTGCAAAGCATAATGGATTATTGATTAATGGATTACTTATTGATCACGATCAATGCGCATCTATAAGAGCCTTTTATTTCCTCCAGTTTCGCGAATTTCCAGTCATGAGTTGGAAAGGTCGGGCTGCCGAACCTGATGATCTCCAGAATGCTTTCTGGGGAGGAAGTTTGGGCTGGGATCCAGGTGCGAGTTCGAGGTCTGCTACGGATGTCCTCCTTAGACACGATCTCGAGCTTTGCACATGACAAATCTCTCTTAAACCACCTATGGCTTTGGTGTAAAGATCAAAGGATCTTTGATTGCCATATGCGATAAGCTTGGCGTGGCCTTGGTGCCAGCTAGCGTCGCTTGTGATGGATGTGATCCGAGGTTTTCTCGTATAATGGCAAAAAGGTTGCTCGAAAGCTTTAGCTTGACAAACTGCCACCATTCAGGTGTTATTGATCCGTCGGTGTCGTTCCATAGGAGGGAGCATCCTTTAGTTTCAGGAATCGCCTGGAGAATTTCTCGAGATTCATTTACTCTACACAGCCTCTAAAACTCAAGAAGTTCGATGCACACGGTATTTAATTATTTTTATTATATTGATCTTAATATTCAAAGATAAGTGTAAAAAAGAAAAAAAAACCTGTGAAAATTATATTACCCTCATTAATACCGCAGGTCAACGATTTCTCCCCTCAACCCATAAAATTAAATTTTTGATCTAGGAGACGTAGGCTTTAAGGAGGGAGGATAGCACTTAATCTTGCATATTAACAAAATAAAAATTCTGCAACATCAGCACACGCTCCGTAAGGTGAATGCTAATATTGCAGAATATTGCAAAACTAAGAATTATGTTTCGCTACACCGGATGCAAATATTACATTCCAGTCTGGAATATTTCACATGCGGTGTCAGCACAATTTGTTTATAAGTACTAGCGTAAGACAAAAATGTAATCAAAATCAAGTTGAATTTAAATAGAGGTCGTTGTCGAAAAAGAAATTATTTTTTCAAACTATTTTATTTCAAAATATGTAATTAACTGCACCGACAGAAAAGCAGACTGCTGTCAAGACTCAAAATCTTGTACAGGCAGTTTACTGGCAGACATAACGCGGAGGTTAGGTCACTAAAGTCGTCAATTAAAAGCTTCCAAATATTGATAGGAGAGAATTACAGAGCATTTGTAAGTTTGTACTGGTACAATAGAATCCGGGTATAAATTCCAGCAACCAGAATATGTTCACGCAAATAAATAAAATATTTCGGAGAAAAAATCAAAACGACCTACTTGAGGAATTGTAAAATTCCTCGAACGACGGACAACGTACGAATACTGACTACTGCATAGATCCGTGTGAAGCCGCAGATGATGATAATTTCTTTGTGATCGAAGAACGAGAAGGTTGAGGCCATAGGAGTGACTTTTCAGGACGTGTATAAAACCACGAAAGATATTCTTTTTTCAGGCAAATTCACGTAAGACGAATGGTTGCCTCTAATACAACAACAAAGTCCAATTACACTAATAATTTATTCCCCCCATTAAATGTTGGATGCCACCCATGGAACGAAATAAACACTGAGCCCAAAAATCTTTCTTTCTGTCTCCGTCCCATTTTTCTACAAGTTAACACGTGCTCAGGAATTTTAAGTGTATTAATACCCACTTGAGTGTTAAGTTCAGTGGTAATCGATGAAATACCGAACGTGCTTCGATATCTCCCTCTAGAAACGGTAAACATTTACACCACCCTGTTTAACATAGCAATGAATAATGCACATGAGCATTGGAAAACTGCAGTGGTTTATCCCATTGCTACAAGCGGTAAAAATACATCTAGACCAAGAGCCGACAGCAAATTTTGGGAGTGGAGGTATAACCAAAATATATGTACATGTATGTGTAGGTATTAGCGCAGTGATATCAAATTCCACCGTCTGGCAGTTTTTTTTTTCAGCCGCGGCTGAGGGTGAAGGGTTGAGAATGGTAATTTTTTCGATTTTTGTGTAGGGAGTATAACCACTTGTATTAATATATAAACAGTATAATGCACTGATTTCGAATACCTAGGTCCCAGACGTTTTGCTTTCAGCTTTCCCCTTACCAGACACCCCCCAAAGTGGGCAAAAACTCACTTTTGGTGTCTGAGGTATAACCACACAAGCGCTACGTCAAAAAATCAGAAAAATTCTTTTGATTACGAATATCTAGGTCCCAAACGTTTTACTTTCAGCTTTCACCCCGCCAGATGCCCCTAAAAGATGCAAAAAATCAACTTTTTAATTTTAAAGTATAACCACATGAGTGATACACCAAAAAATCAGAAAAAATACCCTGATTATAAATATGTAGGTCCCAGACGCTTTACTTTCAGCTTTCACCCCGCCAGACGTCCTTGAAATATCCTATAAACGTTTTTTTTACAAAAAAACATGAAACACTTTCTTGTTTTCAAATGTAACCATATATTGATCACAACAAAATATTGTACACGTCTTCCTGATTGCAAATATATATGTCCCAGACAAATTACACACAGCTTACCCCCCAACAGACGTCATTGAAATATCCTAAAAAGGTTTTTTTTACAAAAAAATATGCAATACTTTTTTGTTTTCAAATGTGACCATATATTGATCACAACAAAATATTGTACACGTCTTCCTGATTACAAATATATATGTCCCAGACAAATTACACACAGCTTACCCCCCAACAGACGTCATTGAAATAACATTGTGCTTCGACATCTCCCTCTAGAAGCGGTGAACATTTATACCACCCGGTTTAATAATGCAATGAATAATGCACATTATCCAGCGCATTGGAAAACTGCGGTGGTACATCCCATACCCAAAAGGGATAAAGATACTTCCAATCCGGCGAATCTCCGCTCGATCAGTCTTCTTCCAAGCATCAGTAAGATGTTCGAAAAGGTAATCAATAGGGTTTTGACTTAGTGGGTTGGGGACAAAAACATAGTTCCGGATAATCAATTCGGGGCATGATGTCATACATGGCGTGTCTAAACTAGTGTCAGATAAAATGAGATAAAAGCAAGAACAAGTGTTCTGGAGCCTGTCTAATAGACTTGGAAAAGATCTTCCACATCGTATGGTTAGATTAGAGGGTCTTTTCTACAGGCTGACCAGGCTGGGCATCAGTAAATCATTGTTGTATATTCTTCATAATATTCTCACAAACAGTTCATCGTGAAAAATGGCGATGCAACTTCTGTTGGAACATTTCTCTTTAAAAACGGTCAGCAACAAGGTGTGGTTAATTCTCCGAACTTACTCAACATTTATACGAGCGATTTGATAGATTCACTTCTCCATAACATAGCGTACGTAGACGAATTGATAGCGTACATAACAGGTCCGAAATTTGAAGTTATTAACATACGTTTGTAACGTAACTTCGAAAAATCAAAATCAGGCGATCTTGCGATGACTCTCTAAAATCATTCTGTTTAGAGCGCCGTTATCTGGAGCCTTTAGGAACACCAGAAAGAATTGGCTTGATCATTGGACAACACTGCCAGTCGAAATGCAGTCAGATACCTTGGGATCTGGCTAGACCAATAACTATATTTCCACAAAAATGTAGATGCTGCTCTGACCAGAGCCAACGGTGCTTTTGCTCTTACATAGAAATTGTTTTATAGCAGCTAACTCGATGCAAGGGCAAAAGTTATCTGCTACATGGCCCTCATCCAGCCCATGCTTGTACATGGGTGTCCCGCGTGGTTCAACGTGAGAGCAAGCTTAATGAAAAAGATTCGTGTGTTTGAAAGAACTTGCCTTAGGGTTTGTCTTCACCTTTACAGAACATCAAAATCGGAGTACAGTGAATCCTATACCAATGAGGTCCTATACAACAGGCGAATCTAATAAGAGTGGACAACTTCGATATTGAGTTGACTCGAGGGCATATTGCAAGATCAATTCACTCTTCCAACAACTTGATATTTGGGGCCTATTACCCCAAATATGTACTTATGTCATGAGAGTATGCGCTTTAAAGGCTTCGTCCCCCTGAAGCGTTCCTCTATTTTGACATGAAAGGGCTGATCCAGGATAGGTTTGCGGTGCCCCTAATTTTTCACGTAGCTCGTGCAGTTGGTGAGGGGCGACTCAACTACAACAGAGACGTCGCACACGGCAGAATTTAACGTTTCGGGTTTAGTAGGGCGGTTTCAAAACTTTATAAAAAAGAGGTTGTTCTACTGCACCAAAATGTTTTATGGTTGAGTGAAAAACACCCGATTCCTTCAAGTCCGGGTTAGCCTAGTCAGAAGGCAAAGCGGTCCATATTTTCCTTGCTGTGTTTAGCAAATGGCTGACTTACATAGGTTGGGGTAGTTTTAAGGTATTTAATATTAGCAACTTGAAGTTTGATAAGAATTAAGCTAAATTAGATCTTATAGTTAGGCTAAGTAGTCCAAGGTTTAGTATAAGTAAGAATAGATACCGTAGAATGACCTAACATTGACTGGGTTCCTAACATTGACCAAATATCATTAAATTTTTTAAACTTTCCTAGCGACACACAGTGGCCAGACATTTAAATAATTTTACCACTTATTTCATCCCTGGATATTCACACATGACAAAAAAAATTGTAGATGTACAACTGTCAAAATTGAAAATAACCGCCAATAACGAATAGCATATTCCATCGTGTATTTTTAAATGTCGATATAATCGTTTCCACACGTCAAGAAAACATTGTGCAATTGTGGAAAAAAATTATCAAGTATGAGGTTTCATAAAGTTTTAGTGATAATATACGTATAAAAAGAAGAGTCCCTTATTGGTTAATTATTATGTGAAATTAATCGGAAATAAAATGTTTCATAAATTCTTAAACGTCATCCTTACTTTGACCGTTGGGTTCCTAACTTTGACTGGTTGGTCAATTTTAGGAGCTAGTATAAATACATGGGTGCGCAAATTGACCACCGACCAGTATTTTTAATTTCCTGAGTTCTATTTCTTAGGATTCGTTTTCACTGCATTTTACCTAGTTGTATTTTAATTTCTAGATAACAATATGCCTCCTAAGGAACCAAAATATACCACGTAGGCGGTAGAAGAATGTGTCGGAAGACGTCATACGCGAAGCTATTGCAAAAATTTAACGAAAAGAGTTGTCCATTACAAAAGCTTCGATTCAATTTAATATAGCAAAAGAAACATTGATAAACAGATTTAAAAATTTGCATCGTAAAAATTTCGGCTCTCCAACTGTTTTTAGCCCAACAGAGGAGAAATGCTTACTCATTGTAAGCGATTGGGGATTTCCATTTACAGGAGCTAATGTGAGGAATCTAGCAAAAAATTATTTAGATAAAATGGGCAGAAATGTTACTTCGTTTAGGGATTTTAATTTACCCGGTAAGAAATGGCTTCATGGGTTTTTACAACGAAACAAAGTCCCGCTTACTTTGCGAGCTTGCCAAATTTTAAAAGCTTCGAAGGCCAAACTTTCGAGTTTCGAGTACATCAATTATGTTCTGTGGTTCTGTTTCAGGTTTTATGATACAACCGTATGTGGTTTATAAATCAGATCACCTTTGGGAAACATGGATGCAAGGAGGTCCACCGAACCAAACACAGTTTGGTTGGCTTGATGGAACTGTTGGAATATCCTAAATATTTCTTCGTTACTTTTGTAACACCATCTAGCGACCAATGCATGTCATTCACATGGCCTCGCATCTCCATTTCATTGTTAAAAAAACTAGTGACTTTTTAGTTGCTGGTTTTAAGAAGTGTGGAGTTTTTCCTTTCAACCTAGAGACAGTCCGGTCGAATAAAAATACTAACCCCAATTTACGAAGTACCGTATGAAATCGTATCACCACAGATGCTATAGGTTTCATAGATATTGCACGCCGAAGGAAAAAAATCTAACCATTTTTCCATTAAATCTTACCTGTACGTCCCAGTTCGATCGAACTAGAGTGAATCATACTCAGACATTATGTTACTCTTAATTGTTTTGTATTATCAAGTTGCGTGTTCTGTTTGTTGGATAGAAGTTTTCCGTTTTTCGCAACGTAATTTTTTTGAATCAAATTTCACTGATAATAAACATTATATTTGAGAACCGTAGGAAGGTCAAAGCTTTTAATGTTGTGTTTATTGAATAATTGTTTTACGTTTTTTTCCAGATAAAATTTGAATTTTTTGATTTGTGTATACTATGTTTTTTTCGATCTTCCACGAACGCTTCCGTAATAGAACGAGGAGAGCAAAGTATAAAAGGTCCTTGCAATGCTCATAGCAAGGACTTTTTTCATCAAACCATTTCGGATCGCTAGTATTTGTTATCCTTATGCATTCCAAGGTCATTGTCTCTCTTATATTTCTTTCTTGTGGACGTTCTCTGAAAATTCTATTGAATACTTTGAAGTGAACTTTACAATGGTTAAAAAATTCATTAGTTGGTGCCTTCGGACTTCCAAAGTCACTTCTTTGAGAATAATGTTTTGCAAAGATGAAAAATTCCGAAGGACATGTTATTTTTTCATCAGTTTTTAAAAATAGTTTGGAACTATTTAAACATTTGTTCCTTAAAAGCATTTTAAAAGCAAGATATCCAGTAAAATATCGCATTGCTGTTGTTTCTAATGTGATTTTAGTTTCGATTTCCATATCACAAATGACTTTCTCGTACAGATTTTCATCGCAGACGATTTTCTTACCGCTGAAAAAGTACCGCTAACAAAGTCGAGAGTCGACGGCGAATGAGGTAAAGCAACTACACATCCATGCCTGCATGCCTGCTCATCGGCTGTATACACAATACAACACATACGATCCCAAGAATTGACTTCGGTTTTATAATACATTTTGTTCATACAAATTGTTCAGAACTTGAAGTTCGAAGTTAGATTTTTTCCTTCGGCGTGCAATATCTATAGCATCTATGGTATCACCCATAAACAATATAAAGATAATATACAACAATCTCAGCAACCCCTACACACACACAGAAACACAACAGCATCATAGCAACCATAAACACTAAACACCAAACACTTACTGCTGGAACACAATGGCGTCACTGTCGTAGACGTAGTCGCTGCTACTTTAGGTCGCACACCGGTGACGCGTACCTTCTAAAAAAATTGTGCACAATGAAGTCGCACACTTATGTGAATTTAAATGCCAGCTGGATTGAAATTGTGTTTATCAAATCCAAATAAAATTAGTTAAAGCAATCAGTTTTTCGAAATAGATTTTAGTTGGAGCAATGGACGAAGAAGAAAGTGCGTTTTTAATGACAAATAAAAACATCGCCCTTAATCCAAGAATTACACCAAAACTTGCAGGATACACCAAACTCAGCTCTTATTTTTTTTAAATAATTATTTTTTGCTTTATATTTTTATACAGGAGATCTGATAAATTCCACAACATTTCATACTGCTTCACTACTTCAATAAATTTTTCTATCTGCTGTTTATCCATTGTTTAAATCGATAACCTCGTCGCGCGACTGTGTAGTAAAAGTTGATCAACTCATACTACAGCGACCGCGACTACGACAACGACAGCGACTTATTGTACATATTTGTATGTTTTTTTTTTTTTTAAGAACTTAACACTCAAGAGGGTATGACTAATCATAGAATTTAATGGGGAGATTAAATTATTAGTGTAAATTGACTTGATGTTGTATTTAGACAACCATTCACCTCACGAGATTTCAGTTGCCTGAAAAAATGCCTTTCGGTCACGGCTGGTATTGAACCCTGAACCGTCCGAATAGGAAGTCAATAGGTACACTACCACTTGAGCCACGACCACCCAAATTCGCTAAAGCATCTATTCTTGTTTTCTTCTTTTTACCAGTTTCGGTATCATTCTATGGTTTACGAGTATAAACACAACATCTGCACAGACAGTAGTACTTTCTAGTACAGTAGTACAGACACTGAGCAAAACAAGTGTATACCTAGAACCAATCGCAGTTCTAGATAAACCATTTACCAAATGGGCATTCGTGCTTAACTTTAACAACTCCATCATAAAAAAACAATAAAAAAAACCCTGGAACAAAACATGAACTCTTTGTCACACCTCTACATAACCTCGATCAAAGAATATGCACTAGATCACTCCAAACTAGATACAGTACTAGTCAAGAAAACAAGAAATAGAAGAACCACATTCATGCGGAACGAAGGCGGCCTCTTGAACGGAATAGGGTATGCTTCAAAGATTTTATTTGGAACAATGGACGAATCGTCCAAGATAGACAATGCGCTACGAGAACTGTCAGAAGAGCAAGAGAATTTGTATTACTTGTTTGAAAACCAGATAACAATAGTTTCAAACCTCATACTCATTCAACGAATCAACACAGCACATGAACAAAAATTTCAACACAATTGGCAGAGAAGTAACAGTTAACGCACCTAACTAACTTCGAAAAAAACTTTACACAATTTCGACGAAATAGCGAGCATAGTGTCTATGTGGGCTTCACAAATACTGGAAAAACAATGAACTTTTAGCCAATATATAGGAAGCAAAATTATTGTAGGTAGATTACACAGTCGATTCTTAAATTCAGGCATATTCACCTCGACCATGAAACAAATACAACTCGAACTCCCACACGGAGCAAGATTTCCAGAAAAAATATCAAGAATTAACAACAATTCCATAGTGACTACAACCCTTCTTTACGTGAATAATAATCTCATCATATAAGTGAGCATCAAGTTAAGAAGAAGAATTTCAATTGTTTAGCGTTAAAGCACTCCCAATTAAGTTGAACTCAAATATATATTTACCGATTCCTACACGTACAGTCTCCACGAACCATCTTACAATTGATCTCCGGCAACAGAAATCCAACAACCTGCGAAACCAAAGCGTTTCAATTAATCTACGAAATTTGGTTCAACCTCATAAGCAAAAACTCGTGTCTATACGTAATACCAGAACCAACCAAAATGTGAGAATTCTGTGCGGCAGCGCAACAGAAACGCTCAAATAGTCGGATAGCGGAGGCCTAACCATATACCCCTATTGCAAAACTCTAACTAACGAAGTATATCTTCAAGCTTCAAATGAAAGACGTAATGCCACCCCAATCGTTTACTATTTCGAGATTCTTGTACCAACAGAAGCAATAAACATTCTCACAAATACAATATTTCCCACATACCACCCCAAACCATATATTTTTTCGTAGAGGAGTTAGATTTGAACAAGCATAGTAAATATATATATAAATACGAAAGATGCAATGAAAAAAAGTAAAATGTATTAAACCGCAGATTATAAGAACATATTCGCGTCAACAAATAACACATTATCACAATAATTATAATTATTATACTAGCAATATTAATACGCAAATATTTCAAAATCATTTTGTCAATAAACAAAGCAGAAACAAGAAACGCAGAAACAAGAAATGATCCAATTATAATATAATATAATATACGAGTATATAAGATTTATCATACCTTTGTTACTTAAAATATAAAAAAAATAGATAAGGACAAAACAAAAACATGACATGACCCACTCAAGTCCCGCAATAAATAAACGAAAGGTCCCAAAGTATTCAATATATTACATATTCTTGCGACTAAACAAACAAGTGCTAGAACGCGCTGCATCGATCGGATTACTTTGGTGACCTATTGAGCAAACGATGGAATATGATAGAGGAAAGACATAATGGAAAGATGCAGAACGACGAGATGGGCCGTCTACTCTTGAATACCAAGAAGGCACGACGCCTAATAATAACAATTAATATTACTATTATTTGACAGCATCTACATTTTTGCCAAAATATAGAAACTGATCTAGCCAGATTCCAAGGTATCTGACTACATTTCGACAGGCAAGAGGCTGTCCGTGCTGTCCAATGATTGAGAACTTACGCCAATTTTTTCTGGTATCCCTAGAGGCTCCAGACAACGGCGTCCTAAAGAGAATGGTTTCCGACTTCTGAAAGTTGATTTTCAACTTCCAGTCATCGCAAAATCGTCTTATCTTATCGAAGTCACGCTGCAAGAGAGTATTAATGACCTCGATTTTTGGACCTGTTCTGTACGCTACCACATCGTCTGCGTACGCAATAGTATGGGAAAGTGAACCTATCAAGTCGCTTGTATAAATGTTAAATAGGATCGGCGAATTGACCGCGCCTTGCTGAAGACCATTTTTAATTTGAAATATTCCAACAGAAATCACATCGCCATTTTTCACGATGAACTGCCTGTTGGTTAGCATATTATAGAGAATGTACAAGAGTGGTTTACTGATCCCCAGCCTAGTCAGCTTATAGAAAAGACCCTCTAACCATACGGTGTCGAAGGCCTTCTCCAAGTCAACAAGACAGGCACCAGTGCACTGTTTCTTGCCTTTGTTCCATTGGATATCGGACACCAGTTTAGACGCGGCATGTGAGATATCATGTCCCGCCTTAAAACCGAATTGATTATCCGGAACTATATGTTTGTCTTCAACCCACCTAGACAGAGCTCTATTGATTACCTTTTCAAAAACCTTACTGATATTCGGAAGGAGACTTATCGACCGGAGATTCGCCGGATTGGATATATCCTTCCCCTTTTTGGGGATAGGTTGAACCACCGCCGTTTTCCAATGCGCTGGATAATGTGCATTATTCATTGCATTATTAAACAGGGTGGTGTAAATGTCCACCGCTTCTAGAGGAAGATGTCGAAGCACGATGTTCGGAACACCATCGGTCCCGACCGATTTCTTAGCCCTGATTGTGTCGAAGATCTCATGGAGTTCTTCCCTTGAAATGAACGGGGGTAGGTCACCCTCTCTGGCAATGACATTATTTGCCATATTTTCGTCGCTAAACCGGGTGAAACCAGAGCCCTCGGATCGCCAGTTCCCTATTTCATTTCGAATGCAGAAGTCGTGCACCAAGACGCGACTGTCCAGGTCGTAATTAGGGCCAATGTTATCAATGGCCTTGTATACTTCCTGGAAAGTCGCCCCTATGGCCTCAACCTTCTCCTGTGGATCCTCGATCACAAAAAAGTCGTCATCAGCGGCCTCATTTGGATCAATGCCTGCTATTGTCAGTAACCGTTTGTTGTCTGTTGTCCGGGCTATTTTAAGACACTGAAGGTCGTTTTGATTTTTTCTCCGAAAAAGTTTATTTATTTCCGGAAACATATTCGGGTTGCTGGTGTTTACAGCCCGAACCTTGTTGTTCCAATACAAACTTACAGAAATTCTGTAATTATCTTTTATTAGCGTTTGAATATTTTTAATCGACGACTTCAGTGTCCTAATCTCAGGGTCTTGTCGGTCAGTTAACTGTCTGTACAAGTTTTTGAGTCTTGTCAGAAGTCTACTTTTCTGTCGGTGCAGTGCGTCAATAGTAGGATTGCGGAACAGGTCTTCGTTAGTCGTACGTCGATACCGCGGTATTGTAGTGTCCATAGTTTGTTTAATTGTCTCGTCCATTTGTTTTAGGTAATGGTCGATCTCCTCGTTTGACAAATTCCTATTGGACGGTGGGTGGAGCGTGTTCGAGGAGAGCGCTCTTGTCAAGGTTGCGGAGAAGCGTGTGCATCGAGTCTTACTGTAGTTGTAAGTATATCTTTGGACAAACTCCTCCAATTCCGCGATTTCGTTGGGAACCGTAATTTCGGTGCTAAAACCGCAATGGTTGCTGTCATACACGAATGTGCGCAGACAGTTTAGCGTGTGTATATTCGTACCTGTCAGTCGTATGCGTTCATCGTGACGGCTGGTGTTTGAAACCTCACAGGTGAACGTTTGACCTCCACCTTCTGCTGCCGAGCCAATTTTGCTTTTTTAATTTCGGTGATCTTAGGACAACCCCGATAGTTTGCGGTGTGTCCCACGTTCCCACATAATACGCACGAGAGCTGCGACCTATCGGATGCTCCGTCAACACCCAGAGCACACTCCTCGGAACTGTGGTTCTTTGCGCACTTCACGCATCGAGGCTGCATTTGGCAGTTCGACGCGGCGTGCCCGAACCTCTGGCAGCGAACGCATTGTATAACGCCTTCGGTCCTTTTTAGTTTTTCCCAGTGAACCACCTGGTAGTCTAGGACATTGATACTCCTTAGACTATCCAGACGGCTTTCGGGACTGAGCTGCACCAGGAAGAACGGCAGACTCCGTTTCTCCCGCCTGGCTCTAGCTGTGGTAAACGGCTTTACCCCCACAAACTTGAGTCCTTCGCACTCCTTCTCTTTGAGCAGTGCAAGGATCTCCTCAGGATCAGAAGACGGTTCCAATCCCTTCAGCAGCATTGATTGCCGCTTTTCACAAATGAATAGTGCTCCGTCGTCGTTTCCTTTAGGAGCTCTTTCACTTTCGCGTAGCCCTCCACTGTATTACAGTGGATGACATGGCGATCGTTCCCCAATCTCTTGATATTAAAATTACTACCAATTACCAACTTACATAGGTCCTTGGTTGCATTCACCTCCAATTTATAGGTGTTGATAGGAGGCACCTTCTCCTTCTTCTTCGTCTGCTGCTGCTTCTGCTGTTGTTGTTGTTGTTGTTGTTGTCGCTGCTGCTGCTGTTTTTGTGGCTGCTGCTCTTGTTGTTGTTGCTGGTGTTTATTTTGCATTTGTTGGCGTTGTTGGTGCACTTGTGGTATTGTATTTGTCTTTTGTTTTTGTTTGGGCTGCTTTTGAGAAAGCTGCGACTGCTGTTGTTGGGATTGCTCATGCTCATCCCTCTTCCTTCTGACCATTTGCTGTTCTTTAATGGCCTGTATCCTTTGCTGTAGCATTTTTATGCTGCTACTTATTGACTTTAATTCTTCCTCTTCGTCGTCAGATTCACTTGCTGCCAATGCAGCGAAGATGTTTCCTGCCCTCACTCCACCAAGCTTTACAGTGGTCGTTTGTCGGGTAGGACGTTCTGCCAAGTTAGAGGTTGACTTTAGCCTTCTCTTCCTCTTTGGCTTCGGTGTTTGGTTCGAACCATTCGAAACCTCACCTGCTATCTCAGCCGATCCCGCTATTGGTATAGCGGACCGCTCTCCACAATCCATTACGTGAATTTGATCTCTTTTTTTTTTTTACACTCCACTTATTATTTCAATACAAAAAAAAAAAAAAAAAAAAAAAAAAAAAAAAAAAAAAAACCATGTCGAATCGAACCCAGACCTCCGAATCACCACACCAAGTCCGATGTCGTCCGAGTGTTTGCCACTTCGGCTACAGGCCACCTGATACTTTTTTTGTTTCAAAATTTTTTGTTTACTTATTTTCTTCACTTGTGAAGCCGAACACGAAAATGCGTCTTATCGTCACTAAGGTCTATGAACGACTGACATCAATTTCGTATCCGTTTTTCAATGCACAGAGAGTAGTAGAAACCAATTCTGTTAAATTAGTAATTTATTGATCTCCAATTAGTAATTTTTGATTTTCCTTTTAGAAAACCGTACTGCTCTTTATCAGAAGCCAGGTTTGAAGTGAAAGAATAGAATGGAATGGGTTTTTTTTTAAAGAGTTTGAAAATTAGGGTGTAGAAAATTTCGATAGCATTATCTATGGAAATATTGGAGCTATCTGAGATGCTGTCGCAACTAGTAGTACTAAGCAAGTAGTTAATTTTTTTGAAATCAGCCGTATGAAAATTGAGATGCTGCGACTGAATTTTTTTACTGTAAGCAAATGCAAGGGTTTAAATAAATGATGTTAATTCTCTGCGACATCACAATTATCGGTATTGGACGAGAAAACAAGATCAAGCTGCCTGCTAAATTGTTAGTAATGACACTTAGTTGAGAAAGTTGAAACCCCCCAAAACTATTACTATATCTCCGAGGTCTACAATATCTAGTATGGACTCAATAGAATCTACATGAAGTTGATAACTATAATTAGGATGACGAATGTAGAAGCATATTATGAAAAGACTGCGCTTAGAGACTAATCTTTGCACAAACACATTCTAAGAGTTCTGAATGATTGATTTAGGGGGAGGACTAGTATGAATTGCCAACAATGCGCCCCGATTAAGAATCATTTATGTTATCAAGACCGTCGTTATGAAGAATTTCAAAATCTGAAGTGAAAATTTCATTATTTCTAACGTCGGAATGCAAATTTGTTTCAGTAAGTAAGTTTTCGTAGGGGAACTTTTGTAAGTTAAGGAATATGGTGAAGATCTTAGAGCGCAATCCTCTTACGTTTTGATAAGAGATAAAATAGAGGTTAGGAGCTATAGTGGGTTTTGAACTTCGAGCGCGCTCATTGCAGATGAAAGATGTGATTTGAGTTCATTTACAACATCGAGTGGAAAGATATTAAAAGCCTCATGAAAAAGAAGAAACATTTGCTTCAACTCTTTCGGGTTAGTTGAGAGTCCTTCTTGGTATATTGCGACAAGGACGCTTATTTTGGACATGCCATCAATTCAAACAGAGTCAGATTTATCGTGCGGATATGTTGGGTAAAGGTGTACATTTTTATATATGTCACGATTCCTGCGGCGAAACATTACTTAGCGACCTTCAATATCGTTGTCTGTTTTTTATCAGTTTAGTTATTGGAGGAGCAGAGAATCCAAAAAACTAGGAGACTCGTTGGTTGTATTCAGAGAGGGTGATGGTGAAGTTGAACCAGGGTTAAGTATATGGGAACGTACAAAATTTAAGTATTTAGGTGATGGCGGTTCCGCTAGATGAGGGTTTGTCACGGAAATATTGTTTGTGCGTTTAGAGCAGGGATCGGCAAGTAATTTTAAGTGGGGTCCAGATTCGGTTGAACATTTTTTTTCGAGGTCCGGGAAAAAAAACTCATAATGTTTTGTATTTTTATTTTGCTTCATTTAAGTAACTGTAGAAAACACAATAGGTAAAATTAATGCAGGAAATTACAACGACGGTCTTGAGCCAGTTTTTTTAAAATTTGGTCCACGCGGGGAACAGCAAATGCGAAAAGTGTCGTCAAAGTGGGCGTCTGATAATCTCGAACGATATTTGCTCTTCAAAAAATGCATTTTTGAGAAACGATTCCCGTATATATGTTGAGAGAAGCATAGTAGAAAAGCTGATAGCTAGCTTTTTGCAATTTTGATATTTTTCTGAAACATGTTTACCCCAAAATTCTTCAGTGGATGCAGTTTTATAATTTTGCAAGGAAATATCTTCTTGCAGGTCAATTACAGTGAAGTCTTTGAACGACCGAATAACTTCGCAGCCAGGTCAGTTCATTCTGCTATTGCAGCGACTTCATAAGATAATTTATGGAATTGAGATAGCTTCCCAATCTCAGCAAAGTCTTGGAATCTTACAGCAAATTCGTTCACTGCAATGTCTTATTCTTCAGAGTTCTCCTTTTTACATTCAAGAATTATTTTGTTTATGGTATGATTTGGCTACTATTATGCGAAGAAAATTCTGCAGTTATCGTGGTTTGCATTTTTTTTTTTTTTTTTTTTTTTTTTATAATTTACGCCCGCCTAAGGGTTTGGATACCCTTTTACTGTTGCCAGGGCGCGGGCGGAAAGATAGAAGGAGGAGAAAGGAAAATTGTTTTTGTAGTGGTTTGAAAATCAGGTGTGTTTGGTTTCTATGTTTGCTCTCCAGGGGTGGAAGTCCGAATAGGACGGAGAGTTTTTCTTCACTCAGAGTGATTCGAGGTATATCACAGTATTTTTCTTTTCTGTGCTTGAAACTCTACAACAGCCAAATCTACGTGTCAGTGTTATGCCTTCACACACAGAATTTTTCTGTCTGAGTTCCAATTACACAAAGAAAAACTGACTTGCCATGGGCAGTACCACTACACCACGGCCACCCGTAATATAATATAAATGATGCGGTAAGTATTTCCCTCATCAGGAAATCAGTTTATAATTTCGAAGAAACCAGTTCAACAATGGATATACCTAACTCTGTGCGATCAATGTCACCAAAAATTGACATGAAGAGTGCAAAGCAGTCCTATCCTATCGTAAGTGCTCTCTAGATTATCATTACAGCGCATTTTAAGCAAAGATTTAAAACTGTGCCACTATAAAATGCAGGTAGTGCAAGAATTAAAGCCGCAGAATGTCAGTCAGAGGATTCAATACGTTAATCATATGTCTGAATGTTAATCACTATTCAATAACATTTTGTTTTCGGGTGAGACACATCTTCAGCTTAACGAACACGTTAATAAGCAAAATTGCCGCAAGTTAAGTGAAACAAATCAGAAACGCAAGAATCAAAAACACTTACACTACGATCATGGAAGGAATAATTGGCCAGTATTTTTTGGAGATGGAACTGGATGCGCTGTTACGGTCAGCTCGGAGCGTTATATGAAGATGGTGACTGAACTGCAAGACTTTCCAGGCTGTAATCAAAGAACATGATTCCAGCAAGACGGAGCAACGTTGCACATTTCCAACATATCTCTGCCACGTGTTCATAAAATCTGCCATCAAAAGTTAATATCCAGAAGAAGAGAGATAAATTCTGATCCACCCAGCCCCGATTGGACCCATATGGACTTTTTCTTGTGGGAATATCGTAGACAAGAGTTAACACCAATAAATTGGATTTTTTGGTTCAGTTAAGAGAAATGACCGCCATTATGGGGACTAAACAATTTTTCTGTTCGTTTAGAAGAGTGTCGTGGGCATAAAGAATTTCATTAAGATGACATAATTTAAAAAAACCGATTTCCTAAAGTGTATACTCGTACTTTAATCAACCATAATCAACTTAATCAACCATAAATTTGTCGTTATATTCTTTATGTGCACAATCAATTTATTATTTGTTAAATGTTATCTTTTCTCTGACTCACTGTATTTCTTACATATCCCAAACTGTGTGTTATTATTCATTTTTGTGATGCTGCGTCTACAACAACAGTGCAACATAATGCAGATCGAACCATAGATCGCACCATTCATCACTTCAAAATCAAAATTTATGCTTTCTTTTATATTTAAAAAAATCATAACTTTGGCTCTGCTCATTAGAATTTGATAAAATATACTTTGTTGAACTCAGGAAATAGTGAACTTTCAAAGATTTGGAATAATTTTTATTTTCAAGGACGAAGGATATTCCAGAATATCCTTTTTACATATATTCTTGAATAACTCAAAAACTGGTATTTTGTTTTTTTATATATTATAGAGAGATTTGTCCGCTATTTCAATTTCAAATTTCAAGTTGGGTTCGGCCAAAATAATGTTTTATAGGCGGCTAAATCAAAAAAATAAATATTTATTACATTACTCCTTTTACGAGTATCATCCTCACATATAACCCGAGTGCACAGATATAGGTATACATAGCTGTTTTTTTAGAAACGTCACTGTGCTTGTTTTATATCTTCAATGACTGCTAACTGCACATTTCCCTTTTTTGAGGATTTTAGAAGTTAGGCTTAATTTATTTGCACTCACTTGATTTCAACCTGTCGTAAGCTCGGGATTTACGTGTAGGAAAAATTTGAGTTATATCCGAAATTCTAATACAACGCCATCATTGCTAGAGGTTGAAGATCAAATTGCAGTTGATGAAATGTATTTCGATAAAGACATTGCATTCAATTTAATACAGTATATTGGAGAAGATACATTCGACAAGAGAAGAATTAGTGACTTAAAATATGTTCAGTCAAAATTGAAAAAGTCTATGTTGAAAATTGCAGAGAAAGTTTTCTCTGTTACTATTGATAATGATGAAGATAATTCCAGAGAGGAAGAACATTTCATAGGGAAAATAAAAGAAAATTTCCATAAAACTACAAGCAAAGACTCCAAACTTGTTTTGTTTTCTTTACTTTCAAGAAAATTATAGAAGAGTTTCCAGTATGGACAAGCTACGAGTATATGATCAAGAAATCTAGAAAACTTCAAGAAGATCAAAGCGTTCCATCAACTTATGGGAAAAGCGTAGGTGCTGATATCAAGCAATTGGTAGAAAGTTTTTACTGTGAAGACGATATCAGCCGTTTAATGCCAGGAAAAAAAGACTACGTATCTATAAAGGTAACAAAAATTAATTTTCTCAGGTTCAAAAATAAGACGTTTTGCTTTTTTGTTAGATTGAAAATCAGAAAGAACATATTCAAAAACGCCTGGTAGTGGCTAACCTTAGGGAGATATATTGGAAGCTCAAAGAAGTTCATAATAATGTTAAGATTGTAATAATGTTAATTCGTGTCGTTAAGACCAAAGAACTGCATTTTAGCTGGAGCATCAGGAACTCATTCCGTGTGTGTTTGCACTATCCATCAAAATACCAAACTCATGTTTGAGGGTAGCAATATATCAAGGCTGATATCAAGGAAATGACAGCAGAACCTGCTTAGCTTTGGTAATTTGTAACCCTCCTGATATAAATTGTTACTTGGGCAAGTGCCTTAATTCCCCAAACTATTCTAAATTAAGGAGAATCTTTAACACTGCTTTTAGTAATCACTTCATAGAAGACGTAACATACTATCAGTGGACCCAAACAGACCGATCAAAATTGGAAGTGAGAATTGAAAACTCTGAGGATTTCCTTCGGAGCTTTTTGAAACGGCTTGGTGTTTTCATTCGTCATGTTTTTATAACTGATCAACAAAACAGGTACATAATGTAAGTCAAAACTCTCTTAACGAAAACGGACATACTTGTTTTATTGGACTTTTTTGAAAATTACGGTTTTGTTGTGCAAGATGCAGTGCAGGGATACCACTAGACCAACGAACAGGCGACGATTCACCCTTTCGCAATATATTACCGGAACCAGATGGATGATATTAAAAATGAAAGTTTTGTTGTGATCAGTGACTGCTTAAAGCATGACACTATAGCAGTACAGTGAAATCAGCGCCGTCTCTTAGAGTTCCTGCACAAGAAATGCTAACATTTTAAGAAAATTATTTATTTTTCCGGTGGATCTGCTGCACAGTACAAAAACAAAAAGAATTTTTTAATTTAACATTGCATGAGCAGGATTTTGGAGTGAATGCTGAATGGAACTTCTTTGCGACCACATGCGATGGACTGGCTGCCAGAAGTAGCCTACAAAGACCGTATAGGGAACACATAACAACTCCCTTACAGTTATACAACTGGGCAACTGAAAATATAAAGAATATGAATTTCTCCTACGTGACCACACAGAAGTATAATGATGAAAAATTATTGATGGAATCGGGATTTTCTAATTTAAGAATTGTGGCGGAAACAAGAAAACTTCATCATATTTCATCTGTTTCACAAGGAGTAATTAAAGGAAAATACTTTTCCTTTTCATCGGAAGAATATGTTTATACTCTTAAAAGATAATAAATAATGTTTTTTTTTTAGTTTTTAAGGCTTTGGGATACAAAGGCCCCAGTGTGACTTTTTTTTAAATGAAAATATTTATTACAGAATATTTAGCCGCATATAAAACATTATTTTGTCCGAACCCAAAGAGATCCCAACTTGAAGTTTGAAATGGAAATAGAGGACGAATCTCTCTATAATATATAAAAAAACATTTTTTGAGTTATTCAAGGATATATGTAAAAAGGATATTCTGGAATATCCTTCGTCCTTGAAAATAAAAATTATTCCAAATCTTTGAAAGTTCACCTATTGGTGAATTCAACAAGTATATTTTATCAAATTCTGATGAGCAGAGCCAAAGTTATGATGTTTTTAAATATAAAAGTAGATTTTTTGCCAATTTTTGAAGTCCCGTTACGCGCAAACTATATCGAAGACTGCAAAACCTTTTTTGCCTTATGATTCGTACCACTCCAATTAGTATTTCTACCACTCTTCAGCTAAATCGGAGGGATGGCGTTCAGAGCTCTCCATATAGCTTCGGCGATTTGTCGTGGAATGACCCTTTAGTCTCAACACTCGCGAATTGTACTCGCAGAAGCAAGGTGAAATAAATTTGTAACGTTAATCTGAAAGTTTGACTCGCAGTTTTATTTTTCGTTTGTGGTAGCGAAAATTCTTTGCTTCTTTGGCTCTTTTTCTTTGATCGTTCGCTCCACAATTCGTCAAATCTGAAACATTGGTCCTTCACAGTCGTGTGATTTTTGATTGATTTGTGATTGGAATCATTCATAAACCTTTTTGTTACGACTTGTGTTCTAATCAAAAAACTATCAAGAGTGACCTGTTATTTGGTGACTTATTGAAAGATTTATTTTGTGTATATCTGTACTTATAATTGATTATCCCAAAATTATGGATCAATTAAAACGCGAACGTGATAATATCAAAGGTCGATTAACTCAGGCTGCATCATATGCAGACAGCATAGCTCAGAATACTTGTTTGGATATTTTGGAAATTAAATTAAGTATGCTCAATGAAACGTGGCCAGAACTTACAACGCATCACCAAGAGACCTTTCAAATTACCCCTGATGGCGATAAGGACGATGAATTCGAAGCTGAGTGCGCTGAAGATGAAGAACATTTCTTCATCAGCGCTCGATAAACTTGCGTCGCAGCAATCTTCATTTCTCGAAAAGCTTTCAACAACATCACCTAATACTTATCTGCCAAAACTCACTATTTCGCTTTTCTCAGAAAATTATAAAGACTGGCATTGGTTTCGCGATTCGATAATAAACCTTTTCTCACAGCTACACAAAGGTTTCAGTATCTGAAATAATTTTTATGTAATGATGCTGAAAATCTTATTAAATACCTGCCGATTTCCGATGCGAACTATTTAGAAGTGTGGGATCGTTTAGAGAAGCGTTACGATCGGTCTCACCTAATCATTGCATTATTTATTTTATTTATTATTTTACTTTATTTATTAACGTTCTTGTCACTCCCATCTGCAACTGACGGCAATGTTCAAACGCTACGCAAGATTTCCGATTGCAGATTTCCGGTGCAAATGAGGTAATTCGTGGTCTCAACGCGCTTGATTCAAATAGTCGCGACCCATGGTTAATTATTTTGCCGCTCAAAAAATTAGACAATGAAATAAACCAAACTGGGCACAGCACGTCGGTTCACGTGATGTTTGACGAAATATTAAATTTTTTACAATTTCCATGTCATGCACTTGAGTTCTGTCAGGCACTAACTTGATCTATAACGTCGCGTAACAAACAGCAGCCGCAGTTTCGAACTCATTTTGCATCTGAATCTCCGCAATCATCAGTAAAGTGTCCTCAATGTGAAAGAAGTCATATTCTACCAGAATGTTCCACGTTGATCTCACATGTGTCAACTCCTCGTCGGATCAAAATCATCCGCCGGTACCCTTCTGGTCGACAGCTTCACCTCTAGCAATAGTCAATAACCATTCGCTCTATGATGGCTTTTCAAGGCGAACGATTCAGCCAACCATATTGGCTAACGTAAAGGATATACAGGGTAAGACAATAAGTTGCAGAATTCTTAAAGATTGCGGATCCCAAGTCTCATTTGTCGTCGAGTCTTTTGCTCAGAGATTAGGAATCACTAGAAGATACGCTCGTATCCCAATTTTAGATGTCTCATCCACGGACGCAGGTAATACTCGCGATTGAAAATCGGTTACAATACTAGTACATGCTCGCGTAACTGATACCAACATTATTGTTAATTTTAAAGAAATGAACGTCCAATCTGCCTTCGCACGCCCTTGATTGTTCAAATTGGTCTCATCTACGCAATTTCGAATTAGCAGATCCAATTTTAAATACCCTAGGTCCTTTTGATCTTTTTCTTGGTGCTGACAAAATATGGTACATTTTCAATAGAGAGAAAATGCATGGAAAGAATGGATTGCCAATTGCTCAAAGTACGTCATTTGATTGGGTTGTAATAGGTGAGTTGTTGGACGGTCTTTTTCCAAATCATGTCGCGCTATTCTCCTCTCGTTCTGTTCTTGATGAAACATTCTGGAAGCTCGATGAAGTAGCACCCCCAATCGACAACATACATTTTCAGGATGCAGCCAAACAACATTTTCAAAAGATCAATTCGCGTTCGATAGATGGAAGATATATCGTTCAGTTACTCTAATCCTGTCTTTGGTAACACCCTCAATTTAGCAATTCGTCGGCTAAACTCAATGGGCGTGGTTCCATTCCAAAAGGATTTGAATTTATATAAATCCTATGTAATGTTCATAAAGGAATATGAATACTTAGGTCATATGGTCCGCATTCTATAAGTGCCAGTACTAAAACTCGATAGTGTCACTACAAAACTGCGAGTGGTATTCGATGGGTCTGCAAAGGATTCACTTGGGAGTTCTCTCAACAGTAAACTTCTTATTAGCTCACCAATCCAGCGGGATTTAATTAGAGTTTGTTTACATCTCCACCAGCACAAATATAGTGTTAATACAGACGCTGTTAAGATGTTTCGGCAGACCTTGCTAACTGACCATCATACCGACTATCAACGAATCGTTTGGCGTGAGACACCCTCGGACGAAATCTCACATTTTAGGCTTAGTACAGTCATCTATGGTACGGCATCAGCTCCGTTTCTATCGTTTGGGTGCTTAGGCAAATATGCTTGGACTATCAGCAAAAGTATGCGGATGCTGCTCGCGTTCTTCTCAACGCTGTGTACGTTGACGACATCATGACTGGGGAAAACTCTGTTGACGACGACGTAATTAAACTTCAATCAGAGTTGATATCGTTGCTATCGTTTGCAAATTTTTTTAAAAATTACGAAAATGTAATTCGAACTGTTAACCCTTTAATGCTCGCTTACCCAAAGAGGATTGTTGAATTTCAACATTCTTCAGACTCTATGATTAAGGTGCTCGGGATGCATTGGAGTCCTACATCCGATGTTTACACATTTCGATTGTCTAATTTTCGATTTTGTGCTATACCCACTAGACGAACCTTGCTGTCGGAAGTAGCTAGCATATTTCATCCATTAGGATTCCTAGCTCCATCCGTTATTCTATTTAAAATCCTTTTTCAGGAACTTTGGTCATTAGCGCTGATCCTCTCCTGTAACGATCCACTACCATCGAGTTTGGCTGATCGCTGTATATGTAATCAACAAGAGCTACACCATTTTGAAAGGATCCGTGTACCGCGAAATATTTTACATTCATGTGAGGAGGTTGAGCTACATGGATTGTCGGACGTCTCAACGGTAGCCTACGGTTCTGTAGTCTACGCTTCCTGTGAAATTGCTGAAAATAAATTTAAGGTAAATTAGGTTGCCTATTTATCGGTTGGAACTCTGCGGTGCACTGCACAACTTCGTTGCCAATCACTCTTTTACACACGTTCTGCTGTTCGTCGTGATCGGACGTGTTTTCGTTTTGCTCCGCATTAAACTTTTAAATATAATTTATTTCCTCCCCTTCCATATCTCTACTTCTGATATCAGTTCCGCGACATTATTGCATTATCCCAAGTGCTGACTGTCTGTTTGTTTTGTTTTTTGGCTGATCTCAATTTTGCACGCTCTATAACTGTCGCTTTGCCGCTTCTGATATCGGTTCCGCATATATTTAGTGCATTACTCCAAGAGTTGACCAATTTTCCGATTTTGCTGAATTTCCACTCGCAGTGCATAACAGTGCGTAAAGTTCATTGTTTACCATTTTCGTTTACTTTTGATAAAATTGTCATGTCTTACGGAATCACTAACTGCCCAATCTTTGATGTCAATGCTGACTTTGTTACTTGTAAGGGCGTCTGTGGAAAATCATTCCATGCAATTTGTGTCGGATTAAATAAAAGGAATACGGTATTCATCAAAGAGTTCTCTGACAACGAGATGATCTTGCACTCATAACAAAAGAGTAGGAGCTTTTGTTATGAGTGCAAGATCATCCCGCTTTCGCACATGCTGCTTGCTATAAAGTCATTCCAAAAAAGTCTCACAAAAATGATCACGACGAATCAGTCCAATTTAGAAAGTAGTGTCAGTTATGCTGATGAATTAGGCAACCGATATAATTAAGCCCAAGCTCACCAACATCGATAAAAAATCTGTAAGTCTGGTCAACATCTCTAACCTTAAATTGTGCGAATCGAAAAACAACCTGCGTGAAGATCTTGAGACTCATTGTCGAACCACCATTTAGCTGCCGCGCAATCAACCATTTTCGATATTGAGAATAATATCCAAACGGTAAGCAGAAAAATTTACGATTTACCAATCCATACACAACACCACCAGAAATTCCACTACAATACATCAATTTTGGCTGAATTACTGGAAACCGAAGTCGACCCACTTTCACCATCACCTCCTCGTCCACCACGGTTAATTAAATCTACAAATTCTTCCCGTGCCCCTTCAATCCAAGAGATCAAAACTGTTTCACTATCAACTCCTCCGGTCGCCGCCCCATGCAAGCTCATCAAACATTTTGGCACAACATGGACACCTTCCGAATGGAGGCACTGGATAAAATTGAAACTGATATGAGTACATTTTTCATCAAAGGCACCCCATAAACGCTGATATTTCTTGGATCACGAATTTCTTCGCGGACAAATATACTCGTATTCCTGTGTGTAGAATATTCCTGCCATCTCACTACAAAGGTAATCGAAGCTTTAAATTCAACCTCCCTGCTAGATACGAATGGTTATTTAAAAACCCTGCTGATGCTAATTTCAACGTTGGAAAGATGCGCATCTGTAAATGGATCGACAAACCTACCAAGGAACAGGTTAAAAACGAAGCTTAATTCCAATCCCGATTCAGACTCCCGTCCCAAAGCAGACTCTAATAAAATACGGAAACCCGTCCAAACCAGGCTCTTATAAAATACTGCAACCAGTCCCAAACCGCACTCTATATCGAAAACAGTTTCCAACTCCCGTTTCAAATCTGACTCTAATTGGCGATTCAAAACTAACATATTCCCCTCCCATTCACATCCCGAACCGACTTCATCAGTCTTCCAATCATATTGCACCTGCAGCCTCCGTTCCACCTAAGCCCCTGCGTCAACGCGTCTCTTTCTCCTCTGAAATACCTAACCCCTCATCACATGCCCCAATAGCACTTCTTATAGATCCTTCACCTGAAAATGTGCCTAATGGCCCTTCAATTACCACTGCATCGCCCTCAAAATCTTCATCCACCTGCCCCATTTTTGACCCCCTTATGCCAACCACAGTTGAAATAACCCAACAAACTTTTGACACAACAGAATGTCGTTATGTACTTTCTAGGATTAGAGAAAAAAGACGTACGAGAATATACGTCTCCTTCTAGCATGTTTGCATGACAAATCAGACTCAGTTTGTTATTAGGGAAAAACTAAAACAAGCGTCATGGTCTCCATACAGCAAGAAGGTCTCCCTACTGACCGTACAAGTCTGAGGAACTTATATATCAAATTCCACGAGATTTTCAATATGTCTCCCCAAAAAGTCTCAGACGACCTTGCTGCTTTCGGTAACTGTGTGCACTCAAAATGGATCTCACACCTCCAACGGAGCAGAGCTGACAACGACAAATTTGTTCGTCCCTAACGTGCTACCATTGCCAGTGTTTCGATCATCGACTCCAACGCCCTCTCGAAATAATCTTCCTCTTACCTTTTACTATCAAAACGTAAGAGGACCGCGATCTAAGCCCATGCCGTCTTGCGCCAATCTCACGCCCTCCCATTTGAGGTCTACCCTCTGGCCGAAACTAATTCCCGGTATAAAGAATCAGGAATTATTCTCCCCCTGTTTCAATGGTTTTCGAAACGAGGACGTTACCCGTCCAAATGATGATCCTCCCTGTCGAGGTGTCCCATTGGTCGTCCGCAATGATCTAAACTCTTCACCAATCGCTTTTTCTACTTCTTCTAAGCTTGACTACGTTTCAATAAAGATAACACTCCCCTGCAGGTCCCTGTACGTTATGTGTTTTTACATCCTACCGGCATAACCAATCGAATGCTACCAACTCCCTATCGATGCAATTGATCAAATAATTAACTTCTCTGATCCTCTCGATTATATTGTCGTATTCGGCGATTTCAATCTACCTCAGCTGCACTGAACTCAATCAGATGATGAATCTTTTTTTATCACTAACCTTAACTTGAGTAAAGAATGTCTCTTCTTGGATGAGCTCACAGACTCTAGCTTATGACAAGTTAGTGGGGTCTCCAACTACTTGGGTAGGTAATTTTCACCACTGACTCCATAAACTCCTCTGTCTCGCTCTGTCCCCTTTCACTATCGACATTTGATAACTTGATAACTTTCACCCACCACTCTCCTATCTGCCCCACCCCATCTGCAGCCGCCTCTTCTTACAAATTTCATAAAGCGAATTTCCACAAAATTAACGGATATCTTAGTAAGTGTTCTTTTGATGTCGCCAATATGCCCCTAAAAAGTGCTCTCTCTATTTTCTACAGAGAATTATTCAGTTCTATTTCTCTCTACGTCCCTTGTCGCACAATAACACCCCTTCTACGAGCCCCGAGTGGTATAAACGTAAGCTTCGCTCTTTACGTAACAAGAGAAACAAATTATGGGCAGTTTTCCTCGGATCCAACTCTTTTGCTGACTATTCAAACTATCTCGGGTCATACCTTCAATTCGCCCAGCTTTATAAGGGTTATATACGATCCTAAGCCTTTCTACCAATTCGTTAACTACAAAAAAAAAATCGGACGGTTTTCCTCCATCCCTCTCATACGAAAATATATCATCATCCGATCCGCATTCCATAGCCAACTTTTTTGCTATTTTCATTAAGCAATCTTTTGCCGGATCCCTCTTATTTCAAATACCAACTTAACTTCCCCATCGGATCCTCTATTTCTCAAAGATTTGATCATACAATAATAGAAAATAAATTACAACAACTTAAAGATGAATACTTACCCGGCCCAGATAGCCTTGCACCAATATTTCTTAAAAAGTGTTCCTCAACACTTTCCCACCCCGTTGCAAATCTCTCTCAAGGTGAATTTCCACAGATATGGAAGTCTTCTTTCATAGCACCGATACACATAAACTTTCTCATATACCCAAACTCCTCGAGAGCATTTTGTATGAAGCCTTAAGCATCTAGAGCAAATCGTTTATTTCCCCCAATCAACACGGCTTTCTGAAGGGTACATCAACTAACACTAACCTCGTAGAATTAATGTCCTCAGTTCTCTCAGCCTTAGAAAGTGGTAAAGAAGTTGACGTTATAACAACTGATTTCAGTAAGGCTTTCGGCAAGATACCTCATAAACTAATCTTGTTCAATGGCTTTGAACCCATTTTGCTTCAATGGATATCTTCTAACCTGGATAATCGTTTTTATATTGTTCGTTTCAGGTCTGTCCTATAGGTCCCTTTCTTGTCCACTTCAGGTGTTCATCAAGTCACCTAGGTCCACTTCTCTTCATCCTAACCATCAACGATCTTGAGAGGGTCATTCTACACTCACCACTTTCTGTCTATGCTGGCGATACCAAATTTTGTAAACCCATATACTCACAACACGACTCCAGCCTCCTTCAAATAGATCTAAATAGTTTTTTTACCTCGTGCATTAAGAACTGCTTAGAACTCAATGTCACCAAGTGTCAATCGATTACCTTTTCAAGTAAGTACAACAAGTCTACTCCCCGAATTTACGTTCTCCACGGTCAACCTATATCCCTAATTCAGACTATCCGCGATCTTGGCATATTATGCGACAGGGAGCTTAATTTCCGCTCGCATATTGATGAGATAATTACTAAAGCAAACTCAACACTTGGCTTCGTTAAAAGATTGTCCAAAGGATTCTGCAAGCCGTACGTGACCAGATAACTTTACATAACTTACTTTCGCAACCTTCTCGAGTACGCTAGCCAAGCGCTCTGTTCCTTTCAACGAGTTCTTGTATCTCGAATTGAGAGGATCCGGCGCCGTTTTCTTCGATTTGTTCTTCGAGGTCTACCTTGGAACGACCCTCTAATATTACTTCCCTATCGAGTCCGTCTCAAACTCATTAACCTGAATACCCTTGAGGAACGAAGGGACGTCGCAGATATTCTTTTTATTCACCGACTCCTCTCAGGCTCCGTCGATTGGATGTCTCTTTGCAACTCCATTTTCTTGAACACTAACCCTCGAAATCTACGTTGCCCCAGTCTCTTTTATCTACCTATCCACCGCACCACCAATCAGGTATGCTGCGTAAGGTAAACTCCAACCTTTCCATTTTCGATTTTAATCGCAGCACACTCTCCCTCAAATTTGATCTCCTTCACCATCCCTAGCTTTAAGCCCTAGTGATAGCCCCAACCAAAATTAAATCAAGTTGTCTGCATTGTGCGAGTCGCAAATCGTAATTCACTGGCTGACATCACCCCGCCGTCGCTGGACTACATTTGTCACAAGCCGCACCTCTGCTGTATTAGAGAAAATTCCGCGATATACGTGGAATCATATCACTTCCGAATTTAATCTAGCAGATTGTGCTTCTCGTGGAGCACTATCGTCTCAACTCATCGATCACCATCTCTGGTGGACAGGTCCCTATTGACTGTCTCTTTTACGGGAACTTTGGCCTACATCAAAGTCCTCCGAGTCACAACCAAATGATGTAATGATGTCCATTGAAGAAAGACAACCTCCCAAACATGTCCTAAAAACAACAACAGACGCAGATACTATATATAATTCGTCTTATACCTAAAATTTCGTCGTGGTCACGCTTGCTTCGAATATTCACCTATTGTTGTCGGTTTATCAATAATTGTCGGAAAAGAACACTTGTTAGAGCATCAATCGGTCATGGAATTTAAGTGAATACCAAATCTCGAGGATTTTTGTTATCAGACACATTAAACATTCGAATTAAACATTAGACATTCGCGAGCGATATTTCTTCACTTAAAAGCAATCAGGATTTGGTTAGCAAGTCCAAACTCAAAAAATATTCACGCTTTCTCGATGCTGATAGTCTGTTACGCGTTCGTGGTGGAATCAAACACGATAACGTTTCCTATAATATGAGACATCCTGTCATTTTATCTAATTGTCATGTCTCTTCTATTATAGTTGATGAAATTCACATAAATCTCTTCCATCCTGCACTTGTCGAGACATTTGCTATTGTTCGTCAGCAGTATTAGACCCTTGGCAGCCGCAATTTGGTAGACCAATGTAAATTATGCTATTTGCAGCGAATGGCCACTACTTCGCAACTCATGGCAGACCTGCCATAGTCCAGGGTCACACAAGTCGTCCATTCGCCAACACTGGGTGCGATTACGAGGGTCCATTCAGCATTAAACTATCACGTGGGCAAAATCTTAAATTCTCCAAGGCGTATGTGGACATTTTTATTTGTATGTGCACAAAGGCAATACACTTAGAGCTGGTAAGTGACTTAACACCTGATGCTTTCTTAGCTGCTTTTCGTCGGTTAATGTCAAGACGTGGGTAATGCTCCAACGTCTACACAGACAACGGAACGAATTTCCAGGGAGCTCGCAGATGTCTCAACGAGTTGCAAACACTAGTGATGTCTGATGCTCATAGCTGATGTAGCTGCTGCTCTAACGTCGGATGGAAACAAATGGCATTTCAACACACCTGCCGCTCCACACTTTGGCGGTTTATGGAAGGCCGCAAATAAATCGCATCTACGATGGGCAACAGGATCCTCGATTCTAACCTTTGAGGAGCTATACACTGTGTTGAGCCAAATCCAAGCAATATTGAATCCACGTCCTCTTTTGATTGTACCTGATTATGAATTAAACCCATTAACCCCAGCCCAGTTTTTAATAGGAGAACCATACACTGCCGTTCCAGAGCCCAATTACCCAGAATGGGTCCATAGTGTGAGAGGGCGCCAATACTGCTGGTACATAATGGCTGTTCTTCGATGCAGTGACATAATACCTAACATTTCCAGCTCTGCGTTTCATACAGAATGGGAATTTTTCATCACACGTATGTGAATTGTGGAAATTAGTGATTCTTGAACGGCAAATGCGACCCTCTTCGTATTTTGAGTCCGAACGCTCTGTTAGCTGGAGCTGAAATTGTCGTCAATTTTATTTATATAGCTGAACGATTATGGTTTCAGACTTTTGGAAAACATCCACATTTTCATATATGTAGATCATGATGTTTGTAACACCTCGTCTAAAAATCTATGAAAACTTCTCGTGGAGACCACAAATAATATAGTATTCTATAAAATATTGCATGCCATATATTGCTCAGTTCATAGCTGTCACTTAACATTTGTCTTTTTTTCTCGATGGCAGAGTGGCGTATGGATGAATGAACTCCTTTAATATTCATCTATCTCATTCCTTTGCTCGAGATTTGAACGAATGGAATAGTAAGCTACGAAATGGCCACCCTAAGAAATTTTTAGAAAGTCAGCAGGTTCATCCATCACACTGAATTTTTCATTATTTTTTTTTTCACTTTACTATTTTAATGTTTTTTTCAAAAAATAATTATCTACTTAAGTATTTTCTACTTAATTTGTATTAATAATTATTAATTACACTTGATACTTACTGAATTTTATGTCTATGCATTTTGTTAATTTTGATGAGAAAATTATGTCAAGTTTACTGACTTAACCAACCGCAAAAATTTTAAATTGGTAAGTATTTTGTATCAATAGTTTTGTTTTGTTTGAGGTTTCAGTTCCTTTTGGAAAACGGGTCTCTTGCCCAAAATAGTTTGGGAATCCCTGTTCTGCATTGTTCTAAAATTCGGCAATCTACACGAGCGGAATGCTATTTTGATGTCAGCAGCTAACTAAGTGTTATAGTGTTATTCAAAGCAGTTGGCCAGTCTACTGCGCAGGTTTCTTAAATTTGCTCTCACAAAAATTCTACAGTTTTTTTAAAAAAAAAAGGAACTTGCAACAACAAATATTCGAAAATGGTCGCTGAAAGAGAAAAAAATGGAAGGTGACTTTCACAACACTATTTTGAATCGCATTTTATTTGTTAGTATAATATGATACATGATTCGAAATGACTTCGGTTCGGCTGAATGCTTCGGAATTGCTGTGAATTGACTGGACTAATGGAATTCTATTGGGTTCAATATAGAGAGATGTCTTTATCGTATATGATATGATATAATGATGAACACTCTGTTAAAAATGATTAAATCGTTTCAAATGACTTCTTAATATCTAATATCGAGAAACCCACCAGCACCTATTGGCTGTCTAATAAATTCTTTGAACAATGTTCGAATGCCTTGATATATTTTATCGCCCTCAGACAAGTTCGTGTTCTGTGTGGTGAGGCGCTTGGTGGAATAACAGACCTTACATTGCACAGCATTGACCATCTGCATAACCTTAGTCAAATATATTTCTTTTGCCCTAATGGAAAAAAAATTATTGAACTGTTGTTGATTTTGAATACGCTCTACCGGCTGTTGTATAAGAATTGGAATTAAATGCAACTCAGCGATGTTGGCCGATTTAAAAAAAATCCCACATTATGTTCATATTATAAAGGGGTTCTGTGATGACACCGTTCCAGTACCATAATTTTTTTTAGAAGTGTTTCGCTAACTTCGAAGATATCTATAATATTCGAAGATTATTCTGAGCGACAAATTATAGAAGAAATCCCTGTAAAATCCAACCAATTTAGAGTTAATCAACTAATTCGGGAAGCACACCGGCAAAGATTAAATGAAGAAAATGACGTTGAGCGACTATATAATATATTTGTGAACAAAATGAACGATATATACACGCAATCAACAAAAATAGCAAATACGAAAAATCGCAAACAAAAAACATGGATGACTCCTGATGTAGCTAGAATATGCAAAAGAGACGAGCTCTACAGGAAATGGAAAAACCACTCACTAAACCGAGGATACGAAACTGAGTATAAAAAATATAGAAATGTTGTGAATAAAAATATTCTAATAACTAAGACTAACCTCTACAAAAAAAGATTTTCGAACGCCAAAAATGACCCGAGAAAAATAGGGAATGTGTTAAATGAACTTATGGGGCGCAAAAAGAGATCGATAGATGAGATACTCGTAGTTATGAACAATTTTACGGTGAATACGAAACTAACGAACTTAGTAGAGAAATTTGCCTATTCCCTTTTGGAGGCATTAATTTATGTATATGAAATTCTCTAATTAAGCATCCAAGATAGTGCATAGATGCTCTCACAAAACCTTTTCCCATGAAAATATAGATCTCGCACAATCAATCTATGTAAAGTAAGCCAGCGAAGCAGAAGTTTACGGAATGTTGTGCTGTTTAAAAACCGACAAGGGACCAGGAGAAGATAATATTAGAACGATCGATCTCAAACTAAATGCTTCGTCTTTGACTATAATAATTAGAACAATTATCAACCAAAGTATAAGTCAATCTTGTGTTCCGAAGTTATTAAAAACGTCGATAATATGTCCTACATACAAGGAGGGAGTGAAAAACCAGATAGAGAACTATAGGCCCATCGCAATTCTGCCTGTTGTAGAAAAATGTCTGGAGGAAATAATAATACGAAGACTAACAAATTTCACAGAAAAACATAGATTTCTACAGCCAAACCAATATGGCTTCCAAAAAATAAGAGCACTGGGTTACTACTGGGAGATCTCGCAAGTATGGCAAGTGTGATTAACGCAGGTCTAAACAAAAACCACCATATGTTCTTAGACTTCAGCAAGGTCTTTGATACATTAAGCCATGAGAAAATCATCGAAAGCCTCAACCGAATTGGCCTAAGAGGGACCTTGGCAAAGTGGTACAGAATTATAATTAGACTATTAACTATCTGGGAGTTGTAATTGATGATAACGTCTTATGACATGAACAAGTCAATAAGATACGGATGCAACTTAAAAATGCGGTTCTTACGATGGTGTACCTCAAAATATACACAAGCGTAGAGTTCAGTTTTTTTCAGTTTTAAATGCATTTTATTTTCTTAATCATTAACTTTTACACACTAACAAAAAATTTTTAAGTGCTAGCTTAAAATTACTTAATAATCTTATACTATTCCTTTCCCTACTTTGAATGTCTACGTCCCTACCTATAGTACCTGTGGTCTCACTACCTGGTACTATGTCCCTACTACCTAACCTATTCTCACTACCTATCCTACCCGGGAGATAATTCCTCGATGCATCAAATTCTGTGCCGCTAGTTACCATCTCCCTCCCGAAATTTACGAAATACGGGGATACCTCCAGCACCTCGTGTTGGGCCGTGCGACCTTCGCCAACTGCGAATCCCAACCTCGGTGATTCTGCGAGACATATGCTCAGAGTGTTGTCTTAATCACTTGATTGATCCTCTCCGCAGGATTAGCCTGCGGGTGGTAATGGCCCGTAAACCTAATTTGTGACTCGTAAGAGTCACAGAGAGCTTTAAGCTCCCTTCCGCGGAATTGGGGACCGTTGTCACACACGACAACCTTGGATACGTCGAACAACAAGAAGGCATTTTCCTCTAGTTCCTTGCACACTGCCCTGGCAGTTGCGGAACGTAGGGGAAACAGCAAGGGGAATTTAGAAAAATAATAGACCACGGTAAGAATATAATTATAACACCGAATGGACTTGGGAAGTGGGCCTACCAGATCTACACAAACCATTTCCCAACACCTTGACACAGCTACCCTCTCAAACATCAGACCAGCGGGTCGATCGTTCACAGGTTTCACCTGTTGGCAAATCGTGCAATTCTTTACATATTTCATTACTTCTGACCGCATCTTCGGACAGTAGTACCTAGCTCCTACTCTCGCAAATGTTTTCGGACGCCCATGTGACCCGCTAATGGGTTATCATGGCACGCCTGTAAAATCCCTAATCTACCTAGCTTTCCTACTACTAATTTCCACTCGTTACTGTTATCTTCATAGATTACTACCTGCCTATTCTTCACAAACTTGAAGAGTTTGCCCCCCTCTACTCTCCACAAGAGGTAGGCTAACGGGTTAGCTTCTACTGCCGCAATCATTTTCCTAATCCAAGGGTCTTGATCCGCTTCTGAGATTCCAGCCAATTCCGGAACTCCTCGCGAAAGCATGTCGGGAACCACATGCTCTTTCCCCTTACTGTGGACAATCTGAAAATCAAATTGCTGCAGCCTCACTGCCCATCGGCCTAGTCTCCCTTGAGGTTCCTTAAGGTTACTCAACCACACTAGCGAATAATGATCAGTTACGACCGTAAACCGAACCCCTTCGATGTATGGTCGCGACTTCTCAATCGTCCAGAGCACAGCCAAGCATTCCTTCTCTGTGGTAGAGTAGTTCCTCTCTGCAGGGACCTACTGAGATAACAGATAACCTTCTCTCAATCTTCAAACTCCTGAGATAATACGGCCCCTATTCCATAATTCGAGGCCTATCGAAGTCTGGACATGTTGAAATGGGTGCCGTCACTAGACATTGTTTCGCCTTCCTAAAACTTTCCTCACACTCGTCCGTCCATATAAATTTCCTATCTTTCTTTAAAAAATCTGTTAAAGGCCTAATTAAAGCGGCGAAGTTTGGTACAAAACGTCTGTACCAAGAAATTGTCCCTACAAAACTCCTAATTTCCTTCACACTCTTCGGTGCGGGAATCCTAACCATGCTATCTACTTTCTCTGGATCTACATGTAGTCCATTCCTATCTAATACATAACCTAAATATTTCAAAGACGGCCTACAAAAGTTACATTTTTCACGACTAACTTTTAACCCTGCCTCACACAATCGCTTAAAGACCTCCTCCAATATTTTAAGGTGTTGGTCGAAAGTATTTGTGACGATGATAATATCGTCCAGGTACACAAATACGTGTGGCTCTAGATCAGCACCTAAGATGCTATCTATAAATCTCTGCCACGTAGCAGGCGCATTGTGTAGCCCGAAAGGCATTCTCTTAAATTGGAACAGGCCTCTATTCGGAACCGTGAAAGCTGTGAGTGGGCACGATCTCTCTTCCATGGGGATCTGCCAGTAGGCCGACTTTATATCTAATTACGTCAAATATTTAGCGTCCCTAAGCTTATCCAATGTCGATGATATAAATGGCAATGGATAAGCATCCCTGTCTGTAACCCTATTCACTTTTCTATAGTCGACGCAGAACCTAAAATACCCATCTTTTTTCTTTACAAGGACTGTCGGAGATGCCTCTAGCATCTCGTTTAGCTCCTTATCAGTATTTTTTGCATCGCAGGCGACACAGGGTAATACCGTTGTTTAATAGGTTTTGCCGACGTCCTGATCTTGTGTTCTACTAAATGAGTACACCCCAACCCCTCGGGCATCAACTTAAAAATACTGTCGACCAAAGCTTCCATCTGCCCTGCTTCGGCGACGTCCAGCTCGGAGATCTCGCAAATTGCGGTAATCGAGGCAACCGACTGTTGGCTGGAAAAGTTCCACACCCGTGATCTTAAATCCGGGACAATTCCCGCCAGTGCCCAAAAATCTGCACCAAGGATCACGGTGTGGGGTATCGCTGGTATAACGAGACATTCTATATAAACGGAAAGACCTTGTACTTCAATTGGTAGAGACACCACCCCCACGACATCATCTTTTTCCGTCCGCTAACGCGACGGACCTAACCTCATTTTTTCCTAATCTAAGCCCTAAATCTTTGAGTATACTCCATCCCTCACCCCCTATTATAGTGCGAGAAGCGCCACTATCTAAAAGAACTAGCAACCCTATACCATAAATGCTAACTCCTACATATGGACGCCTATCTTTGCCGTTTGCCTCCAAGCTAAACCCTAAATGAACCACCGAGTTCCCCGACTGGTTTCCAGCAGGCGACCTACCCCCTACTTCCGCCGGCGCTCCCGTCCTGCTGGCCTGGAAGTCCGTTGCGCGTTTCCCGACGTGCCGTTGCAACGTCGACATTGGCGCCGTGTCACTCCTGTCGCTCCACAACCGTAGCAGCGTTCAGGAGCTGAACACGCACTAGAAAAGTGGCCCTCGCCATTACAATTGAAGCACCGGATGGGTGCACGCGGTGGTATGTCCTCTCGGACAACCGAAACTCTGGGCTGCTCCCAGTTAACGAACGCCAAATCTGGCTCCAACAACCGACGCGACAGCGGATTGGGTGGCGGAGTAAACGTTTCAACGTTAGCCCGCACCGTCTCCAACCTGCGACCCAATTTGACCAAGTCTTGGGGTCTGCTAGCCCAAGCTGTTGCTGGTAAAAGGGGGCCAGATTTCTTTGAACAATGGCAAGCTTCCGCCGCTCCGTTAGCAGTTCCGAAAGCCTGCCAAACATGTTTTGTACGACCGATTCGTAACTTCCCTGGGTACGATGACTGATTTCCTACAGTAGAGTAGGAGGTCATCATAGTTGGGGGGAAGAAACTCCAGTTACAGTTTCGCCACCAACTCTTGCCCAGAAGAGACCGACAACCTAATCGCCCTATACCAGATGAGCGCCTTCCCTGAAAAAAGTTCAACAGCTGCCCTAAACAAGTGAGCTTCAGTCACCCCGCGCGCTTTACTGAGCTCTTCCACCCGCTCCAAAAAAGAATTGACCGACGTACCACAACGTTCCCCCGTGAACTTGATATCCCACTTGGCCAGGTTTTCCCCCCTCGCAAACGGCAAGCGCTCGTTGTGGTCACCCGTAGCTGCAGAGACCGGTCTCTTCCGCAACAGCAGGCGTCAGCGGTGATCTCAAAGCGCGGACTGGTGTTCTGTCCACTGCTGGAGGGAAAACCTTTTTTGCCGGATTTGCTGCTCCTTTTTCTCATTGAGTTCACCCCTCGTTGGCTGTGATGGTCGGTTTTTGACGAGCCTCGAGTACGATGGCTCTCCCTCGTCCTCGTAGCCTACCTCGCCCACATCGTTCGAATCGTCTTCTGTACCTCCGGCTAACTCTCCGGCCAGTACAATCAAGCTATGTTTGTGATCACACTTCTCCTCGGTTTGCTCAGGAGAAGTGTTTCTCGCCCTATCCAACCTACTAAGAGCCCATTCGATTTTTGTAAGAATCTTCAAGTATTCCTTTGACTTAGGATTACTTGGAGGTTCTTCCAAGAGCTCTTCAATCTGTGTTATCTTGGCAATTATGGCCTCTCGGTCCTCTACAAACGTGAATTTGTCGGCCGAGTCAAAATTTAGAAACCTCGAGCATACGAGCGGATCTCAACGAATTCTGCATGGCTTCCACGGTGCCAATAGGAAGGCCGCGAGCCTCCATCTCATATGCCATCTCGTCCACAGCGAGCCTATTGATCTCCATGTTATATAAAACTGTTAAAAAAGCGAAAGCAACAAGGAACCGATGGCGCAGAAAAGCTTTGCAATCGAAAAAAGAAAAACTACAAAAAAAAAAAACAAGACAAAAGTAAAAAAAAACCAAACCCCCGATGAAACCGATGGGACCTAAAAAAAATCAAAACCAAAGAAAACGCACAAGTATATAAAACGACAACACAAATGGTCACTCTGACGGGTAAAGAAAAACCCACAAAAGGGTGGCTGGTCACACTGAAAATCCAATTCCCCCGACCACACGAGAGAAAAAGAAAGAAAAAAAAAACCGACAAGAAAATCAAAAAATTGAATGTAAATAGGTATATGTATATAAATGTATGTATATATGTAAATGTAAAAGAAAATGCATATTTGTTTGTGTATATGTGTTCAATCATAAAAATATATTAATAGGTTCGTACGTATTTCTATGTTACGTATGTATGTATATAAATAAATGTATGTTTATGTATATTTATCCAATAGGAAAAAAGAATGTCTGTTTAAATGTACATATGTATGTAATATATATTTTTTTTTTTCCAAGCGCAAAACAGAATGCAGTAGTCCACTAAGAAGTGGATCCAAGAAAAATAAAAAAAAATAAAAAGCCACCTACTTGTGGACCTTGTACTTGCCCAGGTATAGGAAATCCTATAGCTAGCTCCTACTGCTGTCCACAGGTACTCGTTTTTCTCCTTTTTCCTGGTTCCTGAATATTTGCTCTCCTCGTTATCCCTTGTTGCACTCCTGCACTTGTTGCGATCCTAAAAAAAAGCAAGCGTATCAAAAATTCTCACACAGGAAAACAAACAAACAACTACTCTAACTGCAAAACTAAAAAAAATTCGCGAAAAAGAACAAAATTTGGCCGAAGAAAATACCACCGAAACGCGAATCAATAAAAAAAAAATTAAAAGAAAAAGCTGGCAAATGAACTTAAAAGAAAGCCCCACGTCGCGCGACAATTTGTTATGTTTGGATCCCGGCACCGATATACGGCGATGCCCCGAACCAAACGATAACTTTACTCTCTGGGATCCGCTATCCCAGCTGTGGGTTCCGACAGGTAGCGCGTTGACGGCATCTAAACCTGGGCGAAATAAAAAAAAATGGGCGCTACGTGATTTTTCCCCCGGAATCACGAAACCTATCGAGAGGAAAAAACTTCCCCGAAAAAAAAAATCGAACAAGAAAAAAATAAGAGAAAGAAAAAAAAAATTCCACGACGTTATAAGGCTCCGTTGGAGCTCGACGATTTATTATTATTTTTTTTTTTGCGTAGCGGTACACTCGTCGATGGAGTGACCCGCTATTCTTTAAGTCCCGAAACAACAAAAAAACGTTATCTAACGGGTCGCGTGTCCCGTCTTTTCTCGGGATTTTTCGCGCACGCGCAGCCCACCGTAGTCTCAGTTTTCAACCAAACAAAAAACGCATTTAAACTATCTATTTTTTTTTCTGCACTACACCTTCACTACACTATACTTAACTTTTATATTCCTGGAGGTGTTGTGCCCCTTTCTGGCACAGTGCCTCGTTCCCTAAAATCCTCGTTCCTGTCCTTTCTCCTTGTCCGTATCCTTTCTCCGTTTCCCTTCAGTTCCTTTTTTTTTATTTTTTTATTTTTCTTGTAACTCGCGCTTCTACTCTACAAAAAAAATCTCAAAAGCTACTCTACTAAATTGCCTTCCGCAATTCTCAAACGTCAACAAAAAAACTCTGCTTTGCGCAAAACTCGCAAAAAAAAAAAAAACCCAATTAAAAAAAACTTGTGCTGACCCTCTCAGTATGCTGGTCGTCACCAAAGTGAGTTCCAGATCTTTTACGATCCACAACTCCCGCCAGACACACACCCCCATTCACACGCACATTCTCTCACACATTTATTCAGCTCTAGTGGACCCAACGACGGGATTTCTAGCTACACCCGTGTGTGGGTGTGCACCCGTGTGTGGGTGTGCACCCGTGTCCGACTAGGCCTCTCACACATACCATTTTCCACATTCATACTAAACTCCTCAGTCTCGGAGTTCGCTCCCACTTCCAGTAATGACTGGGAACTTCTCTGAGCGAGTTTATGGAAGCTGTGGATCCTAACTATTTCCTACTCTTAGGTTCTACAACTAGAGATTGCGAAAAGCAGAGTTTCTTTCTTTTCTGCTAGCTGGGTAATTTTCCCCCATCGCATAACACTAAAAAAAAATTGTTAAAATTAAAACGAGACGAAGAAGAAAGGAAACACGATGGGATGGTAGCTGGTGTGTTGGGACGAAAGGAAAAAAGTGTAGATACAATCCAGAAGGCCCCTCACAAAAGAAAAGTATAGTGCCTGTGAAAGTTATAATTTTTATATTTCTAACCGCGGATCCCTAACTACTCCGGTGGATCGGCGTTCAGATTTGGGGGGTGGGGACTGACCAATAGCGTGTCACTCCTTACAATTATTTGTTTATTATTTTTTGTAATTGGGTCCTTCTGCCCTCTGGCCTCTCTGCCAGAGGCAATTGTGCAATTGTTATTCGTTATTTGTTGTGTGTTTGCTGGTTGTTGTTGGTTTGTGTTCTTTGTTGCTGGTTGGTGTACGTTTGTGTCTTGTATATATGTTTTTCTGCTCCCTCGGTGGAGGCGGTCTTATTACTTGGCCGTCCGCCTACACGCCTCTGCTGCTCCTCCGGTGCTCCATCGGTGGGGTGCTGGCTTAAAAGGGGTCGTCAGCCCTTCACCCATCGAACCTAACTTTTAAAGCTGGTACGTCGTTGGGGTGTGCCCGATTATACTGGCCGTCCGCCTGCACACCACTGTTGCTCCTTTGTTGCTCCCTCGTTGGGGTGTTGCTATAAAAGAGATCGTCGTCTCTTCGCCCATCGATCAACTGGCTTGGTGCTAGCTTCAGCCAGCTGCATCCACATCAGTTTTGGGATGTGGTGCCGGTGCTCGTACACCCATCGGTAGCAGGATGGGGTGTTCTCTTAGCCTCCTGTTGTTTGCTTTCGTTGGGGTGTTTGTTCCAGGGATCGTCTTCCCCCACCAGTCATCATCGTGTTGGGGTGTCTGGATTGAAAGGACCGTCCGTCCCCACCCGTCGGCGACTTTCAGACGTCCTGTCTGATGCTGCCCGTTGCGAGTCTCCCGTCTATCTATGGGCTCCGACAACGGTGTTCCTGGTGGACCTCCTGTCGCACCCTAGGGGTTCCTCCCGTAAACCTATGTGGGTTGTTTTCCGAGGTCTGGGGTTGGTGGGCCACTGGCTGATGGGACCACGGCTGCCCTCCACCTCCGCCAGAGCTCGGTGTTCCCACTCAAAGTAAAGAGGGACCGAAAGGGACTTACAAGGAAAAGAGAGCCAAACTTGTTGCGGGAAAATTTACCGCAACAGTTGCTGCTGTTGCTTTTGTTGTTGTTGCTGCTGCGGTTGTTGTTGCTGCTGCTGCTGTTTTTTCAGCTGTTGTTGTTTTTAGAGTTGTTGCTGTTTTTGCTGCTGCTGTTTTGTTTGATGCAGTTGTTGTTTCTGCTCTTGTTGCGTTTGATGGTGAGAGCTCTCTACTTCTAGTTGATCCCTCTGCCTGCGTGCAGTTTGTCTTAGCTGCCGCCGCTACTCCTGATTGTCTAAATCAAGAAGCAAGCATCGACCGAGCTTTCTCTGATGATGGTGCTGCTGCTGCTGCTATTGTTCCGCTGTGACTGTGACTGAAGAGTGATGACATGATTTTATATATCTTATAAATTATGCATTTAAGTATTTTATACGAGTACTATCTAAGAACTTATATTTCTAGTTCTAGTATGTTTTTTTCCCTGTTTTTTTCCTTATTTGTCCTATCTCTTCTCTGCAAAATTTTGATATCTTTTCCTCTTTTCACTTTCTTTTTCTTTACTTGTACACGGATTTGTTTGGAAGCCTGTGGTATGATTTGCACTTTATTTGTTTACGAATTTCGATAGCACAAACGTTCGTCATGGTAGTAGCATGAATGAAGTTCAGACTCGCACAATGTTGAACGTTCTTTCGTGTCAAAGAAGAGGGTTTAAGGTATGTCACATTAATGCACGGAGTCTTAACCAAATTAAACTTGATTACCTTAATTATCTATTTAATGACTCTTCTGTTGATGTTATATGTGTTGATGAAACATGGTTTGAACCTGGAATTGATAATTATTTTTACAAAATAGCTGGATATGAGCTCGCACGTACTGATAGGGTTACGGAAACAACAGGAGGTGGTGTTGCGATATATTGCAAGGAAATCTTAAAATGTAAAGTCATAAAAAAATCGCTAGGAACTGATGTTGAGTATTTGATTGCAGAAATTTCTGATGGGTCTGTCAAATGTTTAGTTGCTTGCTGCTACAATCCAAATCGTGTTTTTTCAACTGAACCTTTTTTCTCTTCTCTATCTGAATTCTCCCCTTTATATAATAACATTGTCGTTTGTGGTGATTTTAATGCCAACATGCTTAAAAACGACTCGCGGTCCTACAAAGTGAAAGATATGGTGGCGGCAAGTGGACTTGAAATTGTAAATAATTCCTATCCAACATGTTTCCGGCCAGGTGCACCACCGAGCCTTTTAGACCTTGTTATTGTATCTGATTCACTTTCGGTCTTACTGTTTGATCAGATTTCTCTCGAAGGTGCTGGCGAACATGATCTGCTATTCTGTACCTACAATGCTGTCTTAAACCACAATTCTTCCTCAAGCTCCTTTGTTTATAGGGATTATTCATCAATAAATCATGAAGCACTAACGACCGCAGCAAACTCGGTCCCATGGATGAATTGCAGAATGGTTGCCGATCCAAATGAAAAGCTAATCATTTTCCAGACGCTTGTAATGCAATTATTCAATGATCATGTACCAATAAAAACCGTCGCGATCCGAAACAGTGCGTGTCCCTGGTTCACGGAAGGGGTAGTTGGTGTTCTAAAGAAGCGAAATAACACTACTACTCATCTAAGCTGAGCACTTCTTTACCCTCCAAGGTACTGTGGAGAAATCTACGCCAAGTTGGCATTGGTGTAAGTAGTGAGAGGAGCTGTACTATTGATTTCGATGAAATGAACGACTATTTTGTTTCAAATGATGTTGCTGCCGATTGTTTCGAGTATGACGTTGTCTCCAGCAGAGGCCTTGAACAGGAAATTGATTTTGAAGTAGTTACGGAGGTTGATGTCCTTTGTATTATTAAAAGTTTAAAATCAAATACTATTGGTGAAGACGGCTTGCCACTTCGTTTCATAAAACTTATTTTGCCGCACGTTATAGGCCATCTAACACATATAATCAATTCCTGTATAGCAACATCTACTACTCCTCTGATATGGAAATGTGCTAAGGTTGTACCTGTTCCTAAAAATACTACTGCTACCGATGCTTCTAACTACAGACCTGTCAGTATCTTACCATGCCTGTCTAAGGTCTTTGAAAAGGTAATAGAGTCACAAATTCAGAAACACTTGGCTGAAAATTCCCTGTTGAGCCCATTCCAATCGGGCTTTAGGAAGAGCCATTACTGTTCTTCCGCCATGGTAAAAATCTTGGATGATATCAGGCAAGGTTTTGACAAAGGATTTGTGACGTTGCTCTGCCTGCTTGATTTCTCTAAGGCTTTTGACAGAGTGAATCATTCCATTCTTTGTTGGAAACTGCACCATTACTATGGTTTTAGTGAAAGAGCTGTAACGCTCATTCGAAACTTTTTATGTGGACGGTCACAAGTAGTCGTTGTTGGTAACAATCGCTCCGGTCAGGTTCTCAAGGGATTCCGCAGGGATCAACATTGGGCCCAATTTTGTTCTGCATGTACATAAATGACTTAGCATCAATTTGTAAGCACGCGCTTATTCATTTCTATGCAGACGATGTACAACTTTACCTATCTCATCCGGTTAATAAAATAGATGAACTAGTGTCACTACTAAATGAGGATCTTGCTTCCATTGTTGAATGGGCAACTAAAAATGGACTAGCTTTGAACCCAAAAAAATGTCAAGTACTTCCAATATGAAACAAGTCTTTTGAGCTAAGTCTAGTTCCTGATGTTTGCTTAGCCGGTAGTAAGAGTAGGTTAGTTGAGGTGGCTACAAGTCTTGGTTTCACCATAAACCGAAAGCTTTCCGGCTATAACCACGTTAACATCGTTGTTGGTCGCGTGTACGGATGCTTGCGTAAACTTTGGATTTCTGCCAACTATACCCCCTTGAATACTCGCCGAAGACTTGTGCTCATATGCTGCAGCTGTCTACAGTGACCTTGACTCACTATCTTTTCGCAAGCTCCAGGTTGCTTATAATGATGCTGTTCGGTATGTTTATGCAAGGCAACGATACGATAGAATCTCGGAATTGTCATGCCGGTTTCTTGGCTGTATATTGAGAAAGTACCTTGATTTCAGAAATTGCATATTTCTACATCAAATTATAAACACAACGCAACCCCCTTACCTTTACTCCAAACTGGAATTTTCCCTTTCCAGAAGAACTTTCAACATTAGCACTCAGCGTTGCAAATACCTCAATTCATCGCGATTATTTTTCATTTATGCTATTAGACTATGGAATTACTTACCGTCTCATATAAAGTGCTTGTCAAATACTGCTAGCTTCAAAACTGCCTTGTATGTGTACTTTTCTTCTTAATGCATCTATTTACTATCAACTCTACCTCAGTCTTTCTCCAATTTCTTAACTATTTTATTTCCTCTCCCTTTTTTTAATCTTTCTTTTTCCTTTTTATTTTTATTTTTTATTATTATCATTATAATTACTATAACTTATCATTTTGTAACTAAATATTATCACTTAGTACTATAAGAGACATTGTCTTAATGTACAAATTATTTATAGCAATAAATTGAAAATTGAATTGAATTGAATAGCAAGCACTTTTTCATTCAGCTTTTGTATGCTGCTGTTCAGATCTTTTATTTTTTCATCCTCATCTTCCGACTCAGATGCCGCTAGAGAGGCAAAGTTGTTGCTTCCCCCCTTATAATGGACCTTATCAGAGAGGTACATGACCGCATCATCTGACTGTTTTTTTATTTTTTATTTTGTTGTGTTGTTTTAGTTGTTTCAGCTACCAAAGCAGCACCTATTTTCAGTTTTGTTAAGTTAGGAGTGGTTTTTAACGTCCTCCTCCTTTCGATTGCTTTCGCCACGGCACCGGCAACACCATTGTTGCCTTTTGCAACTCCCATTATGGGAAGAGCGGAACGCTCTCCACCATCCATCACGTAATTTCGTTACTGCTTTTTGGTTTTGTTTTGATAACACTATGTATGTATATTTACGGAAATTAAGAAAAACAATTTAATTTAATCTTACATGCTAGTTTTTGTCTAGGCTTAAATAACTTAAACTAACTTACTGGCCGCATGCGGGCACCCTAAGTTAAACATAATACTTAAAAATTATGTCTTTCGACGTTATTCTTATTCTATAGTGACTTAACTATAGCTTAAACTAACAAAACATTTTTAAAAACTTAGTACATGGACTATTTTAATTTTATTATAAAACTTAAAACTGAAAGCCTACATACTACCTAAAGCTAAATCTTAATATACTTAACCTACTTACATCTGCATGCATATGTATTTATATATGTATACATAATATATATGGACCTTGGTGTGTGTTCACCTTAACTTGGGCAGTTGTACGTTAGTGGCATGCCATATTTAGCAACGCCCATGTCATTCAATGGTCGTGATCCTCCGTCCTTAGGTTGAGAATAAAGTCTGGTGGTTTATCGAATTCGTCTTGTCAAATCATTCCATATATTAAGGGGGTTTTGGAAAAATAAGTAACTTGCTAAGTAGCCTATCGTATTCTACCCATCAAAAGCTTTCATCGTATACCTATGACAAGGGTCAAAATCATAGTATGCAAGGCTACGGCGAAAATTGGATCAAACTTCACTCAGCCAATTTGACTTATACAGGATTTCTAACATAATAAAACCATTGAAAAATATAATTTATTTATAATTTTTTAGACATTGTTTTCACGCCGACACCGAGAATACGAATGGCACAGATTGTAATTTCAAAATAGTTTTCTCTAAATTTGGATAAATATTTATTAACTAGCTTTTCATATAGAAACATACTAGCAAGTATGGCAGGCAGTTACATGAGAAATTATTTGACATAGGCATGTGCTGAGATTGAATGAATCTGTGTATGAGTACTTATGTAGCTACATATGTATTTCAACTTGTAGCAACTTCTTCCAAAACTGAAATCAAAAACATTTGCCGTATCTGAAATCTATTTTCTAAAATTGCATTTAATATAAAGTACGAATTACAGTAAATTGTTAATAATAATTAAACGGTTATCAATTAACCAGGATCATAAACATAATAAGAGATAAATATATTCTCTACATCTACATTCTTTTTCAAATTAAATATTCGGCTCATGGAGTATCCATCTGTAATTTCCTTCAAGATTTATTCCAAAACTTTTAGCCCATAATAACCACACATTCATATATATGTAGATAAATGTACGTACATATACCTATCCGAATCACTGAACGTACTTTTCCTTGCGAGTATTTAAGTACTTATTGTATATGTACATCATAGAATAAATAAACACCTGCGTACTGGTTCTAGTAATATGTGGAAAATTTACTTTTAGTGGGACTGAATTATTTTCTTTTCATAATTACAGTACTATGATATGTTCATAAAACATTGCCCTTGGGGGCGGCCTGGTGGTGGAGCACCCAATGTAGATGTACGCAGAAGAGACATTACTTCAATCGGATTGCACTCAACTCCGTCTATTGTAAATTATTAAGCACTCGTAGTAGGGTTAATTAAAAATTCTCATTTCGTTTACAGAGCGCAATGCACTTGAACCGAAGTTCTTCAGTTGTACTACCCTGTCGTCGGTACAGCAATTACTTCTCTCCAGGAAAACGAAGAAAATGTCATGGCGTGACCGTGACCGAAATTGGTGACAGTGTTGGCTGTGAGGCAAAGAAATACGCAGTTATTGCTGCCTCACCCGCCACGGGAGAAAAGGTTCATAGTACGGGAGATGGATTACAAATTACATTAAAGGATCACCCAGCGATGACGTTTCGAAATAAAGGCCATGTGGATATTGAAGTGTGTTACAAACCTTTATCTAAAGGGAAACAAACCTTAGAAAAAATAGTCGTTAATAAAAAGGAAGGGTGTCCTGTGCTTGAAGCGAATCGAAAGCAAAGGGAAAAAATGGTAGGAACTTAAAGTCTTCATCCTTTTAAAAGTGTCTTTTTATCAAATTTTCTTTAATGCTTCACAGAATTGGGGAAAACCTGGACCAGGTGGGAAGCCATGGCGAAGTCCAAAAGCTGCTGGTAGTACATTTATGAAGTCTTTGGTAAGAAACTAAATTGTCAATAAGATAATGAAATTCATGATAATCTTTAAGGGCTGGACAAATATAGAAATGCTAAAAGAACTAGATCAAGATAACCCAGCCACTCCAGCGGAGAAATTAACTTTCAAAAAACGTCAACCAAAAAAAATGGATAAATGCTGTACACTTTGTACTTGCAAGTGTCCGGGAAAAGACGGAAGTCCTATTAAATTACCTCCCTCCAGTAAGAAAGAAGATAAAAATCGTCCAAACCGGTTAACCAATACAAATAAAGCCGATTCCAAAATTAAGATATGTCCTAGAATCTCACGACATTGTACAATTGCATCTGATGATCAGGATGCTGCGGGCGTAGAATTAGTTCCTCTGTTAGCACGCCGACGAGCTGAGGTTCGTCCAATTAGCCTATCTAGTACGGATGTAACAAAACGGACATCATCCGATAATAGGTACGCCTCAAATAATAAATGTTGCTTAAAGAAATTCACTTTGCATATCCGATAAGCCTAGTATTAATTTATAGCCTAATTGATTTGAATGTAAAAAAAGACAAACGCACACCTCTTGTTATGCATATGTATATGTATATTCTTTCTAAAATCATTTCATAACTGCACCATACCATTGAACCCTTCTACAGATGGACCAATGTAGATCTACAGTATTTGAGCGATTTGAATAATCAAATGTCACAGAAACGATGCAGCGTGTCATTGTCAAAGCAAATTGAAAAAGACTTGTGTAGTAAGCATTTTGAGACATTTGATACGTTTTGGGGACGTCCTGGACATGGTGCACCGACAGATATTAAATCTAAATTAAAATTGGACGATTTGCTTTATGGTGTGCAAAGTTGTACGGAGTAAAGCAAATAAAGTGCAATCGAATGCAGCTATGTGCTAATGATTTTTGCGTTTGTAACAATTTTTTTTTCTTTTTATATAAAGGATGATAATCGATATTTTGCCTACTTGCCTGTGATGCAAGTTGAACAAAGTTGGATAGTTTTAAATTTTTTCTGTCTGTATAAAGCTGTTTGTTGTGTTTTTTATTGAAATTCAATAGTTATTTAACCATTAAATATAACAAATTATTTAAATGTATGTAAGCTAAGATGTAAATTGTTGAGGCAAATTTTTGATCTGTATCATGTAAATAAAATAAAACAGATATAACATCATTTCTAGTTTGATAATCTAAAGTTTAACAATGTAATACTTTTGAATTTGTTTAGGTCCAAATACAAGTTCCTCTCGGGTTCGTCGAGGATTTTAAGAGGATTTTGATTGCCTTTTTTTTCAAATGCTTATTATTTATTTTATATATTTATTAATTATTATAAATTTCGTCAATAGCTTGCAAATATTGTATTTGTGTTTGCCGTATTATTTTAAATCAGAAAACTCTTAAATTAATTTTTTTTTCTAATTACAGATTTTATATACGAGTATGTACACGTGTATTCAGACCGACATATCGCTGGTCATGGTCACGTTCGCTTTCTATAATATTTTTAATTTTATTATGGACATATCATTATACACTGTCCTTTACCTTGGATACACTATCCATAAGAACGAAATATCCATATGTTTTCCTTTTGACCCTTTATTTTAACCTAATAATAATAAATTATAGAAGTGAATTTTGATGAGTGGAGCTTACTCACAATCGGATTCTTAAGAAAGTGGGTATAAACTATGAAATAAGAGAAAAATTGCAATGTCCGGAATCGGTAAAAAATAGTAAGTCGCAGAGCTGAGATTTATTTCATATAAAAAAGTTTATTACCACATATTTTAAAATTCACAGGTTTAATATTTTTTATCGTTCTTTTATTTTATTATTAAGAAAAAAAAACAACAAAATGATGATAATGAAGGAAAAATTACGAAAAAAACACTTTAGCAAGTAAATCTGGATAAGAACGATTGGAAAAAAAAATTAAACAACTACGGTGTGAGATACAAAATTAATTCTGGCTTTACTTTTAAACTGCGTTCGTGCCATTATTGTGGAACAGCACTTCATTCAAATGGGCTCGAACTCGTCCAAAGTGGTTGCCTTGTTAGTGTAGACTAAGGACTTGACGTAGCCCCAGAGAAAATAATCGAGTGCTGTTAAATCGCATGATCGCGGCGGCCAATTGATGAACGCTCGCCGTGAGAATACCCGGCCGCCAAATTTCTCCTTCACAACTTCGAGCGTTGCGTCGCTCTGTACCTGAAACCATGGACTGTAATGATATCTCCTTCCTCATTTTGAAAGAAATAAGGTCCAATGATACCACCATGCCATAAACCGGACCAAACTGTTAATATTTGTGCATGGATTAATGCTTGGTCGAACAGATATGGATTGTGTTCGAGAAGACGATTTTTGGCCAAAATCCGGATCTCCGGCCAACATTTCCAGCGCTCAATTAGCGAACTCACGGCGTTGTCTATGATCGTCCAGCTGCAATTCTTGCGTCAGCATAATCTTATTCGGATGTAGGCTCAAATTCAACCACAAAATAAGCAGGGCTTGGAATCACTATATGGAATCTTCTGCCGAAGCACTGCCTTAGGTAGGCGGTCGCTTACCGCGAAGATCATGTCAAGCTCGGGGGTCTCTTTTGTTTCGTTTCCCCATAATACTGGTGATAGGTCATTGTGTATATCCAATGGGTGACTTTTGGGGTTAATCTCTAAGTCTTACTATTCATGCGACGGCAGGCCCACATGGTTTAAGTCGCCTTGGTAATTTTATTATTAATACGTAAGATCTAATTTAGTTTTTTGTCGAGAACTATTGCCTTCAGGGTCGACATATCCTATTGGTTGATAGCCCAGATTACCAAGTTTTACTAGTTGGTCATCAATGACCAGTGACTATAAGATAAGCCAGAGAACATCTGCTTTTGGACAAACTTTGACGGCCCAGCACAGAAGTTTTAGACTTACCGAAGGATGTGGAGATTTTTCGGTTTACGAATATCGCTCTAACTCTAACCGTTGGGATAGTGAATATCCCTTTTGAAGAGGATCCAGTATTATCGCAGGTATCTTCAATATCTAGGAAGGCACATATTGCAATCTCTTTTGGTCAATAGGCCTCTTTAAGGTGTTACCGGATTTAGGTCTTTTTTTCCTATATCCATATTGTTGAGGGTGCAGAGGTGAACTTCTACTAAGCAGTTTGTTTTCATGTAAATCGATAAGTCTTTCCATGGTTTTCAGAAAAAATGATGGAAGACTTATGGGTCGATAAGATTTAGGTAGTTCAGTAGACTTATCTTGTTTGGGGATAAAAACTGTGTTTACCTCCCTCCAGGTTTGTGGGAAGTACCGCCAGTTGAAGCTATACTTAAATCAGACGGTTAGAACGGAAAGCATCTGTACCTCACCTTTTTGAATTGGTGCTGGGAAGTTTCTTTCTGATCTAGATACCTTATATGGTTTAAATGGGTTTATGGTCCATCCAATTTTGTCTATGCTGAACATATTTGCAGATAGACTGATAATTCTGCTGTTATAGGCAAAGCTTTTAGCTTTAGAATTGATATCTTGTGTGTTGTTTAAAATCGTTAAAATGAATCTTAAGTAGTATTTTTAGAGTTTCCTCTCGACTAGGTGAAAGTACCATCTTTTTTTTACCTAATCTGTTAGGGGTATCCTTTGAGATAACTTTTTGGAGACGCGAAATTTCTGGCAGTTTTCAACGTTCTCGTAATTCTTTCCCCAGTATGTTCAATTTATTTTCTCAATTAAATATTGAAGTTGATTAAAGCGGACTTGTATAGGTCCCAATTACCGGTGTCTATGGATTTGTTAAAAAATCTCTCACTATTTTACGCAACTGTTCAAGTTGGGTGTTCCACCATATTACACACCTTTTAACCAGATTCTGTTTTAATTTGTAACTGCATTTAAATGATGAGATAATGCCTTCATTTACGTCCTGAATGAACTGTGGAGATGAAAACAATTAGTCAGTTTTGATAGTACTCCAGTTCACGAGTTTCTTCATGTATCTAGTTTGACCCTGTTCGATATTGCATCTTATATTGAATCGTATGCCCCAATAAGGATGCCATATTTGACGCATGCCAATCATTGATAGAAGTATGAAGAAAGGGAGACGAGATAGTAAGGTCAAGTACCTCCTCTCTTACAGAATTGATAAAAGTGGGCTTCTAAACTCAGATGCTGTTCTTGGTGTTAGCATTGTATACAAGAACGAGATGCTAATTGCGACGGTAATACTTTGATCAGATCCTGTGCAAGAGCAGCAGGAATCGCATCTATGTCTCCGGGAAAATAGGCTGAGGCACATACGAACTCTTGTAATCTATTCCCTTGAGGTAGTTCGATGATCGCTGCCACTAGATCTCTGGTTTTAAACCCTGGAATGAGAAGATATTTAAATTTCTAACTCATCAGTAAAGCAGTCCTCCATCTGGAATCTTCTCGGGCAAATTTTAATATTTCCTCAGTACTGTTGGGCCCACCCTCAATAGCCCAAAATTCTGAATTAGTCCTAGGGCGATGTTCTCACTTGCCCATCGTTAGTTAAAGGTGTACGAGGCATTTTTAGCACAGTGCAGGTTTCCTTAAAAGCGTAGGATGACTAAAGCGTAGTCATCATTGTTTGCGACTAAACGCGGGGATACGCATGCGGTTCGATTTATTTATTACCTTCCTCGCAGGATGAGCTGCGTTTTCTGTCGCTTGACTCCTCGGTAGGGGTATAGGAACTCTACTTTTATATTAATTCCCAGCAGCTGGTGGGAATGAGGGGAGCTCACGTCCTCTATCACCCTCAGCTGCAGTAGTATTAGCGGGGTTGCTTTGTAATCTCCTTGACAGACTACTGGTGTTGGTTGTTGTGGAGATAGCTGGAGTTTTGTTGGAGCTCTTTATAATGAGCAGCAGCTTATCTAAACGGTACGCGATATGACCTTTTAGGTTGTTTGGCGGTTTCATCGCACTGTCATTTACCGCAAAGGCCATGCGGACGAGATCTTTCTCTTTCAATCTTTAGAGGACTCTCCAGGTTTTAGTGTTCTTGTTCTTGTTGACCAGGCGGAAAGGAGTTCCTTATGATGTGAGGTTTCGAAAATGTATCCTCCTTCAGTAACATCACGTTCAGACCGCATTTCTCCTTGAGAAATTACTCCTCAGCCAATTCGCAATGGCTACATTGGAGCAAACAAACACGATTCAACGAGCCTTGATTGTAGATTGTCTCGAAGCTGAATCGAAACATCGATAAGTCCCTCCCTTAAGAGTATTTAAGCCATTTGCTCAATACTAGGAAGGTTGAGTTTGATGTCTTCCGGGATTACACCCAGCCTGACACGGCGAAGTATATATTACTGAACCATTGTGGACATTAAGAAAAAAAAAGAAAAAAGAACTTAACACTCAAGTGGGTATGAATACACCTATATTGCCTCAGCATGTGTTAAGTTTTTTGGAAAATGGGATAGAGAGAGAAAGAAAAATGTTTGAACTCAGTGGTTATTTCGCTCCATGGGTTTCATCCGACAACTAATGTGGAGACTAAATTCTTAGTGGATGTTGGCTTGTTGTTGATTTCTAGTCAACTACTCATCTTACTTGATTTTAGTTAACTGAAAAAATGAATGTCTTTCGGGCGAGGCTGGGATTCGAACACCAAACCTCCCGATTTGGAAGCCAGTCCACTACCACTTGAGCCACGGCCACCCATTGTAGCATTTCTTGTTCGGACTCTCTTTGCTTGCAACATCAGGGGAGTAGACTCATCGGATCGGGTTTATTTGGCTCTGTGCTGTTGTTTTCGGTTTTGGTAGTGGCAATATCTAGAACACGTTTCCAAAAGTTATCTTACTTCAAGGCTTGTTTGAAGCTTCTCCTTTCCGAAAGTCTCAGTCCAATGAAGCCGGCAACTTTTGTGCTTCCTTTTGCTATTTTCGTGCTAAAGAATGGTAGATATAACTCATCCAGCATCAGAGTTCGCAGCAGACGTCCGACCACAGTTTCCGCTACAGGGAGTACAGATGTGTCCCTAGAAGTTGATGATTTTAAAGCGGCATCAGTTCCTAACATTACAACTTTTTTTGGATCAATTTTGGGTCCCACGAGTAATCGGGATATGAAAGTCACATAACAGCGTTTTGCTGAGAGGAAGGCTAGAGATCTAATTTGTAGGTAGGCCGTTATCCGAAGTTCGTGAATTAGAGACTACGCACCCTCTTAGCCATGCATCCCTCTGCGCTTGCTGTTCCACCACGGAGTTAGATTTTTTTTTAAAGAGGTTAGCCCTCTTCGTCGCTCATTTTTGCCATACCGGCAATAATACGAGGGCGGGTCAATAAGTCCGTGACTTTTTGAATTTCTGACCTCTTTACTGAAACAGCAACACTGCTCCTGTCAACAGGCATCTGTCCGTTGACTCCTGTCAAAATTTAAACTTGCTGAGTCAGTTAGTTTGTGTTTGACAGCTATTTTTATCAGACTACTCACTAATTTGAGGAGAAAATGGAAAAATTGAATTTCGTGTGCTTCACTTCACAGGAAGGTTTGGCATTGTTTAATCGCAATATGGAGGAGTTTTTGCGCTGTTTTGTAACCGTGGACGAAACATGGATCCATCACAACACACCAGAGAACAAACAACAGTCAAAACAGTGGGTTTCTAAGGGTGAATCGGCGCCAAAGAAGGCCAAGGTGGGTTTGTCAGCCAATAAAGTTATGGCGACTGTTTTTTGGGATGCACGCGGGATAATCCACATTGACTACCTTCAAAAGGGAAGAACAATCAATGGGGAATATTATGCCAACTTACTGGACCGATTTAATGACGATTTGAAAAAAAACCGACCTCATTTGGCCAAGAAAAAAGTTCTTTTCCACCAAGACAATGCAAGGGTGCACACATGTGCAGTTGCCATGGCAAAAATCCATGAATTGGGCTATGAATTGCTCCCTCATCCACCCTATTCTCCAGATTTGGCTCCGAGCGACTACTTCTTGTTCCCAAACCTGAAGAAATGGCTTGGTGGAAAAAGATTTGACTCCAATGATGAAGTCATCTCGCAAACAAAGGCCTATTTTGAGGACCTCGACAAATCATTTTTTTTGGAAGGGATAAAAAAATTGGAGAAGCGTTGGACAAAGTGTATAGAGCTCAAAGGAGACTACGTTGAAAAATAAAATTATTTTTTTATCAAAAAATCTGTGTTTTATTCCAAAAGTCACGGACTTATTGACCCGCCCTCGTACTATGACACGTGCTCAGAGAGGAATCTTTCAACATTACAAGCTTGCGAGTGCACGGTGAAATAGCCACCGTTACCGGCGTTCGCTCTGTTGAGCCAATGATTCTTCTTGTGTCGATTTCTCTTAGGTATCGCCCTCCGACTTTACCCTATAGTTCCTACTACGAGGACCACAAAAAAATATGCACATGAAAAATGCTAAATAAATAAATAAAAACGTACAAATAAATACATAAATAAATAAATAATAAATTAGCTATCAGATAATAAATAAGTTAGAAGGCAACAGTTTTCAAATTGTTTAACACATAAGCGGATTGTCAGCAAAACCACAGTGGTTGAGGAAGAGTGGATTTAGTATTTTTTTATTATTCTGCCATTGATCAATTCAACATTCGTTTTATTGTGGACATCCAAAGACGAGTAATGCCATGGTAAGTGAAGCATCACTTTTAATAATTTATTTTGATATGGCAACAAGCGAAACATTTAAATTTGTTTAATTGTCTACTGGGCAGAAAGCAAGATTCTCTTTTCCTATACAAAATACAGCTTTTATTTTTATTTCGTTTAATTTAATTTTCCACTTATTATAGGATAGGTACGAGTATATAGCTATTCAACAGTTGGCCAGTCTACTGCGCAGGTCTCTTAAATATACGGAAAACAATAGAAGAGGACGTGCACACGCATGCATTTTCATTCATTATCTTAATCTCATTGCGCATGTGGCTGTTGGCCAACTACGAGTATTTAGTTTGAAGAGCACTATACTTCCAATACTTTCATCGCATTGATTCGATTGCACTCAATATTAAGAGCAAATTCATAAAATGAGAACATTGCTGTGTCGTCCGCAAAAATACGAGTAACTGCTTCACAATTTCATAGACATGGAAAATCCGATATGGACGATTAGGCCCAAGAACTGAACTCTGAGGGAAACCTGAATGAAAGTATAGTAAATTAGAGAAACCGCTATTAATGTGCATTTTAAAATAACGACTAGACAAGAAACTGTGGACAATTTTTTAAAGATGTACCGGAAAGTTAAAACTAATCATTTTATGTGACCTTATGTCAAACGGTTTCAAATGCCATTTCCAATATCAAATATGATAATTTGGTTTACCTTATGAACGGTGCGCTTTAGTATAATTATAGATCCTGTGTACTTGATGTACATACTATGAAAAGGTATAAAGCTAAATTTCTTTTTCGGGTATACATTGTTGACTAAGATGTGCTTCGATAGTATTTCCTTTATAACATTTTTATAAAGTTAACTGAGACTGCTTAGTAAACTTATTGTGATACACCAATATCAGTCTTTTTGCAAATCGTATCCGCTTTTATAGTTGGAACGATCTTAGCAATTTTCAATTATAGGGAAAATATCCAATTTTCATGCAAGCGTTTATGAGAAACGTTATAAATCTGATACCAGATTTGAGCAACTGCCTATGGCATACATTTTTAATTAAGTCGAAAGCTCCAAGCTTACATATTCTAAGGCCCTTTATAATGAAATTAGTATTGTCTTCGGAAATGTAGTTTGAGTATGGTTGGTAATATTTGTTCTGCAATAAATTTTCGACGGTTCTATTAATTAGCTGAGTTGTATCCCTATCTCCTAAATTAGCCGAAGTATTGCGGTTCTTAGTAAAATTGGATATAGGTGCATTAGCTTTCTCTACGTCTGAACAGAAGTTATTGCTTGAATCACTGAGAAAAGGTAGTTGCTTACTTTTATTTTTTATTTATTTATTTAAAATGAAAAGTCGCTTCGGATTGATCAACGTGCAATGCAATAGAAAATCTTGCATGACATTGAAGGTCAAGTTGAGTAGCAAAAATTCCGCGCCCGAGGTCCAGCCGAAATTCGAGGAGTGCTGAAGACATCGTACTCGTCACGAACAGTTTGCGCGATAATCTACAATGGTTACAATTTGCGTAAAAGCTTCTTCGACACAGTGTTACAACAATTTCGTACAGTATACACATTCTTTTGGAGTGTTGAAGCCCATTTTCATTTAAATAGATACATGATACAAGACTGCCTTAAATTGGACAAAACCCACCACTGAAATATCAACAGCTACTCCACAGACTCAAAATAACCGTTTTGTGTGCGTTATCAGTCCAAATCATAATTAGAGCTTTTTTTTGAAATTTTTGAGAGCAAGCCATTACTGTAGACGGTAATTCTTATCGACGCATGATAATTAATTATTATTTTCCAAGACTAAGAGAACATCTTTCGTTTACTTCTCACACGTGGTTTCAGAAAAATGGCGCCACGCCTATTACTGTTAGAGACACTACGGTTCTTCTGTGTGGTTTTTTTCTCAACAATTTGATAAGCCGCTTCGGATATATTTCCTGACCACAAAGATTTTTTTTTTGTAAAAATAACTTAACACTCTTGTGTTAAGATTAAATTAATAGTGTAAATTGAATTGTTGTTGTATTTTAGGCAACCATTCATCTTAGGAGATTGTAGTTGCCTGAAAAAAAGAATGTCTTTCAGGCACGGGTGGTATTGAAACCCGAATCGTCCGGCTGGACTTGAGCCACTGCCACATCTCCAATGGATTTTTTTCTGTGGGGCACCTCAAGAGTAAAGTTTATTTGTCAAATTCAGCAAACATTCCTGAACTGAAAGTGAGAAATATATAACATACTGTTCCTCTCGGGCGTTGTGCGGAATACCGTCGACAGATTTCGGGAGTGTATACGACGCGACAGACAGCATTTGGATGAAACAATTTTGGAAAAATAAAATCCACATTTCTGTGATGTTTTTTATTTTAAATTTAATTTCTATGCTTTACTCTTTCTTCCTTTTATGCTTTATTCTCTTATATTCACAATCTCTTTCACTATACCTTATCCAACAAAACATGTCAGTACAGGGCTTATGGGAAAGTTTTTTTTCTAACAGTAGTGCCTGTAGGTGAACTCAATGGCACATTACCACTGAAACGCAAAGGAAGCCACTGAACTTTGTGTACAATTGTTGTTGTAATTATTTTCAGATTTAACCACAACCACCCTATGACTTGCTTGTCCGATAGCCGTGGGCAGAATGATCATAAAATCACCATTCGCCATTACTGCTGGCTGTGCATTGAAAATAATCTCATCAAAGCAGTGTTACCATTCTCAAATGTTAGCACATCGTTACTGATTTTTCAGTGTTATTTTACAAAGCATATGGAATTTGAAGCTTTTGAGAACACAAAAATGAATTTGTGTGAAATAATATGTGTGGTGGTGTTATCATTTGCGTGTTTTTCTCCTCTTTTTGAGAAACCGTTAAAATGTAGTCAAACCATTTTTTTCGACTGTGTATTTTAAATTTTATTCGCGCGTTATTTTAATGCATTGCAACAAAGCAGTGCAATAAGTGATCATATTATTGTTGGACTATGTGCGTTTTAGTGATATTGTGTTAAATAATAGTGGTTCAAATTACTCTGTTGTGTCGGTGTTAATGTTGTGTTTAAGAAAAAAATGATTATTTTCGCGGTGTTTCGAAACTTGAATTCATTGCGTGTGCAATAAGTGATCATATTGTGATAACCACTTAAATTTGAGCAGCGACGTCTAGATTTACAGAGCAGAAGATGTCGATACTCGAAGAGCAGAAGATTTCGATACTTGAATACCAAAGTCTCAACCATTGATGACTGGAGAGTGGAATCGAATTTTCTAGCAAAATGGAAATTTTATGGGACGCTGGATGGCGAGGAAAAAGATAAATGAAATTTATATCGTTCAGCAATATTTTTATTTGTTTATTTTAAATGGGGAGATGGTAACCCTAAGCGAAATGCTCTTTCTCTTTGTGGTGATTCATCATATACACAATGGCAACCCTATGAGAGCTTTTAAAGAGGGACACATTTATGCATGTTATTGCAACCAGACTAAGAGGCAAATGATCTTCCCTGTACTGACATTTATTCTTGGATAAACTATAGTAGTTGACTCAATGCGCATTGCTCCAATACGCTCATTCAAACACCACTTAAAGCCGCATTAAAATACTCAATACGCATTCGTTCATTCATGTTTATAAATCGCATTGAAATATCACATAAAGACTTCCAAATCGCATTGAAACGCTTTACACTCTCGCGCTCTCATCATCCGAATTAATATACACGCACCTCGAATTTACCAAACTGTTAGTTCAATCAGCTGTTTGTTAAACTCTCTCAATTTTCTCTCGCTCATTTTGGATTCGGTTTTGGATAATTTCATATAAACACCACCTTTTCTATACATATTCAACCAATGCTCATTAACTAAATGCGCATTGAGCTGTCATATAAACTGAGTATATACTCCTAATCCAATATACTCTAATCACGTAATTTACTTTAGTTGATACTCGTGCACTTTATTTGTATTCGTTTTGTTGTATTGTATATGTATTACAAATGGTTAATACACTACTACCACAGGATGATTCCACTGTTGATTCTAAAATACTAATTGATATTTTGTGTAAACAAAAAAGAGGATTTCATATACACATTTGAACGTCCAAAGTATTAGGAATAAAATTGATGATCTTAGATATGTGTTTAATGGTGGGATGGTCGATGTCTTATGTGTTTCAAAAACCTGTTTGGAAATGTGTGACAATTTGTTTAACTTAGCATATAGGAGAATTTTCGTAGGTCCGCTTTTATACGTCGCATGTGTGTAATGCGCATGTTCTGGTTATTTTCTTTTGAACTGTCTTCAGTGATACGCGCAGTTCTACACGAAAGCCTTTCCCCCTTCTTTGGTTTTTCATGTTATTTGACAGCTCTCTTTCATTTCATCTTTGGCGCTCAGTGTTTCATAATTAAAATAAGCCCGCTTGTTTGGTCCATTTCAGTTCATCCGCCATACTGAAATGTTGTGCTCGTAACAACAGCCAAAGAAATAATGAAGCAAATGCGAAAAAGAAAGAAGAAGGAGAAAAAAAATGTCAAAAAGATGCAATGAAAATCCTACACACATGCACTGGGAATTTGGTTAATTGGGTATGTTTTGTTTCATTATCCCTCTCTTTTGTACTCATTTGAATCGTTCGAAAGTTGCTACGTGTAAAAGCGGACTAGGGGTAGACAACGTAAGGAAGCAGTGGGAGTTGTAATTTATAAAAAAACGTGCTATAAATTCAAAATTCTGAAGAAGTTGACTCTAACTGATCTAATGGAATATTTTTTTATAGAGCTGAGAAACAATAGAGAGAAATGTCTGCTTGGCTGCATATACATGGTTCCAGATATAGAAGATTATAAACTTATACGTGGCTTACTCGAAGATTTCGCCTCGCAGTACAATAAAATAGTGATTTGTGGCGATCTTAACCTTAATTTTTTAGGAAACAAAAATAGAGCATTCAAGGAAATGGTAAATTCACTGCATCTTAACTTTGCAAACCTAAACCAACCAACACATTTTGTACAAGTCGCAAACCATCGCTTCTTGATGTTGCTTTAGTATCTGATCCAGATCTTTGCACCTGGTTTCTCTCACCATGATATGATATTCCTGACAGTATATATATTTCCAGCAGTTGAAACTGAGACAAACTTCAAAACATACCAATATTCTCGAATCAATTTAGAGACCCTTTGTAGTGACTGCCAGACCTTAAATTGGTCTCCAATTTATAACACAAATGACATAAGCTTCCAAGTTTCTTTTTTTAATAACCAAATTAAATATCTTTTTACTAAACATGTGCCTTTGCGAAGTTTTAAAAAGACCAAAATTAAATTACCTTGGCTCATTCAGGAAGTCGTCGAATTGATAAAAGCTCGAAATTTGCTATATGCCAGATGGAGAAGTTACAAATGTTTGGAAATTTACAGAGTTTAAAACTACTCGAAATGCTGTAACACGTCTCTTAAGAAAGAGCAAATCTTCTTTTTTATAAAAGCAGACTTGAATCATGTTCTTCAAGTTCTGACTTCTGGAAAAATATTCGCCAGATGGGTCTTACGAGTACCCCGAAAAAAATATCACCTTCCAATAGCATGTATCTGGAAGAACTAAATAAGACTTTCGTCTCGTCCTTCAGAGCTCAATGCCATTTGATATTCGTAGCTCTCAAGATCTTACGAGCAATTTTACTTATACTGATTCAGCTTTTTCTCTTCCTTGTGTAGAAACTCTCAAAAATGTTATATTAGGTGTAAAGTCAAATGCAGTTGGTTCAGATAACGCTGCACCTAAAATTATAAAAATTAAACTTGAATTCTATCACTCACATTTGTAATAATGACTTCTATTTTTTCGGAAAACAGGAAAATAGCAAAAGTTCAACCCTTTCCTAAATCGCCAAACAGGAATCCGGTAAAATACCGACCTATAGCAATTTTACCGTTCTTAAGCAAAATTTTCGAAATTATAATAATTCGAAAAATAAAAGCACATCTAAACGTTAAGAACATGCTATTGAAATACCAGTCAGGATTTCGTGCAAATTTTAGTTGTACTTCAGCTCTCCTAAAAATCTGCGAAGATTTGCGCGCTAGTTGTGACAATGACAAATTAGGTTTGTTTGCGTTTTTAGACTTTTCAAAAGCATTTGACTGCGTGAATCATGTATTCTTACTAAAAAAAACTTAAATGTCAATTTCTGGTTGATAACTCGTTGGTTAACTTGATATCTTCGTATCTATCCAACAGATCTCAGTACGCTTTTCATGATAACAAGCAATCATCGTGTCTTCCAGCCCGTTCAGGTGCACCTCAAAGCTCTGTTTTAGGGCCGCTTTTATTCACTTGTTTCGTAAACGATATCTCCAAATGCTTTTCTGATTGCAGCTACCATATACATATATGCTGACGATGTACAAGTGCACTCTTTCCAAGTGCAAACAAGCATCAAACGCTGGAAATGTTCAACCAAGAATTAAATAATATCTATAAGTGGTCACTAAACAACGACCTTATGCTAAACCCATCCAAAATAAAGGCTTTGGTGATAAACGCTGGAAGACGTACAGAGTTTAAACGTCCATTATTTGTGAACCATTCCCCAATAGTATACGTTGACCACATTAAGCATCTCGGAGTCCAATTTAGTTGCAATATGAATTGGAACGTTCATATAAATTAAATTGTTTCAAAAATTTATGGAGCACTCCGAGGTCTTAATTGCACTACCAACTACCTTCCAACCAATACTAAACTAAAACTTGTAAAAGCATTTATTCTCCCGATTATTCTTTGTGGCTGCGAAATATTCGGAAATATGGACCACGGTTCTGCCATAAAATTAACAGTCGCATACAATGCCTGCGCGTGATACATTTTTAATGTAAAAAGATGTGATCACATTTCTGCATATACTCGTAGCAAGCAAATCGTCGGCTGTTCCTTAATTAGCCTTTTAAAATATCGTTCAATTTTATTTTTGCATAAAATTCTAGCAAAGAAAACCCCAGAATAACTGTTCGAAATTGTAAGCTTTGCGAGAAATAAAAGAACTTTACAGCTGGTAGCACCTAGGTGCAAGTATTTAAATACATCTCGGCAATTTTTTGTGTATTCAGTTCAACTTTAGAATCGTTTGTATTTAGCCATCAAGCGCATGAGTAACATAAGTTCTTTCAGCAAAGAAGTTTTTAAATATTGTGCTGAAAACTTCTAGTAAAAAAATTTCTGGTAAAGTCCTCTTGTGTATCTCAATTTCCTATATCTCCCCCATCATAACAAAAACCTTTATACGTATTTCCCCCTCCCTTTCCTAATCATCTTTTTAATTGTTCTATCTTATTATCCTCTCTATATTTCTTTTGTATCTTTCCTTCACTATCTATTTCTTAATTTATATTTTTTAGATACTCGTAGTATCTTATTGTTTCATATTTTACATAATATTGTTAAAGCTTGTTCCATTTTTTCAAAAGATATTAAGAAAATCTTATGTGAACAATGAATTAGAAATAAATAAATTTGTAATTTGCAATTTGTTCTTTAAAGTACTGATTTAATGAAACTAATATATATTGTGGTTTTTTTATTTTATTTATATTTGGAATACTAATTTCGCCACAGGACGAGGTTTCTAAGATCTGTGGTCTAATAAAAAGATTTTTTTTGTTGTTTTCCTCTTTTTTATACAATTAACTTTCCTTTGGCATACCGTGTATTTGTACTTTTAGACCAAGAGCCCGCAGTATAGATTTGGCTGTGAAGGATAACCAAAAAATATGTACATTCATAGGTAGTATTTATTAGTGTGATTTCAAATAAGGCAGTCTGGCAGTCCTCACTGACGGCCGAGGAAAATAGCAGTACTTTTAAAATGCGAAATTATGCCCAACAGGAATAGTGGAGATAACCATTTGATTTCTATTGAAAACGATGGAGCAGAATTTGCTTGCTTTAGATTCATTAATGCCAGACGTTTAGGATGCGGCGAAGGCCACGCCAGACGCCATCAAAGTGTTTGAATTATGCCCAATTTTGCATAGTTTTCAGTTTTCAATGCATTTTATTTTCTTACTAATTAACTCTTACATACTAACAAAAAATGCTTAAATGCTAGCTTACAATTACTTAACAGTCTTATACTAACTTACTGGCCCCACACAGGCACTCTAAGCTACTTTAAATACTTATATCTATGTCTTTCGACTTTACTTACATTTTATTTAGAATTATTTATATTGTATACTTAAGGCTAAGAAAAAATATTCGTTAAGAAAAAACTTAGCATATGGACTTTTTTTTTATTTTTTTATAAAAACTTAATATCTAACTTAAAATAAACCTTACTCTACTTAACCTAAATACACAAAACACACATAAACACACATAGACAATATACACAATCATATACATATGTCAGTATACACCTTTGTATATACTGACATATGTATATGTTTCTTAAATACTAACCTAAACCTATGTAAGCTGGCCATCGCTATTTACAAGAGAAAACAGATTGGTCAGCTCTGCCTCATTAGTAAGGCTGGTCCGTAATTGACGGAAACGACGACGAAGCATCTTCTCCATCATTCAACCACCAGAAATGCTGGTGCTGCCGAACGACATCCCTCTTATCGCGATTCCCCACCGCCCTACTGAACCTGAGGCGATCCACACTGCCGTGTGCGACGTCTCTGTTGTAGTTGAGTCGCCTGTCCCCAGCTGTCCGAGCGACATGGAAGATTAACGGCACCGCTGATCTATCCTGGATCAACCCTATCTGATTCCATGTAGAGGAATGCTTCCGGTGGAACGAAGCCGTCAGAGCGCACACTCTCGTGGTAAAGGTAATTGGGGTAGTAAGCCCCAGATATCAGGTTATTCGTCGAGGTCATTGCTCTTGCAATGTGCCTTCGAGTCAGCTTAATTACGAAGTTGCCCACTCGTATTAGGTTCGCCCTGTTGTAAAGGACCTCATTAGGATAAAATTTCTTGTACTCCGACTCTGGTGTTCTGTACAAGCGAAGACAAGCCCTCTCAAACACCCGAATCTTTTCCATTAAGCTTGCTCGTACATTGAACCACACGGGACAACCAAATACCAGCATGGGCCTAATAAGGGCCATGTAGCAGATTACCTTTACCCTCACATCGAGTTGGCTGCTATAAAACAGTCTCTTTGTAAGGGCAAAAGCACCTTTAGCTCTGGCCAGAGCAGCATCTACATTTTTGCCAAAATACAGAAACTGATCTAGCCAGATCCCAAGTTATCTGACTACATTTCGACAGGCAAGAGGCTGGCCGTGCTGTCCAATGATTGAGAACTTTCGCCAATTTTTTCTGGTATCCCTAGAGGCTCCAGACAACGGCGTCCTAAAGAGAATGGTTTCCGACTTCTGAAAGTTGATTTTCAACTTCCAATCATCGCAAAATCGTCTTATCTTATCGAAGTCACGCTGCAAGAGAGTATTAATGACCTCGATTTTTGGACCTGTTCTGTACGCTACCACATCGTCTGCGTACGCAATAGTATGGGAAAGTGAACCTATCAAGTCGCTTGTATAAATGTTAAAAAGGATCGGCGAATTGACCGCACCTTGCTGAAGACCATTTTTAATTTGAAATATTCCAACAGAAGTCACATCGCCATTTTTCACGATGAACTGTCTGTTGGTTAGCATATTATAAAGAATGTACAAGAGTGGTTTACTGATCCCCAACCGAGTCAGCTTATAGAAAAGACCCTCTAACCATACGGTGTCGAAGGCCTTCTCCAAGTCAACAAGGCAGGCACCAGTGCATTGTTTTTTGCCTTTATTCCATTGGATATCGGACACCAGTTTAGACGCGGCATGTGAGATATCATGTCCCGCCTTAAAACCGAATTGATTATCCGGAACTATATGTTTGTCCTCAACCCACCTAGACAGAGCTCTATTGATTACCTTTTCAAAAACCTTACTGATATTCGGAAGGAGACTTATCGACCGGAGATTCGCCGGATTGGATATATCCTTTCCCTTTTTGGGGATAGGTTGAACCACCTCCGTTTTCCAATGCGCTGGATAATGTGCATTATTCATTGCATTATTAAACAGGGTGGTGTAAATGTCCACTGCTTCTAGAGGAAGATGTCGAAGCACGATGTTCGGAATACCATTGGTCCCCACTGATTTCTTTGCCCTGATTGTGTCTAAGATCTCATGGAGTTCTTCCTTCGAAATGAACGGGGGTAGGTCACCCTCTCTGGCAATGACATTATTGGCCATATTTTCGTCGCTGAACCGGGTGAAACCAGAGCCCTCGTCATCATCAGCGGCCTCATTTGGATCAATACCTGCTATTGTCAGCAACCGTTCGTTGTCTGTTGTCCGGGCTATTTTAAGACACTGAAGGTCGTTTTGATTTTTCCTCCGAAATAGTTTATTTATTTGCGGAAACATATTCGGCTTGCTGGTGTTTACAGCCCGAACCTTGTTGTTCCAATACAAACTTACAGAAATTCTGTAATTTTCTTTTATTAGCGTTTGAATATTTTTAATCGACGACTTCAGTGTCCTAATCTCCGGGTCTTGTGTGTCAGTTAACTGTCTGTACAAGTTTTTAAGTCTTGTCAGAAGTCTACTTTTCTGTCGGTGCAGTGCGTCAATAGTAGGATTGCGGAACAGGTCTTCGTTAGTCGTACGTCGATACCGCGGTATTGTAGTGTCCATAGTTTGTTTAATTGTCTCGTCCATTTGTGTTAGGTAATTGTAAGAATATCTTTGGACAAATTCCTCCAATTCCGCAATTTCGTTGGGAACTGTAAATTCGGTGCTAAAACCGCAATGGTCACTGTCATACACGAACGTGCGCAGACAGTTTAGCGTTTGTAAATTCGTACCTGTCAGTCGTATGCGTTCGTCGTACAGCAGTAGATCCAAATAAGACCCGCCTCTGTGAAACGACGGGTTATCCGTCGCTTTAAGACCGAGTCTGTACATGACATCGTGCTGACCCCACCAATCGAGTAGTAGGTTCCCTCTAGTATTTGGCAAATTATTTCCCCAATCTCTGTGTCTAGCGTTGAAATCCCCGCCGATTATAAAATAATTCTCCTCCGATTCCAGCCTCAGAAGTCGAAAAAGCGTGTCGAGCTCCGTAATGAATAAAGTGGATTCTGAAGCCTCAGGTGCATAGACAGAGGCCAAGTACAGCCGCTTTCCACTGCGGAGCGGTATGTAAATGACGACTGCCTCCAAAACCCGGAACTTGCGCAACACTCCCTTGTACACTCTGTGAAATTTTATACCCTCTTTAATGAAGATCGCGACACCACCTCCACGTTTGGATCTGGGCCGATTTCTTTTTCTAGCAATATAATTATTGTACTCCAGTTTGTGTTTATCGGTTAGCTTGGTTTTGCTAGCGAAAAGCACATCAGGAGTTTGGTCTTGTAGCAATTTAAACATCGCGGCTCTTCGTTCGATCCTAATCAGTGAATTAACATTCACCGCAAGGACCTTCAAAGTTTGCTCCACCATGTGCGTACCCATTATGGCATGTGTTGCGTTAGGCCCGGCAGCAACGCGTAGATCTGGTCCACCCGCTTGGCCTGTTCTTGCACCTGTTTTTGCAGCTGAGCCATCTGCCCTTAGATTGCGAGCAAGATGGCCAGCATGTTAGGGTGCAGCTTCCGTTTTTCTCGGCATTGGCGCTGGAGAAGCAACAGTCGCTTGCTGTACTGTAGCCCCCCTACCTGTCGCCATTTGGGCGTAGGAAATTTGGGACGTGATGGTTGGTGTTTGAAACCGAACAGGTGAACGTTTGAACTCCACCTTCTGTTGCCGAACCAGTTTTGCTTTCTTAATGTCAGCGAACTTAGGACAACCCCGATAGTTTGCGGTGTGTCCCACGTTCCCACATAATACGCACGAGAGCTGCGACCTATCGGATGCTCCGTCAACACCCAGAGCACACTCCTCGGAACTGTGGTTCTTTGCGCACTTCACGCATCGAGGCTGCATTTGGCAGTTCGATGCCTTCGCTCCTTTTTAATTTTTCCCAGTGAACCACCTGGTAGTCCAGGACATTGATATACCTTAGACTATCCAGACGACTTTCTGGACTGAGCTGCACCAGGAAGAACGGCAGACTCCGTTTCTCCCGCCTGGCTCTAGCTGTGGTAAATGGCTTTACCCCTACAAACTTGAGTCCTTCGCACTCCTTCTCCTTGAGCAGTGCCAGGATCTCCTCAGGATCAGAAGACGGTTCCAACCCCTTCAGCAGCATCGATTGCCGCTTTTCACACTTCGGTGTGAATGAGAAGTGCTCCGTCGTCGTTTCCTTTAGGAGCTCTTTCACTTTCGCGTAGCCCTCCACTGTATTACAGTGGATGGCATGGCGATCGTTCCCCAATCGCTTAATACTAAAATTACTACCAATTACCAACTTACATAGGTCCTTGGTTGCATTCACCTCCAATTTATAGGAGGCACCCCCTCTCCTTCTTCTTCGTCTGCTGCTGCTGCTGCTGTTGTTGTTGTAGTTGTTGTTGTTGTTGCTGCTGCTGCTGCTGCTGATTTTGCTGTTGCCGTTTTTGTGGCTACTGTTGTTTTTGCTGATGCCGTTGTTGTGGCTGCTCTTGTTGTTGTTGGTGCTTTTTAAGCTTTTGTTGGTGGTGTTGCTGGGTCTGCTTTTGAGCAAGCAGCTTCTGCTGATGTTGCTGGGATTGCTCTTCGTCTTCCCTCTTCCTTCTTGTCAGTTGCCTTTCTTTGATGGCCAGTACCCTTTGTTGCAGCATTTTGATGCTGCTACTTTGGCCATCATCTCTTCCTCTTCATCTTCCGATTCGCTCTGTGCAAATGAAGCGGAGCTGTTCCCTTCCCTCACTCCACCAAGCAGTTTTACAGTGGAAGTTGGTTGGGCGGGACGTTGAACTATGTTGGAAGATGGCCTAAGCTTCCTCCTTCTCTTAGCCGTGGGTGTTTCCCTTGACCCGCTTGAAGCCTCGCCTGATAATAATTCAGCAGGTCCCGCTATTGGCACAATCCATTACGGGACTTTTTTTGTTTTTTTATTATTATTATTATTTTTTGTACACTTCTCTTGTTAATACGAGTAATTCAATAAAAATTGGAAATAAAAATTGTTGTCTGACGATGGGAATCGAACCCAGGCCTCGGGATCGTTACACCAGGTATAATATCGTCCAGGTCTTTACCACCTCGGCTACCGTACAGTTGAAATTTTACTGGCTAAAAGTATGCTACTTATTTTTCTGCCTTTTTAAGCCGAAACACAAAACACTTCTGCTCTTCGTGGAGGTCTATGAACGACTGAATTGAGAAATTGAAAAATCAAAACAATTGCCAAGAACACATGTCAACGATGTCATCTGGAGTCGACAGCTCGAACTCCCGTCAGTCAAGGAAAGATGGCGCAAGCAACAAGGCAGTCGCTGTACGCAGTTTGGGTGGACACGCAAAAGGTATGTCAAATGTTGAGAACAAGTGAAATGGAGCTGTCGATCCGATAAATCCTAATCATAAATTAAAAATCTTAAGTTACAACGTTGCAGGATTAAGACATACTCGTAAATTATTATTCACTGAATTTTTTAACTATATTGTAAAATGTTTGTGTGGGTACAAATGATAGAATTTATTCTTTTCAACACAAATCGCTTTATTCAGTACAGTTACAATTCACTATTTAATTGTTTCTCTCAATACAATCCAATTTCTCAACCGCTTATGCTTTTCTTATCTTTTACTTAAACCACTTAATCACTTCTCCTAATTAACACTTCAAATTCACCTAATTAACACCTTGAGGATGCTGGTATTTATACTCGATTGACATAATTCGAGAACAATCCTCGCCATTCAACGTCCCATACAATTTCTAATTTGCTAGAAAATTCGATTCCTCTCTTCAGTCATCAATGGTCGAGACTGTGCTAATCATGTATCGAAATACTCTGCTCTTCGAGTATCGACATCCTCTGCTATGTAAATCTAGTCTCTAATATAAATGTCGCTGCTCACATTTAAATGGTTATCACAACATTAAGGAATTTGATATGTTTTTGTTATTCGAAACTCATGTAATAGATTATAGCGATAGTATATTTAAGAATTATAAGCTAAAATACATTCCCGCAGTTAAATCAAGCTTATACGGAAGGAGCAGAGGAGGTGAGCTTCTTGGTCTCTGTGAAGAATTTGAAGGCGCGGCTCTTGACTATAGGATAATCGATGAAGCTTTTGTTCTAGAATTAAAATTGTGTAACACTACGTGCTACATAGTCCCAACTTATTTAAACTGCAGTCACTGGACGCGAGACTTGAACAAACTAAGAGATATCCTAAATACTTTGGGATCATCACATATTCTACTGATCAGGGATTTTAATATAAGGGTAGGCCAGGTAAATAGCATTTTCGTGAGTCGCTCCTTTCCATCTGTTTTGTTTCCGTCTCGCAGCTCCAAGGACGAAGTTGGTGATACTAAAGGTGCAAAAGTTATTGAGTTAACCGATGGTCTCGACTGCTTTATTCTCAACGGAAGCTGTAATGGGGACCCTCTGGGCGAACACACTTTCATGCGCGGGTCATCGACTACTGTTACTTGGCCGGGAATTGGAATTATCTTTACAGAGATTTTAAAATAGGTTTCCTAACGTACTCCGACCACATGCCACCAGAACTTGCATTTCGGATCACTGGAATATCCTAATACAGCACGTCTATAGCTTCTGCCAAATATGAAATGGAATGATAGATTTAGGGAGATATATCAGCTTAAACTTAACGAAGAGCTCGAAGTATGCACAGCACTTGCCACTCAACCTAATAGAGATAATTAAAAACGGCTCTCCTAAAAATGCGTCAGCCACGAACAACGTCAGAATTGGAAAACATAAATGGTTTGACAAAGAGTGTATGAAAGCGAGAGATATTTCGTTTGGGTTTCTCAGACTACTAAGAAGCTGCAACACAAGCGCCTTCAGACATTATTATGCACTAGCAAACAGGAATTTCAAAAATCTTTGCCAAGCGAAAAAATTATCATTTATCCAGCATAATATTGATTTACTGAACAGATCGTTCTGTAAAGCTGTAAAGATAATAAACGGGAAAGGTAACTTAATTGCTCCAGGTTTAGAAGCCCACCGACTTAAGGATCACTTTGAAAATCTGCGTAACACAGCGCAAACCTCACCGATGTTTCAATATGCTAGCCCTTTGATTTTCGATGACTACTTTGATGCACAGATAACCGTGGAGGAGGTTCAAATGGCCAATGATAATTCCAAATATAACAAAGCACCAGGTGATGATAGCATACCCTACGAATTTTATAAAACCTGTACGCCTGAATTTCTATTGTCGCCTACGTTTGAGTTTAACCGAATCTTGTATGAGTACCAAGAATGCTTCCGTCAAAGATACTCAACCTTAGACAAAATATTTACGCTTTACAACATTGCTGGAATTTACAAAAAAAGAAATAAAAAGTTGTACGTCTTTTTCTTTTATTTCCGCGCAGCTTTTGACACTATCGCGTGAGAAACTGTTTTTATAAACTACAAAACTATGGGATATCGGCGAAAATTATAAACATTTTAAAGGCAATGTATCACAACAATATAGCGTGCATATTAGATGGTCAATTTTTGTCGGAATTTGGAGTAAAACAAGGATGCATTCTTAGCACTTCATTTTATTTATAAATCACGTAAGAGATGCGGTGAAAGGCGGAATTAAGTTGAGCGGTATTCCAGCACTATTATTTGCAGATGACATCGTCTTCCTAGCTGAAACGGTGGAGTCCCTACAGCTCATAATAAACCGACTTGAAGTCTTCCGAAAACTATGGAACTTGTCAATTGAAATAGGCAAATCGAAAATAATGATAGTTAGAAGTGGAGGTGCAAGGTATGCTCGTAATGAGAAGTAGACGTTTAGCGGGAATTCCATTGAAATCGTGAGAGAGTACAATTATCTCAGGGTACTGATAACGTCAAACGTCAATATTTCCAAAAACCTTCAAAGTAAATTAGCCGAAGCGAAACGCGCAGTGGGGTTAGTCTGGAGTGCTTGTCTTAACAATGCGCATGTAAACCACTGTTCGAAGCTTACAATTTTTCAAGAAACTATAAAGTCGATCGTCCTATATGGAGCTCAGGTGTGAGGATATTCGCTCGTATGATGCACTAGAGAAATTTCTTCCGTTTTTTATCATGAGGGTCTTCAGTTTATCAGGTACATCTCCAAACTACATGTTGCAAATAGAAACCGGCGTAGCTCCCATGTTCTTGGATACTCTAAAACTCCACTTTGACTACATAGTAAGAGTTATGGATTTGGAAAGTGAAAGATTGCCGAAGATAGTCCTCAAGCACATTCTGACTACTAGGGGTAATTGTGTGCAAGAATGGGAAAACCTAGCGTCAGTCTGCAACCTCAATTTAACCATCGCGTTCAGTGAAGAACTTGCCTCTTTAAAGGAAAACTTTGTTAACACAAAAGGGACATAAATGTATGACGGTTTTGTGAGTGAAGCACGTTCATCACAATACAGGCAGCACTATAGATAACTCCAGTACAATCTGCACGAAAGGACATATTTTATGAATAAGAACCGCTCGCAACTAATAAGTACAATTTTTCAATTAAGAGGTGAACTATTATCCCTCAATTACATACCCCACCGACCGGACCACCCAATTTTATGCGGCCTTTGCAACCTGAGGGAACTGGAGGATGTGGACCATTTCCTAGTTAGATGTCCCATTCTTAAAGGAACGGCCACTTTGGTTCCTATACACTCCATATGGACCAAACACTGGACATCCTTAATGGTGACCAAGGATGGGACCTTCTATATAGCTACACCGAAACTGCGCTGCGTTACAGATCTCAAATTATCGAAGAAAAATTTCGAAAACTTTATTCCAAAGCAATATACGAGTAAATGCAACTTTGTATTTTTCACTTTTTTATTTATTTATTTATTTTTTTTTTATTTCAATTTTTACTTTTTGCTTTAAATAAATATTTCTGTAAATTATGTCATTGTCAATCTCGTAGAACGCCTTCAGCCAAACCATATAGACTAAGTCTAGTACTATTATTGTAAAACCTTATTTTTTGTAAGAAAATAAAGAGTCAACTTAACTAACTAACTAAATAACTCTCTAACTAATTAGTAGCAAGGAACAATTTATGGCAACAGTAGACACCGGTGCCGCGACCTCAGGCATCAGGCGGAATTTGGTGCAGAAATTCTGGTTGCATAACACAGACAGTTATGGCTTGTAAACAGCTACGGGAGAAACGATTATGGTATACCATATAGTGAAGTCTGTATAAAAATCCAGATGGCCGGAATAACATTCTCTTACGCGTTTCTGGTGGCTGATATATGTGACTGTGCATCATTGGTACGCACTTCATGAGAGAATATGGACTAGTAATAGACTTGTGGGCACAAGCCCTGAAATACGGAAACATTGAGATACCAATGATATACGAAAACGCCAATACTTCAGTCTTAAATGTCGTCATCTGCAGAAATCAGAGACTAGAGCATTCGTCGGAAGCAATTGTGTGGGCAAAGGTGGAAGGTGGTCCTGGTAGCCACCGATTCTATTTGATGGTGTCAGAAAATAGGAGAGACATCGTGGTGGGAAAGACCTTAGTGGAACCAAAGAACAAAATGGTTCCTGTAAGGATTCTAAATTCAAAGACATTCAGTGTAAAGGTGAAAACTAACACTTAAACTATGTCTTTCGACGAACCTTACGGTCTAATTTTATTTCTATTTATTTCACACTAAAACTAAGAAAATAAATTTTATGCAAAAACTTAGTAAACTGACTTTTTTATTTTTTATAAAACTTAAAACTAAAAGCCTACAAACTACCTAAAAATAAATTTTAATCTACTTAGCCTACTTACATCTAACACAAATATAGACATCCATTAATATATACATATATACATAATACGTATATACATAATATTATATAAATACATGTATATATATATATTTTTTTTAATTTTTTATTATTATTTTTTTTTTGGTTTTTATATTTTTTTTTTCTTAATCCTACCTAAAACTATGTAAGCCGGGCATGGCTAAAAAAAAGAAAAAATTAGGCTGGCCCACTTTGCTTCACATGAAGCTACCTATCACTGGAGGAGTTCGACGACGAAGCATCCTCTCCTTCAACAAGCAACCAAAATTGCTGGTGCTGCTGAGCAACATCCCTCCTGTCGCGACTCCCTACCACCATGTGCGATGTCTCTGTCGTAGTTGAGTCGCCAGTCCGCAGCTGTTCGAGCGACATGAAAGATTAGCGGCACCGCCAATCTGTCCTGGATCAGAACTTTACCATCTAGATAGAGGAACGCTTCTGGAGGAATAAAGCCGTCAAAGCGAACTCTCTCGTGATATTGAATTGGGGTAGTAAGCCCCGGAGATCAGATTGTTCGATGAGGTCATTGCTCTTGCAATGTTCCTTCGAGTCAACTTAATGACGAAATTGTCCACTCTTGTTAGTTTCGCCTTATTGTACAGGACCTCATTGGGATAGAATTTTAGGTACTGAGACTCTGGTGTTCTGTATAAGCGAAGACAAGTCCTACGAGCTATATAGAGGCATGAGAAACATGTTCTACAATTATTCCAATAAATATTATACTATGCTGTATAGTTGTCCCCGAATTTAACCCAAACACTGGTGTGTGTCTAGGTGCTCCTTATCATAATATCTTTACGAATAAGCAATGGATTGAAGTGGAGGATAACACCTGTTATTATAGTTTTTAGAATTCAATACCTGTTTTTAGGCAGGATCATTTAACTGGAGTAAAGAAAGAGGTTTATTTTTTATTCGTTTCTTTCAATGAAACTTCAAACCTTCACGTGGCAACGGTATCTATTATCATATCTTACTTCAGGCTTAGTTACGGAGCAGCCGCCGCTTTCAGAGCTACAAATAGACCAATTTCTCGAAGCAGATTTCACCGAGCAAGAGCTCCTGGCAAAACTAGGTAAAACAAAGTTCTTTAAAAATGCCACACATTAGTTTATCTCGAAGCTAACTGACTGCAACAACTAGATCTTCCAGAATTGCGAGATTCCATCAAGTTTCCGGTCTTCACCTATCTTTCCACTTTTTAAAAAGGGAGACATTAACCTTCCTGAAAATTACCAGGTATATCCTTCTTAAATACTTCAATAAAGCTTTATGGAGGGATGTTATTTCGTAGATTAACTATATGGGTTAGCGATAGTAGGCCACTCAGCGAGTTTCAGGCAGGCTTTCGAGCTAAATACATCTTGCCCAGAATTATCTTCAGCGCAAGGAAAAGTTATTTGCCTTACGAACTTGTGCAAGGAAAAGTTATTTGCCTTACGAATTTAGGTATATCTCCCAAAGCCATAGTATCACTAAGAGCTCTGTATGCGACTGACAAGATAACTGTATAGGATGGTGAATAGCTTTCCGACCAATTTAGTTCGCCGATGGACCTTAAACAAGCATGCTGCTGAGCACACTTCTCTTCTCTATCTTCATTGACGACATCGTAGAGTTCCTTAGAGGAGGAGTAAATCTTGCAGGTGTTTCTGTTCCGGCATTATTATACGCTGATGACATAGTTCTTTTGGCAGACTCCCCTAATCAGCTACAAGAAATGATTGACAGGTTGGAGAGATATTGCAACACTTGGAATCTATCCGTCAATTCAAGTAAGTCCAAAATCATGTTTTTCAAAAAGGATTCGGAAGATATGCAGCAAAAGAAAAATGGAGTTAGTAAAGGAATTTAAATAACTAGGCGTAATTCTTACAAGCAATATAAGCTTCTAAAAACATCTCAAGTCTAAGCTCTCTGAAGCCATATCTGCGATTTGTGCATCTTGGAAAAATTGTATGCCAAACAGACTTATTGCCCATGCAGAAAAATACAAGCTGTTTAAAGCAGTCTCTAAATCTAAAATAATGTACGCTGCTCAAGTATGGGGTTACAAACAACACGAGTCGAAAAATTACTTCGTTTCCTCTTAAAACGTATTTCCAAACTGCTGTCTACAACCCCAAACTATATGTTATCAATTGAGTCCGGACTGCCCAACATGTTTTTAGACGCACTCAAATTTAATTTCGATTATACTCGCAAGGTTCTTCAAATAGACTCTTCAAGACAAGTCGATTTGTGGTCTTGTTGAATCTGTCTTTATTTTCAAATAGGTTGATTTTTATATACTAATTCCATTTAAGCATTCCCAATGCATATCGATATCAAATAGGTCGCATGCCATCATGTTTCGGCTATGTTCCTATTCTCAAACATTTAATGCACTACATTGCATCCGCACAAATAGTCACTTCTCAGATGACACGTTAAGTATTTTGTATGCCATTTATGACACACATCTGTCGATAGACTTGGACAGTGAACATTGTAATATTTATGTTCTAATTCTTTCTGCCTGTCTTCTTATGGTGTCAGCACTTTGGCGTGTGCCGTCCAGTGTTTAGTTTTTGTAACTGTTGAAATGTGTTCTGTTGTTTTGGTGGGTACACTACACCCTTACTCTTAAGCGAAAAATTATTTGGAGAATAATTTTGCAAGACTTCCCTGTATCGATATGTTTCGGAATTGCTTTACATCAGAGGTTCTTAGGTTGCTAATTGCATTATTGCGTAGGTCTTATCTTATGTAATATGTTTTATATTCTTTAGTAACAATAACAATAATAATAACTTGGCAAAAAAAAATATTTGTTTGTATTATCAGTTTAAGTAATTCGTATATATTGTATGTATTGAATTTATTATCATATGTTGTATTTCTTACGGCTATTGTTGTGGAGCTTCTTATATTCTCCGTTTATATCTATTGTTGAATTGATATTGTCTGTTTCGATTATTTTGTATTGTCTGTGGTAAGGACTTTATTATTTTTTTTTACTTTCTAAATTAACAAACACTAAATCTACCTATTTTAAAATCTGAAATATTTGTATTCTTATCGTATTCTAATTTTCTTTTATTCTTAACGTTATTGATGATTTTTCGGGTTTTTTCTATTGCATGCTTGAGTTTAATTCTCATTTCATTTACGTAGTTATCTAAATTATATAATTTTTCATTTCTATTTGAGTTCAAATGGGGTATAACCAGTGTCTACGTGTGGTGTTATGTTATATGCAAATGCATAGTATGGTACCCAAATGTCCCATTCATAATCTTCAGTGAAATTTAAAAGAAATTCATTTAAAACTCTATGGTTTCTTTTTAATGATCCTATACTTTGATGATAATACGAAGCTGAGTAGATTGTATTGATTTTTAACATTTCGCATATGTTCCTTAGTAGCTCATTTTTGAATTCAGTTCCGTTGTCTGACTTGAGTATTTTGAAACAACCGTATTTTAAGATGAATTGTTCCACCAGTGCTTTATCGATTTTCTTTGCGATACTTACTTTCGATAGCGTGTACAATAATATATTTAGTTAATTCAAATTGCATGATTAGTATATATCTGTAACCGTTTGATATTCTAAGGGGCCCAACTGTGTCTATTTGTATTGTTTCGAAACTAGTGCTTGGTGTGTCCATTATGATCATTTTCTCTCTTATATGTTTTGTCTGTTTGTTTTTAGAACATCTTTCGCAAGCGTTTACAAATTTCTTAACAATTTGCCTCATATTTTTCTAGACGTATCTTTGTTTGAGTTTTATTATCAGTTTTCGTATGCCTGAATGTCCTCCATGCGGTGTATTGTGGTATTCTTTATAATGTTTAATTTTTCTTCCATATTTGTTATTTTTTTCGGGGGTTTATATATTAGTATCTTCAAATGTGAGTATATTTTATTTAATGTCGACTGCAGTCTATTATAAATATCTTTAAATTCATTTTCATCTACGGGTATATGTTCGAACAATGTATTTTCTTTGCTAATAGCTAATTTATTTATTTGCGCACGTTCCATTTCGGATGTTAGTTTCTTTAGGGTCGAAACTAGTTTCGCTAGATTATCATTACATCTTACTACAACTTCATTTTTATATACTTTAATTTTAGGCCTTTTATAACTCGTTAATACAAATTTAAATTTCTTAATATTTCTGACGTCAGTTATGAATGTACAATCCTATATGTGAAGGTGATCAGTCTTCTGCTGAGATGTGTACGAGTAGTTCTCCTTTTTATTATTATCTTCTTTGGCAATCTTTTGTGCCATACCCCTTGTTATTGCCATGATCTGCTCCTTGGAGTCAACATCATTGTGTCTATTATAAATATTATAAATATTTTCTACCATCATGGATTTCAAAACGTCACTGTTAATTTTTATTCTTGATAGTGCATCGGCGTTTGTATTCATTGTTCCTTGCTTGTAAATTACGAGGGCGGGTCAATAAGTCCGTGACTTTTGGAATAAAACACAGATTTTTTGATAAAAAAATAATTTTATTTTTCAACGTAGTCTCCCTTGAACTCTATACACTTTGTCCAACGCTTCTCCAATTTTTTTATCCCTTCCAAAAAAAATGATTTGTCGAGGTCCTCAAAATAGGCCTTTGTTTGCGAGATGACTTCATCATTGGAGTCAAATCTTTTTCCACCAAATCTTTTTCAGGTTTGGGAACAAGAAGTAGTCGCTCGGAGCCAAATCTGGAGAATAGGGTGGATGAGGGAGCAATTCATAGCCCAATTCATGGATTTTTGCCATGGCAACTGCACATGTGTGCACCCTTGCATTGGCTTGGTGGAAAAGAACTTTTTTCTTGGCCAAATGAGGTCGGTTTTTTTTCAAATCGTCATTGAATCGGTCCAATAAGTTGGCATAATATTCCCCATTGATTGTTCTTCCCTTTTGAAGGTAGTCAATGTGGATTATCCTGCGTGCATCCCAAAAAACAGTCGCCATAACTTTATTGGCTGACAAACCCACCTTGGCCTTCTTTGGCGCCGATTCACCCTTAGAAACCCACTGTTTTGACTGTTGTTTGTTCTCTGGTGTGTTGTGATGGATCCATGTTTCGTCCACGGTTACAAAACGGCGCAAAAACTCCTCCATATTGCGATTAAACAACGCCAAACATTCCTGTGAAATGAAGCACACGAAATTCACTTTTTTCCATTTTCTCCTCAAATTAGTGAGTAGTCTGATAAAAATAGCTGTCAAACACAAACTAACTGACGCAGCAAGTTTAAATTTTGACAGGAGTCAACTGACAGATGCCTGTTGACAGGAGCAGTGTTGCTGTTTCAGTAAAGAGGTCAGAAATTCAAAAAGTCACGGACTTATTGACCCGCCCTCATATCTCAAAATCGTAATCTGATAAGTCAAGCCTGATTCTCGTCATCTTTGAAGATGGATTCTTATGTGCAAACAACGAAATTAAAAGTCAGTGATCTGTTACTACTATGAATTTCCTTCCATACAGATATGATCTAAAAAAATTTATTCCCCAATGGATTGCTAACAGTTCCTTTTCTATGACTGGTTTGTTTATGTCGTGTTTTTGTAAAAATTTGCTAGCATACGAAATTGGCAAATCGTAACCTATTTCACCTTGTAAGAGCACTGTACCTAATGCAAAATCTGATGCGTAAGTTGTAACTATAAAAGGTTTGTCAAAATTTGGATACTGTAGAATTGGAGGGTTGATTCATTTTTGTTTTAAATCTATGAATGCTGTTGCGCATTTGTTTGACCAAATGAATGGCTGTTTCTTTTTTAACAGGGAATTAAGACTTTTTGCAATTTCTGCAAAATTTGGTATGAATCTTCTGTAATAATTGCAGAACGCTACAAACCTCCTGACCTCGTCTGTATTGGTTGGTGTTGGATAACTTTCTATTGTTTTATATTTGGAAGGATCTGTTTTTATTCCATTACTTGTTATTGAATGACCTAAATATATAACTTTAGATTTCAGAAAATGGCACTTGCTAGCATTTAATTTAAGATTGTAATGTCTTAGTTTGTTAGTCTTTTGAATTGGTAATGTCCGTCTTGTGTGGAGAATGCTGTTAATGGTCTTGATTTCTTATCTAATGGTACTTGGTGGAATGAACTTGTCATGTCTAGTGTGGAAAAGTATTTAGCCCTCCCTAATTTGTCTAGTACGTCTTCAATTCTTGTTAGTGGAAATTTGTCATTAACGATTTTGTCGTTAAATTTACGGAAATCTACGACCAGACGCCATTTCTTTATATTTCCCTCACTCTTTTTCGGCACTAGCAATAGTGGTGAATTGTATGGACTTACTGAATTTTCTATTATGTTGTCTTCTAGTAAATTCTTAACTTGTTCTCTTATTTCCGAATTTTGTGTTTGTGGAAGTCTGTAGTTTTTAATGTATACTGAGGTGTTATCTATTGTGTCTAGCTTTTGAGTGTAGAAGTTATTAGTTGTTAACGGTTCGTTTTCTAGATCTAAAATGTCCTGATAATTTTCAAATATTTGTGTCAGTTTTTTTCTTGTTTCTGTGTCAGAGTGATCTATCTTTAGTTCCCTTAACAGTTTTTGTAATCTTTATTTATCATATATTGTTTTTCCTATTTTCATAACGCTATAGTTGTCCAATTTTACTAGTTCTGGTTTGATGTTTCTTAGTGTTACCTCGAAATCATTTACGTTTAATAGTTTAATATGACATGTACTCGTACCTTTCGCTGGGATTATTGAGTTGGCTATGAATACTCCTCTCTTAATTTCTCTATTCAATATAACACTGTCTTCAGTTACCTTTAATTTGATTGGATATATGGCTTCTGTTCTAGATGGAATTTTTATTGGGTTTTTATTTTTTGCTATCAATGGAATAACTACTTCGTTTTCACGTATTATTGTCGTTAGGGTGTATGTCTCATTGTCTATCTTGCACATGTATTGCGTGGAAAAATCTCTTCCAAAATACTCGTACCATCTGTTACTATAGGAAAGTTCGTATCTACTATGTGAAATTTATGTGTTATAGTGTAATTTGCAAGTTTGAGATTTAGGTCTGTTGTCCCTAGTGATTGCATTTCTTCTTTGGTTATTCCTGTCAGTCTATATTTTTGGTTTATTAAGTCATTTGTGTCTATACTGTCTTCTTTGCATATTGATATGTCTGCGCCAGTGTCTATAAGGTATGTTAGATTCCTATTCAGCTTAGCTATGTACACTGGTACATAGTTAATCGAATTATCTGTAATATTGAGTACTAGTAGTTTTGGTGTCCCGGAGTAGCGATCTCCGGGCCATTTACGTTTCCCTGATCTTGGATAATATTGACTCTCCTCTTGTTTGTCGGTCTATTTTAATTATTTCTTGTATGGGAGTTGTTCTGTCTTGTTCGAGGATTGTTATAAAAACTGTTGTTGTTCCGATAGTTTGGCTGGTAATTCGCCTGATTAATATTATGTCTTTGTCTTATGTTGTTCTTTTGGTCATATCGTTGATTCGGATTTTGGTTGGTTCGGAAATTGGATGTTGTGTACCTCTGGTTGTTGTTGTTTCTGTTTATACTGTTTCTGTAGCCGTTGTATTCATTGGAACTTCCTCTTCTTACGTACATCATCTGGTTGTTGGTTTGGTTTGAATCCCTTTCCAACTCAAGTGCCAAATTAATTGCATCTGATAGAGACTTCGGCTGGGCAGTAAATATAGTTGGTTTTATTCCATTCTTAAAAACCGTAAGTGCATAATTTTGGTTTATTTTCTCTACAACCTTCTTTTCGGCTTCAGTCGTTTCACTTGGTAGTTCCTCTATCTGCAGGCTATTTAAGTCGGCAATAAGGGTCAATACCTTGTCTTTGTATGATGTTACCGATTGATTTTTCTGAGTTATTTGTGACAATCTGGTGTGTACTTGTAATAATGTCGTTGTGTTTTTGAATTTTTCTTTCAAACCCCTTTTTAATGTTTCCAACGTTATGAATGTTGTTGCAAAGCCTAAGCTGTTCTTTCCGTCTCCTTCAAAGTATTATGGAGTAATTCTACTAGAGTTAAAAATAAGTCTCCTATAAATGTTGGGATTACTTTCATTGCAGTCTCAATATTGAAATCTGCCATTTTGCTTAATTGCTCTAACTTAGCATTTATTAGATTTTTTGTTACTGTATATATTTCCAGAATTTTTTCTAGAATTGAGGTTTTACCTTTTTCTGTATGTGAGACAATATTTTGCTTAAGGGACTTTATCTCTTCTAATTTCAAACGCCAAGTTTGTTCCGTATAACCCCTATTTGAACTCTTTTTTATATTACTTAATATTTTTTCTAATTTAATTAAATTATTTTCCATACTTAAAATTTTTATTTAAACATTGTTAACATTGTTTCTTTTACTTGTTTTTTTTACATAATTCTTATAGTAATTATTTACTTTGAACATAATATATAAAGTAGTAACTAATATTAATGCTGTGTATAGGGCGGTTGTTATTGGATCCACTTTCTCGTTTACAGTCACGTTCTCCTTATTGGTATTGTTTCCCATCTTCGTCTTCCAGTTCATTCAAGATGTTTGTACTTTACGACAATCTTCCTTAGTTAGGTTGGTCTTTATATACTAATTCCCTTTAAGTATTTCCAATGCATATCGATATCAAATTGGTCGCATGCCATCATGTTTCGGCTATGTTCCTATTCTCAAACATTTAATTGTATCCGCACAAAGAGTCACTTCTCAGATGTCACGTTAAGTGTTATGCTGCGTGACATTGTATGCCATTTATGACACACATCTGTCGATAGACTTGGGCAGTGAACATTGTAATATTTATGTTCTAATTCTTTCTGCCTGTCTTCTTATGGTGTCAGCACTTTGGCGTGTGCCGTCCAGTGTTTTGTTTTTGTGACTGTTGAAATGTGAGAAGTATGTTCTTTTGTTTTGGTGGGTACACTACATTCGTAAAATTCTTGATAATGAACAAATTCACTTTTATAAAAGAACGGATACTACTCTCAGAGTCTCACGGTGTTCCACTTCCACTAAAGCTGGACGTGAACAATGTAGCTGAATTTCGAACACAGCTGTATAAACTGATGTCCTCCGTAGAGGACTTTGGTAAGGTATTCACATCATAGGCAATATTACACCAGGCTGAACCTCAATTTAGGTGCAGTAAACTACTTTCATGCGAGTTATTCATCCAAAAATTATTTCAACCATCTTCCGAGCGAGAGGAGAATTATTGCCCTTAAATTATGTACCTCATAGATAGGATCTACCTCTTTGCTGTGAAATGTGCATTATGCGAGAAAGAGGAGACATTTCTCATCTATTGGGTCAGAGCTCAATCTTATATGAAATCAGGAGAGATGTATTCGAAACAGACGTTTTAGGAGAAGAAGAAAACTAAGCGTCTTAAACCGAGAAAGAGGTTGAAGAGTCCTCTTTGAATTTATCCGGCACTCGATGGCTTATATAATGAAAGTTTTAACAGAAAAGCTTTTATTCATGTTATTTGCTTTAACTTAATAACAATAACAAATGCATGTAATTTTAAATTAATATTGTGTTCAGGCTGAACATATCGCAAAACATGTTCCCCTGTCGGTAGAGGCCTGATAAAGCATTTTTGTAATCAAAACATCCGGTTATCGTCGTTAGATATGCTGACTGACAGCATATCTAGTCTGGGTAAACAATGCAAACTCACATTTTATGGTCTCCTTAAGAGATTAAACATTATAAGGAGATAAGCATGTTTATTTTTTTTGAATCACCACGTTGGGATGTTTTTGTTTGTTTCTCGATATATATATTGAGAAGAACAATCACTGTAAATACATTGTATTCTTTTTTCGACTCATTAGCATGTATATAGTTCGCAGTGGAATTAGTATTTCCATGTATTTGTAAATTAAGTAGGGATAAAAATTTGTATAAAAGAACCACAGATTTTTGAATAAACTCAGTTAAGTTTTGAACACCGAAGTAAGTGTTTTCATTTAACATCGTGAACTAGATGATTTTCCTAGTCTCACCATCCTTTCGTCGGAACCTTAACAACTAGAAGAGTTACCTAGTTATCTCCCGGAACTCCGGACTATTTGAAGGAAGTCATCAGTGATCTAGACGACGTTCCTAGATCACCAACGCCCAAGTAGAAATACTTGGTTCTTCAAGGAATCCAGAATTGGGCCAAGTTCCACGATAATCGACTGCGAAGAATCTGAGTAAAGTTGTACTGGCTTTGCGATTCTACCTAAGCCACCCTGCAATCTTTCCAGACTCCAAGTAGTCATCGTGTTTGAAACCCACCTCCTAAGACTGGAGGTATTTCAGCACGAACATTTTGGTGACCCCGACGTGATCCACGCAGCATCGACGTGATCTACGTAATCGACGCATCATCGACGTGATCGACTTGAACTACGCAGCATCGACGTGACAGCGAAATACATCGATACAGGAACATCAATCTCAGCAGTGTGATACATCATCCGGAGGATTGAACACTATTACAGTTCATCATGGATCAGCTGGCCAAGGCTCAGTCGGACCTCTCAAAGAAAGTCAGCGCTAGCTACCTCGCATACCAACGTCTCGCAGAAGAACGAAAGACTGCTGAAGGAGTAAAGGAGAAATTAAAAACCCTTGAAGAGGCATGGGCCACGTTTGAGGCAGTGGATGACCAAATCCGCAAAAATTATCCGAGTCGAATCGACCATCTATATTTCACCGAAGATCTGCACGGGCAGATGATGAAATTACACAAAGACTCAAAGGGCGAGCTTGAAATAAAGTTGCAAGCATTGAGCGGATTATCAAAATTCAGCTACGAATGCATAAGCGGGGCCTCAAAAACTAGCAACAAAGTTACAACCGAAACCGACTTGAACCCTGAAGTACAACGAGCGGTGAGGAGATGCCACATGAAGCAAGCATCAATACTGAAGCTAATGGAGTGCTTGAAAATGCAGAATTAATCTACAGAGTACTATGAGGCTAAAATAAACAGATTGAGGGCGGATTAGGCCAGCATTCAAGAAGATAATATGAAAATACATTCAGAGGCCGAAGATCCCACTCAGTACGGATTTGACATAAGTGACATTGATGAACTTGATATGAAAGTTCAGGATGTGGTCATCGCCCTAAGCCAAAGGTTAAATGCCGCAATACAGGGGAAAATATTGCCTAAGGTATCAGAAAATCCGACACCCAGAACGGCGGTAAAGCTACCCACTATAACCATTCCCCAGTTTGACGGGGACTACTTGAAATGGACGCAATTCCACGATATGTTTCTGCAGATGATAGACAAACAACCTATCGAAGATGTAGAAAAGATGTGGTATCTTAAGAGCAACGTCATCGGAGAAGCAGGAAGGCTGATACAACATCTGACTATATCAGCACAGAACTATAACGTCGCGTGGAAAATATTGAGCGATAGATACGATAACAAAAGACTGTTAGTATCCTCAATTCTAGAAAGGCTTCTCAATCAACCCACAGTTTTGCCGGACTGCTCAAGATCATTGAAGAAGATGTACGATACCACGCGAGAATGTGTACTCATGCTGGAGAACAATGGAATAAAGGTTAAGGGCACGTGGGACCCTATATTATTGCACATTCTCATTAAGAAGTTAGACCGCAGTTCACACTCCAGTTATGAGCAAAATCTAAAGGCCCCTAGAGAGTTACAACTATTGGGTGAGTTTTTGCAATTCATTGAAACAAGGTTCCAGTCATTAGAAACCCTGGGCACAAAGGCAGGAAATCAAACAAGGCCTGTTCAAAGGAACTTGAAGGCAACCACATGTACCGTAAGCAGCAATCCCTTCAAGTGTGCGATCTGTGGTAAAATACATTACGTTGCTCAATGTGAGAGTTTCGTGAAGGCAACCATACCTCAGCGAGAAGCATTAATAAAAAGGCATAATCTTTGCTTTAACTGTTTAAGGAGAGGTCATGGCCAGCGCAAATGTAACTCGAAAGGATGCACCAAATGTAACCAAAAGCATCACACTCTGATACATCAAGAGCAAAAGACAGAAGAAATATTACAGGGCTCTGTAAACGTGGCAGTACCGGCCCAAAATAAAAGAACAGAATACGTCCTTTTAGCAACGGCAATAGTGACAGTATTTAACAAGGAGCATAAACCAGTCGACTGCAGAGTCCTATTAGTAGATTCAGGCTCCCAGATCAACCTCATATCAGAGAGGCTCCAAAGGCGGTTACAGCTTGACAAGAGAGACAGTCAGCTCACCATATACGGCATCGGAAACGCAGCGTCACAATCCAAGGACAGAGTAACAGTGGAAATCCAGTCCAAAACCAGCGGCTTCCATACAGCGATCGAGGCCCAAGTCATAAGAAGTATCACCAACGTACAGCCACAAAAATATATAGATATTTCGCAATGGCAATGACCTGAGAACATAACCTTAGCCGACCCCAACTTCAATAAACCTCAGAAGGTGGATATGTTGCTAGGAGCAGAAATGTACGGGGAAATTATACGTTCTGGACAAATAAGATTGGACCCAAACTTGCCAACACTCCACAACAGCGTGTTTGGATGGATGATCTTGGGCAAGGTATCACAGGTGCAACAGCCAGGAGTCTTCACAGGAATATCAAACGGTCAATTAGAAAAAGAACTCGAGAAATTCTGGGAACTAGAGAAAATTCCCTCAGAGAAGGTACAAGGCGCCAACGAAAAAAGGTGCGAAGAATTCTTCCAAAATACTACAACCAGAGATACCGACGGAAGATTCATAGTAAACCTCCCGATCCTAGGAGCGTCAGAATCACTGGGAGACTCACGGAACACAGCCTGGAGAAGGTGTATGAATTTAGAGCGGAAGCTGGAAAAAGACACAGAGCTGTGCCAGCAATATACACTATTTTTAGAGGAATACTTACAGTTGGGACACATGCGCGAAATAGGGGAAGGCGAAATCCCGGAAACCCATTATTTTTTGCCTCATCACGGAGTTCTGAGACCAGACAAGAGCACTACAAAGCTGAGAGTAGTGTTTGATGCATCATGCAAAACGACATCAAACATTTCTTTAAATGATATAATGCTGAAGGGAGCCAAGATCCAGGATGATCTAATGGATATCCTGCTCAGGTTCCGGACATACAAATATGCTATGATAGGTGACATCAAGCAAATGTTCCGTCAGCCCTTACAATTAATAATGTGGCGGCCATCACCAAAAGACAGGGTGCGCTACTACAAATTGTGCACAGTGACATACGGCACCAAAGCAGCTCCATACCTAGCAACCAGATGCCTGAAGCAGCTTGCAGAGGAGGAAGAAGTTAGATATCCACTAGGTTCAGCAGCAATACGGGACTGCTACATGGATGATATCATAACAGGTGCCAACACCCTTCACGAAGGCATCCAGAAGCGAAACCAAATAATTGAGATGCTAGCAGCAGGAAAATTCGAACTGCATAAATGGGCAGCAAGTGATGAAATGCTGTTGACAGGAATACCACCGGTGAACAGAGAAAAGAAAAAATTGTTCGACAATGAAGCCTCAGGATACATAAAGACACTAGGACTATCCTGGCAAAAGGGTCAAGACAACTTCACGTTTACGACAACCTGGCCAGAGGTCCCAGTGAAGATAACCAAGCGCCAGATAGTATCCGAAGTGGCTCGGCTATTCGACCCGTTAGGGCTAGTGGGTCCAGTTATAGTGACGGCGAAAATATTCATCCAAAGGCTTTGGAAGCAAAGGTTAGATTGGGATCAGGAACTCAATGAAGATCTCCAACATGAATGGCTGAAGTTCCGTCAGGAATTAAGCACTCTCCACCAACTGAAAATAGGGCGTAACGTTATGGATGCAAGCACCGCTAAGAGAATTGAAATGCACGTCTTTGCCGATGCAAGCGAAGTAGCCTACGGAGCTGTTAGTTATATCAGAACCATAGATTTCGAAGGAAAAATACGAACAAGAATTCTATGCTCTAAATCACGTGTGGCTCCAGTTAAAACAATAACACTGCCAAGACTAGAGTTATGCGTAGCTCAGCTGGCGGTAGAATTGGCGGTTAAGGTAAGGAAGGCACTAAAAGGACTTATCCACGAAACCTATCTGTGGTCAGACTCGCAAGTCGTGCTATCCTGGATTAAAGGCGAACCATCCACCTTCAAAACTTATGTAGCTCACAGAATTGCGGATATACAAGAGAAAAGCCAGATAGGACAATGGAATTATGTCAGTACAAAGGCTAATCCGGCAGAGTTGGTATCAAGAGGTACTCTACCAAGCAAACTAAAAGGTTCAGAGCTATGGTTCTGGGGTCCCGAATTCCTCAGCAGGCACGAGGAACAATGGCCAAAGAGAGAAACGGCACACACCAGGATAGAAGAAGAGGAGCGAGTAACCAGTATGCCAACAACTTGCAGGGAAGTAAGAGAAGCCATTCAACACCCGCTGTTCATCATAAACCATCGCAACTCGTTCACATTCCTGCAAAGAGTATTAGCATACGTAGCAAGAGCCACGAGACGTTTGAAGGGTAAATCATTAGACAGCAAATGGCCTACCACCCTGGAACTGAAGGAAGCACAGATCGAAATCATAAGAGCGATACAACAGGTGCACTTTAAGGAGGAGCTGATACAACTAACAAATGGAGCGGAAATTAAGAGACACAGCCGACTCACCACACTTTCGCCATTTTTAGACAAGGAGGGAATCATTCGAGTAAGCGGCAGGCGACACAATGCAGAGTTAGGATACGAAGCTAAACACCCAGCTCTGCTACCAGGAAATAACTTTGTATCCAGATTGATACTAGAACACCTGCACAAGCAACACCTGCATGCCGTACCATCAGCACTATTAGCAATCGCAAGACAGCATTACTGGATCCTTCAAGGTAGAACGTTGACCAGGGCTATTGTCGCTCAATGCACACAGTGCGTTCGAAGCAAACCGCAGTTGCTTACGCAAAAAATGGGAAGTTTACCTAAGGAGAGAGTGTTACCCACAAGAGCATTTCTGTCAGCCGGTGTGGATTTCTGCGGACCCATATGGACACACTATCATCTAAGGGGCGAGAAGACTGCGACCAAACGAGCAAAGGCCAGGACAAGAGACCCAGGAAACGAGCGCCCAAAAAGATCGAGGCATTGCTCTCATATAATGTTTATCCTCGCAATCTTAATGTTCCCCTTATTAGCACTAGGAAGCCCCCAAATAAAGGAAGTCCACAATAATGCCGGCATATATTTCGAGGACTTAGGCACAGCACAACTGACGGCAACAAATTGGAAGGTTATTAACTACCAAAACCTGTCAACATATTGGCAGCTACTTATGACAGCCCAAAAGGCAACTTACAGGCTTAAATTGCTGACTGAGTCAACGAACGAAACAGGTTACCTCACAATGATCTGCGCACAATATGAGCACAGGCTAAAAGAGGTAGAAGAAGGCAATAAGCTACTGTTTGGCACGAATATACATCGAAAGAAGCAAGGACTAATAAATTTCGTCGGAAATATAGCCAATAAGCTGTTTGGTGTACTCGACGACAACTATGCCAGTCAAATAGAAGGTACCATTAAGGGCATTCAAGGTCGACAGGATTACGTATTAGAGCTAATGAAAAACCAAACATCAGTCATTGAAAGCTCCACAAACTTAATGCAGAAATCGAAGGAAGAGAGAAAAAGGCAACTGGGTACCATGCAAAGAGAAATAGAGAAAATAGCCTATCTACTCAAAAATATAACAGCGGAATCCACGAGAGAAAACTTATTCAATACTGCCGCACAATACACAGCTCTAATAATTGATAAGGTACAAAGGACACAACAGACTCTTACAGACATCCTTACCGACGCACACCAGGGGAAGGTCAACCCTGGGATAGCCGCATTAGAGCAACTAAACGAGCATCTAAGCCAAATCCAGAAAGGGCTAACGGCAGGATTAGAGATCCCTCGAACAAAACAGATCTACCAATTGGTTGCAGTCAAAGGCAAACTATCGACCAATTTAGCAATGTTCGTACTTCGAATACCGCTAGTATCTGCAACACAGTTCCAGTTACAGCACCTCGTACCATTTCCGACTAAAACTAAGCATAGTTTTTTGAGAATACTGCCAAGTTCAGAGTACCTAATGATCAACTCACATCGAGATTCAATATACCAGCTAAAGGGTAGTGACCTCGAGAAATGCTCCACTATCAGGGAGAGGCACCACATTTGCGAACAGCAAGGTCCTATATATACAAGGAAGGCACCCCAACTACAATGTGAAATCCAACACAACGGATTGCTCAACGGAAAATAGCGGAACAATGCCAGGTAAAGGTCACAAAACCAGAAAAAACTTGGATCGAATTGAGGGAAGACAACAGATGGTTATTCTCGATGGATCAAGAAAGCATCTACAACATGGTATGCGATGGTGTCCCGATTCAACTTAAACTCCGCGGCAGTGGCATACTAACAATGGGTGAAAACTATATATTAAGGGACGATGAATTAACCATTCAAGCCTATCACGTTACAACTACCGAACTAACTATAAAGGATCAACCAGTAGTAGAGTTACCAGCCGAACTCAACGAAACCTTATCAAAAGAGGAAATAGTAGAGCAACTTAACTTGGATCAAGGACCATTCGAGGCTGACTTGAGAGACCTCCAGCAGAAACTCAAGGAAATACGTAACAAGCAGACTAACTTCCTAACACTATTCACGACCGATCAACATCAATACACCATAAGCTATGCTGCGCTTATAATGACAATCGTCATGGCCGTAATAATTATCAGCAAGTACGCTCACAGACGTCGAAAATCAACAAATCACCAGATGGCCACACTTACAAAGGAGGACTTCAGACTAGAGGTTGCTAGTCGCAACGTAGGGGAGGATGTTCAGGCCGAACATATCGCAAAACATGTTCCCCTGTCGGTAGAGGCCTGAGAAAGCATTTTTGTAATCAAAGCATCCGGTTATCGTCGTTAGATATGCTGACTGACAGCATATCTAGTCTGGGTAAACAATGCAAACTCACATTTTATGGTCTCCTTAAGAGATTAAACATTATAAAGAGATAACCATGTTTATCTTTTTTGAATCACCACGTTGGGATGTTTTTGTTTGTTTCTCGATCTATATATATACAGTTCAGTTTTGAACACCGAAGTAAGTGTTTTCATTTAACATCGTGAACTAGATGATTTTCCTAGTCTCACCATCCTTTCGTCGGAACCTTAATAACTAGAAGAGTTACCTAGTTATCTCCCGGAACTCCGGACTATTTGAAGGAAGTCATCAGTGATCTAGACGACGTTCCTAGATCACCAACGCCCAAGTAGAAATACTTAGTTCTTCAAGGAATCCAGAATTGGGCCAAGTTCTACGATAATCGACTGCGAAGAATCTGAATAAAGTTGTACTGGCTTAGAGATTCTACCTAAGCCACCCTGCAATCTTTCCAGACTCCAAGTAGTCATCGTGTTTGGAACCCACCTCCTAAGACTGGAGGTATTTCAGCGCGAACAATTGAATTTATCTATCTTAATTTGTAATCTTTGAATTTGTTGAAATTTTTAAACAATTGTACTATTATATCATAAAACTTTTTCTTCATGTCAATCTGACTGACGGTTTTGGGACGAGGTCATGAAAGACTGTTTTGTAATGCTTTATCTATTGTTGGGGCACAAAATAGCCAAATTAAAGAAAATTTAACATTGCAAATAAATGAATTAGAAAATTGAATTCCTATAAGTACTTTATACTATTATACGAGGGGCGTTCAACAAATTCTCGGTATCGGGGTGAAGTTGTGGTTGTATATATAAATTGACTTATTTATCAAGTAATACTATTATTTTAGTGCATTCATGTAAAATTTCATATAAATGTGATTATTAATTCGCGTTTTATCTCTAGTTAAACAGAATCATAATGGCAACTGAGACGATGATGGTGAAAATTGAGCATCGCGCTGTAATTAAATTTCTCACTAAGCAAGGAAAAAGTCAAAAAACTATTCATGAAGAGATGGTGGCTGTTTACCAGGGTTCCGCACCTTTATTATCAACTGTGCAAAAGTGGTCAAGTGAGTTCAAGAGCGGCAGAGAGAGCATTGAAGACGATCCCCGCTCCGGCGCCCCGGCTACTGCTTGTACGGGAGAAAGCATCAAAGAAGTTGAAAAACTTGTTCTTGAGGATGCCCGAATAAAGGTGAAAATGATGGCAGAGATCACCAAGCTTTCAATTGGTACCATTCACACCATTCTTCATGACCATCTTAACCTTTCAAAGGTCAGTGCAAGGTGAGTGCCACGAATGCTCACAGCGCCTCAGAAAAAAGTGAGAATCGCATGCTGTAGAGAGCTTTTGGAGATGTGTAGTGAGAACGCGGACGGTGTTATGGATCGAATTGTTACTGGGGACGAAACATGGGTCCACCACTATGACCCTGAAAGCAAACAAGAGTCCATGCAGTGGCATAAAAAAGGAACAGACCCCCCGAAGAAGTTCAAAGTCACTCCGTCTGCCGGGAAGCTCATGGCCACAGTTTTTTGGGACTCAAAGGGAATCTTGCTCATTGACTACAAAAAAAAGGTGAAACCATCAACGCCACATCCTACGCTTCCACTTTGCATAATTTGCGGGAGGAAATTAAAAAGAAAAGACGGGGTAAACTCGCAGCGGGTGTGTTGCTTCTTCATGACAACACTCCTGTTCACACGGCGCGAGTTTCCAAGGCTGCTGCTCGAGATTGTGGTTTCGAAGAAATCCAACACCCACCCTATAGCCCAGACCTTGCCCCTAGTGATTATTTCCTGTTTCCGGATTTGAAAAAATGTCTTCGTGGAAAAAGATTTTCGGATGATGAAGAACTCAAGTCGGCAATAAATGGGTATTTTGCAGAGAAAGAGGAAATTTATTTTTTTGAGGGTTTAAAAAAGCTTATCTCAAGATATAACAAATGCATTGATGTTAGGGGAGATTATATTGAAAAATAAAAACAATTTAAATTGAATTCGCATTTTCCTTCATATCGATACCGAGAATATATTGAACGCCCCTCGTATTTTATACTTATACGAATAGCAATCGCATTGGCAACACTGTTTAATAAATATTTTTATATTTTATTTATTTATAATTAATATAAATATTAATTTCGCGCCACTATATTAAAATGTTCCGTATTTTTAAGTCTCCGAAAGGAACTGTAGCTTACAATCGAATCATACAACCGATGTTACTTAAAGGAAGTTAATAAAAAGTTTGTCACTTCTCGTTGAGCTATAGACCTACAAGGTCTATATCACTATCGCTATCGCTATTTTCTCGTTTCTTTGCCACAAAACTCGTGTCGCACAAGAATACAATCGGTATTCTTCGAAGTATTGAGGAGATTAAGCACAGTCAAATCTCTTCAATACGTGGTGAGAAAAATCTCTCGCCATATACATTGGCGCCCAACGTGGGGCCAATCCCTTTGTGGAAAAAAAAAACCCTTGTAAAAAGTTTTTGATACGCATAAAATCGTCAATCAATAATCGCGAAATCGAGTAAGACAATCGTAAGTCAAGTGCAGTGTCTAGTGGAAATAAAATCTCCTAAAAACCTTTAAAACTATTGAACTATCCTGGAGATTGTGATACGGTGCGCGTTATTTCGGTAGTCAAAGGTGCAAATAAACGGTCTGAAGCAGAGCAACTAGCAGCGCATTACCAGCTATCCAACAGAAGCAAGGAATTAGTGCAGATAAGTATACGTAATCTACCTCAAGGTACGTGCAAAACCATTATCACGAATGTGCGTTTCTAATTGCATTGCATAGTTTGTGTATGTAAAGACAATATAGTATTCATTTAAACGATCAACGATCTTCATATACATACGTCATAGATCATCAGCCTAAAACGCACCTTCGTCGTAATATCAATTTCATCATACATGTTCCAAAAGATTCAAATTTTATTTCACATCTATCAATTGCAAATATTTGTACATACATATACATATATATTCAATCACACAAGAATCGAAACATACAAAATAAATCTATAAAACGAACTTTGACCATTCATTGAGCAAAATCACATCATAAATTTGTTGAGCGTACCTTCAGTCATACCATTTACATGTTTTAAAACAGGTTTTCAATCACGTCATAAAGGTTTTTTGCATTCACTCGTTAGCGGCCGTTGTTCGGATCATAAACAAATACATACACCTAGTTCGATTGCAACCAATTCGCTCTCAACGTCGTCGCGGTTTTTCTCTGGGACCAGAGTTGATAGGAAGGCAATTACATCTTCATACCTAGTGTATTGTTCGCTTCGCACTACATGGAATATCATCAAATGGTCCAGTTGAGAATTAGATAATAGATTCTTATCGCTTCGCTTTGTGTCGTAATTTCGATTGGGTATCGCTCAAAACTTAACAGGTCTAGAATTGGAAATTATTACATAGAAAAAATAATTCGACAGTACTCGTGTAGCTGAAGCATAATCTCAATTTGGTGGAGGTGAATTTTGTCAACGATCTTAGTGTTGAATATCATTTGAATCGATTGATCAGTTGAAATCAAATACTTGTACATTCGGTTGGTGCCTTTGGAATAGTTTTGACCTTCACTGCAGCTCTATTGTTAGATTTTTCGCTTATTTGCTTTGTGGGTAATTTAAAAACAAAAAGAAAATTATCTACTGTATTTATTGTTGCTTAAAGAATCGGGATCATTTGTCGGTTGTTCTGGCTACCATCGTGGGAAACATTTTGTTGCTGCTGTTACTAGTGTGAATAGAAATATTTACCGCTTTGGGTAGATTATTGCTGACGTTAGTACAGTTCTAAGTGCTGAGGACATTGTTGAAGTTCAAGGGGAAAGATTCTACTCAATTAGAATTTATTTTTGGTTAGGGTGAAAGGATTACTTAAAAGGTTGCGATGATGAAATCTTTAGAGGAGCTTATGCAACAACGTGCGTCCACTAAGGGAAGTATAACTCGCATTAATACATTGGTCGAAAAATGTACAAATCTCTCTGTCATAGAATTGGAATGTCGACTTGGTATCCTAGAATCATATTTTAAACAAATCTTAGCATACCAGACCCAAATAGACAATTTCAGCCAACTGACACTGCAAGAGCCGACTTGGAGGAACTGTACGTAACTACAAAAAGTAAAATCATTTCTCTTATGGGACCGGGAAGAAGGACGAGTACCATAGAAACTTCATTCGCCATTCCATCTGCACCGGCAAGTAGACTGCCGCATCTTCGGTTACCAAAATTTAGTGGAAAATATTCAGAATATAAAAACTTTATAAATTCATTTAATCATTTAGTAAACTCAGATCCTTCTCTCACTAAAATCGAAAAGTTTAACCATTTGTTATCCTGCCTTTTGGATCAAGCCTTAGGAACAGTTCGGGCCTTTCAAGTGACAGAGGACAATTATAGTAAGGCATTGGAAAAACTTAAGGAGCGGTACGATAATGACACCCTGATTTTTCTCGAAAATATTACTGCAATGTTTGAGCTTCCTAAGTGCTCAAAACCATCAGCTCCACAGCTTCGCAATCTAGTAGACAGTATATCAGCAATCTATAGTTCTCTTTTGTCGTTGGGGTCTGAGGGTGATATCTGCAATGCTATTATAATATATTTGGCCATGTCAAAGGTAGACGCTCAAATGCAAGCCAAATAGGATGAGCAAATCGATTATTCCAAATTGCCAAAGTGGGATGAATGCGCAAAAATGATTGGGAAACGCTGTCAATATTTGGAAGCTCGCGATAGCAAACAGATTCGTAATGAACCGTCTAGTATAAATGATTTGAATCATTGGTCATCGAATAAGACAAAGTATCAAAGGCCTTTTACTCGAACCCAAACATCGTTGACTCTTTTGCAAAAATCCTGCGCGCTCTGTAAGGAAGGTAGCCATTTCATCTCCAGTTGTCCCAATTTTCAAAAGCTCACACCATTTGAAAGATTTTTGAATACGAAGAAATTGGGACTTTGCATAAACTGCTTGGGGAAAGGTCACAATGTTGTTAAATGTCCATCCCTAAATAGATGCAAGACATGCAAGCAACCACATCATTCACTGCTTCATAGACAACAAGATTCTAGTGAGGGTACATCTTCATCTGCAGTTAATGTAGCACCTATCAAGGTTGCGAGTCAGGTCATTTTAGCCACCGCATTAGTACTTGTTCAGGACGGAGCAGGAAGCTTTCAATTCGGAAGAGCTCTGTTAGATTCTGGGTCGCAGATAAACTTAATAACAGAAAATTTCGCTCAAATCCTTGGTTTACAAAAACAAAGGGACAAACCGAAATCGTAGGCATTGATTCGGTGCAAACACGTTCGCACTATCAAACACAAACTAAAATTAGACCCCGATTAAATACTTTTGAAACTTCCCTAGAGTTTCTAATAACCAAAACTATTGGTGGATACCAACCCAATAAGGCACTGGCAACAGCTGATTGGAAACTTCCTCAAAATATCGAATTAGCTGATGAAGGTTTTCACGAGCCATCGAACATCGACATTCTACTAGGAGCTGAGACATTTTTCGACATATTGTCAATTGGACAAATAAAATTGGGACGAAATTTGACTTCAGCGCAAAAAACAAAATTAGGTTGGATCATATCTGGAAAATGTGAGACTCATCTGAATAGTTCAAGGGGATTATGCTGTCATACAGCGCAAGATGAATCGCTGCATAGTTATGTCAAGAAATTCTGGGAGTTAGAAGAACCGAGTCATAAAAAACTGAAATGGACAGAAGAACAAATGGACGAAGTGCGAAGAACATTTTTTAAAAACAATTGAAACTTGTCCAGATGGCAGGCTTTCAGTCCAATTACCATTTAAAACCAATCCAGGTTGCTTAGGAGCTTCCTATAATATAGCATTTAAACGATTTCTTTCTGTGGAACGCAAACTTCAAAGGTTTCGGTTTCGACTCCATAGATTTGCGCTTACGGCTGATATCATCAAAATGTATCGGCAGATTTGGATACACCCGTCACAACGTCAGTTTCTATACATCGTTTGGCGAGAGAGCGAACAGATTCCTATTAAAATTTTTCAGCCCAATACCATAACATATGGAACGTCAGCGGCACCTTTCTTAGCAATTCGTAGCCTACGTTTCCTTGCAGACAAATTCGCTGAAATGTACCAAAGGTGTCACAGGTCATATCGTCTGACTTTTACGTCGACGACATGCTGACGGGAGCAGATGATTTGGAATCATTAGTCGAAATTAAAAGGCAAGTCAGTACTATTTTAAGTTCGGCAAACCTTAAATTAGATAAATGGCATAGTAACCACAGTTCAACTATTCAGGATGAAGCGTGTACTTCAATTAAGGATTTAAAACTTGTAGAGGAAGGTCTAACTAGCACACTAGGAATCACATGGGATCCGGTACATGTTCGAACGTATTTGAAAAACACAAAGCGATCAGTTCTTTCGTTACCCAATGGGGCTCTTGAGTCCTATTATCATTAGAGCCAAAATAATTTTGCAAAAAATATGGATTGAAGGACTAAACTGGGATGAATCCATTCCACAGGATTTAAATACAGAATGGAAACATTTTCTAAAAGATCTACAGTCTTTGCAGAATTGCAAGAAAGATGTGCAGATACATGGATTTTGCGACGCATCTATGAATGCGTACGGATGTTGCTTGTACGTTAGGTCAACAAACACAAGCGGAAAGGTAACAGTTAGGCTTTTAGTCGCGAAATCTCGAGTTGCTCCCACTAAGCGCAAACAACTGCCTAGACTCGAACTGTGCGGCGCACATTTGTTGGCAAAACTTTGGTCGTATGTACGGGGCATATTCCGTAAATCCATTTCCAAAATATATTTCTGGACTGACTCTGAGATTGTTCTTCACTGGATCGCTATGCATTCGTCCAAACTAAATACCTTTGTAGGTAAAAGAGTAGCTGAAATTCAGGAAAATTCGGTAGGAGCGTCATGGCGACACGTTCCTAGTTCAAAAAATGCAGCGGATATTCTCTCCAGGGGTTGCACAGTTGATGAATTGAGACAGTCAATATGGTTTTGCGGACCAACTTTCTTACAATTAAGTGCTGAAAAATGGCCACGATCATTGAAAACACAACTTTCAGTAGAGCAACTTCATCTTGAAACCCGTAAAACAACGCTTTTATGCCAACCGAAACAGCATAATTATTTGTTTGAGATAATAAATAAGAACAGTTCTTATTTGAAAATACTACGAACATTTGCATATGTGCTTAGATTCTACAATCAGTGTCGAAAACAAGGAGCGTGCCGTCAAGGTCTTCTTTCCCCCAGCGATCTTGAAGCATCATTAAATCGCATTGTTTGGATCATCCAAAATCAATTCTTTGCCAAGGAAATTGCTTGCATTAAATCCAAGCAGAATCTTCAAGGATCCATCAAGTGGCTTACCCCGTTTTTGGACAATTCAACGGAATTCGAATTATTAAGAGTAGGAGGAAGATTGAAACACTCAAATCTACGACAGGGACAAAAACATCCTCTACTATTACCAAAAAACTGCAACTTCGTTAATTGTATGGTGAGGTGTCTACATTTGTCTTACTATCATGCGGGTCCGAAGATGTTAGTGGTTTTGACTCGCAGACAGTTTTGGGTGGTAAACGCTAGGGAAGTAGCCCGTTGGATAGTCAGGAATTGTCTGCACTGTATAAGATACAAACCAAAGTTGCTCGAACAGATAATGGGAGACCTACCAGCAGAAAGAATACAGACATCGCGTCCATTTTCACGTGTAGGTGTAGATTTTTGTGGCCCAGTTATGACGCATCACAACATTCGTGGAAAGAGACCATACAAAACGTACATTGCTGTATTTGTATGCTTTTCTTCCAAAGCAGTCCATTTAGAACCGGTGTCAGATTTGTCATCCGAAGCATTTATAGCAGCGTTAAAGAGAATGATAGGGCGTCAGGGACTTCCATCTGATATTTATTCAGATAATGCAACAAATTTTATCGGGGCACAAACAAAGCTTAAAGAATTTGGTCAAATGTTCTTCCAAAATTCATCAAAAGAATTAATTTACACCTTTTGCGCTAACGAAAATATAACTTTCCATTTTATTCCCCCCAGGTCACCTCACTTTGGTGGATTGTGGGAGGCTGCGGTAAAGATAGCAAAGGGTCATCTCGTTAGAACTCTCGACAATACCAAGATGACATTTGAGGAACTCGCTACTGTACTTGTCGAAATAGAGAGCATCATGAACTCCAGACCAATCACACCTCTATCCTGTGATCCAAATGACTACGAAGCTCTAACACCAGCTCATCTGCTAATTGGGACCTCATTGAAGGCCATCCCCGAACGTGTAGACGACTCCAATATAAGTTTTATCAAGAAGTGGAGGCGAATCAATGCAGTCAAGGCGCATTTTTGGAAGATTTGGTCTGCAGAATATCTCGCCGAGCTACAACAACACCACAAGTGGTCAACAGATAAGCCAAATCTGCAACTCAGCGATATGGTTTTAATCCATGAAGACAACATCCCACCGCAAAAGTGGCTTATGGGAAGAGTTATTCAGGTCTTCTCCGGAAACGATGGAAAGGTCAGAGTTGCAGAGATTCGAACATCACGAGGAATACTGAAGCGGCCAATTAGAAAATTAGCACTACTTCCGATGTTGAAAGAAGAGTCCTTTCAAAGGGGGCGGGATGTTGGGGCACAAAATAGCCAAATTAAAGAAAATTTAACATTGTAAATAAATGAATTAGAAAATTGAATTCCTATAAGTACTTTATACTATTATACTTTATACTTATACGATTAACAATCGCATTGGCAACACTGTTTAATAAATATTTAAATTTCGCGCCTCTATATTAAAATGTTCCGTATTTTTAAGTCTCCAAAAGGAACTGTAGCTTACAATCGAATCATACAACCGATGTTACTTAAAGGAAGTTAATAAAAAGTTTGTCACTTCTCGTTGAGCTATCGACCTACAAGGTGTTTTAATTTCGTCACTATCGCTATCGCTATTTTCTCGTTTCTTTGCCACAAAACTCGTGTCGCACAAGAATACAATCGGTATTCTTCAAAGTATTGAGGAGATTAAGCACAGTCAAAACTCTTCAATACGTGGTGAGAAAAATCTCTCGCCATATCATAAAAAAATCGTTTTTACTGTTACTATTATCAAATCAGTTCTTGAATTAAGAAAATAAATTCCTTTCTCATGGTCATCAAAAATTCTTTTAAAATAATAGACGACAACAATAAAATATCTCATTTTACGGGGAAAATGCATCAGCAAAATAATAACTACGAGGCAGGTTACTGTACAATAGTTTTTATGCATCGGACATGAAAAATTCAGCGAGTTTTACTATACCAAATTGCGCTGGCGAATGTGGCTAGAACTTTGAATATGCCAATGTCACCCTATATGCTGGATGCAACGAAGGGTGCTGAAGACAGTAAGTCGTTTGGTCGGTTTGTATGAATACAATATTATAAATATGTGCTGTAATTCTGTTTACAAAAGTAGTACGAAATATGTCCATATATTATGTATGTTAGTATGTACCCACATAATTGTGCATTATATATATTGTAGATAAATATTTTGTATTATTTATAAGGCCACATTTTGGAAAAGAGCCAAGTTTTCAAAACCTTTTTTAACTTAATTTTCCTAGCAATTTCCTCTGCTTTAATTTTGCTTTTCTCGGACAAAGCTATTGCCATACGATAAGGGGTATATGTTAAATAAAATACATATATATACTTATATATACATTTTGTAAGAATCTTTCACTTTTAATATGTGAGCACATGCATTAGAATGTATTATGTACTTGTCTTGTGATGCCAGCATTGCTTCGCCATTACGTTTCAACATCAACTGCTCCGGTTATGGAATAAGTATCTAAAGTAAATTCTAAAGGAAAAAGAATACAGATTCATTTCAGTCGTTAGAGGGAAATCGTATGTAAGAGCATCGTGCTTCTTTCACACAGATAAAGAACACTATCTGTTCACTTAGTTCTACTCATTTACTTTTTAATGTTTGTGCTTTTTTTATAGGAGAATAAGCACATATTACATTTAACTATGTATGAATATACATATGTATCTCATGTAAGATACGAGCTCCTTGCGGCTGCATTTGCTAGATACCAGCTAACTCTGAAATATTTCCGTGCAGGTTTTGTTAAATACACTTCTTATAAAACCCCAAAACGGTACACAGAATTTTCTCAACATAAAAATAGAATAGAGCTTTTGAACGAGTATATGTACATATGTTTGTGTATGTTATATGGAAGCCACATGTATAATGCCAATGCATACAGTACACTGTACTTTTTTTATGATGATGCATGCATATATATATAAGCAGTGTAGTTCTCAGTTTACGAAGTTTATGTAACTACACGTGTACCTGTTATATATACTTAACATTTTACACTGCTATGGGTACGGTCCGAAGTACATACATACATATGTTCCTGTGCTAATTTATGTGAAACCTTCATATGTTAATCACATGTCACACACAAAAATTAGATAATCGATCTCAAGTCAAGTCGAAGTGATTGCCTGACTTAGATCTGCATCCAAAGAATTACCTTACCCCACCAGAGTGGGGGAAAGTAGCATATTTAAAAAAATAGAATGCACGCGTTTGAGATTATTTCAAATCTGTTTTATTAATTCTTCGACAGCTCTTGATATAAGTTAACCCCACAAAGATTTCATCATGCAAACAACGCGTGATAAGATACCCACGAGCCAACATCCAACATTTGCATTTACCTGAACATGCAGGTATCTCGTGTCATCGTTCCCACCAGCAAGAAATATCAAGCGTGTGCAATTGTCACAGACAGAATTACAGGGCGACACCTGAAACTCCAGAAAACATCCGTTGCTGACCAAGCAAGCGACGAGTGCATGGGAATGCTACGAGTTAGGTATAATTGAAAATGTTAATTTAGTTCTAAGTTAGATCTCATAAAGAACAGTGAAATAAAAATTTATTTTTTTAAAACCCACAGATGGTAAATCTGTAATTTATACAAAAATTCTTATCTCTAAATTCTAAGCTATTTGTGTTAGTTATTTCTATTTAAGAGACCAGCACATCCCAAGTGTGTTGTGCGTTGGTCTCTTATCAATTTTAGCCACTTTGCCTGTTTAGTTTTCTATATGCAAATTAAAACATTTAAAGTTAAAATGTTTAAAAAAAAAACTTTATTTGGGCAACGTAACTGCCTTACAAAAATTTACTTAAAAGCTGAGTACATGTTTCTAAAACTAAGAGCTTAAATACCTAAATTATGCTGAGCAGACAGCTACCTATCGTGGGAACGGATGTGATTAGTTGAAACGTTGTCATATTGTAGTTTGGTCAATACAGTATTGCTTGTTGCTTGTTGTTTATACTAATGATGTTGTTTGAACTGTTGCCGGTAAAAGGTAGGTATCATGTATCGAAAGTTGCAACATGTGCGAACTTCTGTCGTTGATGCTGTTTATTCTGACGAATCGAATGTTGGCCTTGTGTGAACTTATGCTGTGTTAACTCCTCCCGTCTTAAGTTCTAACGTCCTGGTTGGACATTCAAAAATATGGAATTTGGTTAAAGCTCATGACTTTGGGTGATTCGGGATATTTTATCTCTTTGGGTATTTCCTCTGTTCTTGAACTTGGTGGTATGTGAAATGAAATGGGTAATGCGGGTGATCTTGGGTTAAAGCATCTGTTTTTAAGCGCGAGGATTTGCGACAGCTTCGTATTATTATGAATGTTATTATGCGGAAGTTTGCCGTCAGACTTAGCTGATTCTTTCTCCTCAAGAGTTGTATTTCCTACGTATTATTAGCATGAAGGTCCTTCATTGTTTCTAAAGTGAGGACTTCTTTGAACGCTTTCTGGGAAGTAACGGCCTTTAATATGGCTGGTAATGGTTTGTATCCGGGGCTTCTTTTGAAGTAAAGTCTACTTTCGTTTACGAAGTGAACGACAAATATTCCGGAGAGATTTGTTATGACGTTGTTGACAATGATGGAACCATTGTATTGATTTAGCAGGAGAGTTCCTGGTTCTATTTATTACTTCTATCGTTGGTACATTCTGGTTACTATGCCTGCTGGCTTCTTAGAAGTCTAGGTATACAAGATGCTTTAGTTATATCTATTATATTATTACTATTACATAATTTTAAACTACTGTAATCTATACAATTTTCTCTTAAACCATAAATTATATTATTACAATTTAAAATATTTTCACATGGAATTTTATAAATCGATTTCTGTAATTTAACAGTCTTAACCAATAAGACTTGACATTTTTAGTAGTCGGTGATCGGAACACCTATAATATAGATTATTGGCGAGTTACTAGATGTAATTTTCATGGTAGCAAATTCAATTGCTTCTTCGATGTTTATATATGGAATTTTATTTTTTTCAAACGCTTCTTTTATAATGTTAGTTCCTTATCACCTAAAATAAATTAATTTATTAGGCCAGTTTTAGCCCAGTATACAGCATATTCTGTGTTAATTATTTCTTCTTGTATTATTTCTAACTGGAATTTCAAATTTATTGCTAGTTGGTTTCTAAACCTATCGCTATTTTGTTCAAATCTCAAAATTTGGTTAGTTACGTTATTGAGTTTGTTTATTCTCTCTAATACTACTTTGTTTAAAATTACTTGTTTATTGTTATTTTGAAGAACATTATTTATTTTTTCTGTTAGGATAATTAGATCATCGTGGTCTGGATTCCAGCAATCCATTTCCACGTTTTGCCTCTAAAATCCAAGGATCTTTTGGCTTTAGGTTTAGGTTTGAGTCTATTCAGGCCGTTTTGGATTTGGGAAAGTTCTGGATAAAGAAGGGATAAATCTGTTGGTCACTCGTGAGTTTAGGGTTTACCTTTCCCGATTGTTTTAGTTGCATTAGTTGGTTTTTATTTTCTAAACTATTTCGATGAGCTCTTTGGTGTTCGTTTAATATTACTTGTTCTCATTCTATTGGATCTGTAATATCTTTCACTAATGTTTGCGTAAACCTAGATTTATAGGACCTAAAATGGAGTGGGTAGATTTGTTGAATCTGTCCCATGATGGGTTCTGAAACATATAGGTAATTTATAACACTAGGGTTTAAATATTTTTTTTTAAAATACGGATAAGGACTTCTTCAGGGTAATTTTTTCTAACGATGGTAGGTTGGGAAAGGGATTTCAAACTTATAACTTTTTCATCTCCAGTTAATAGCATTATATGACTTTTGAAGTCATTTATGGGTTCTTCCACAGCTGGTATTAGTTCCTGCGATGAACTTTTATCACTGTATATAGTGGGTATCATTGAGTTAATCTGAGTTATTCCTGAAAGCGCATCAGCCACTACATTGCTCTGTACGGGTTTATAATGGAGTTCATAGTTCTACTCCTCTAGAATAGCTTTATAGCGCTTCATTTTGGAGTTATGGTTTTTAGAACTCAATTAGTCAGCGGCTGACGGTCAGTAAAAATTCTGACCTTAGCTGTACCGTACAGGTAGTTACGTAGCGTCTTCAGAGACCATATTATGGCGAAGAGTTAGTTAGTTTTAGCTTTATATGCATTTTATTTTCTTAATCACTAACTCTCACATACTAACAAAAAATGCTTAAATGCTAGCTTACAATTACTTAATAATCTTATACTAACATACTGGCCCCACACAGGCACTCTAAGCTACTTTAAATTCTTATATCTATGGCTTTCGACTTCATTTACATTTTATTTAGAAATGTTTATTTTGTATACTTAGGGCTAAGAAAAAATTGTTAACAAAAAACTTAGCCTATGGATGTAATTTTTTATTTTTTATAAAAACTTAATATATAACTTAAAATAAACCTTAGTCTACCTAATCCTACCTAAGCCGTCAGAGCGCACACTCTCGTGGTAAAGGTAATTGGGGTAGTAAGCCCCAGATATCAGGTTATTCGTCGAGATAATTGCTCTTGCAATGTGACTTCGAGTGTTCTTAATTACGAAGTTGTCCACTCGTATTAGGTCCGCCCTGTTGTAAAGGACCTCATTAGGATAAAATTTCTTGTACTCCGACTCTGGTGTTCTGTACAAGCGAAGACAAGCCCTAAGGCACGCCCTCTCAAACACCCGAATCTTTTCCATTAAGCTTGCTCGTACATTGAACCACACGGGACAACCAAATACCAGCATGGGCCTGCATCGAGTTGGCTTCTATAAAACAGTCTCTTTGTAAGGGCAAAAGCACCTTTAGCTCCGGCCAGACCAGCATCTACATTTTTGCCAAAATACAGAAACTGATCTAGCCAGATTCCAAGGTATCTGACTACATTTCAACAGGCAAGAGGTTGTCCGTGTTGTCCAATGATAGAGAACTTTCGCTAATTTTTTCTGGTATCCCTAGAGGCTCCAGACAACGGCGTCCTAAAGAGAATGGTTTCCGACTTCTGGAAGTTGAAAATCAACTTCCAGTCATGGCAAAATTGTCTTATCTTATCGAAGTCACGCTGCAAGAGAGTATTAATGACCTCGATTTTTTGACCTGTTCTGTACGCTATCAAATCGTCTGCGTACGCAATAGTATGGGGAAGGGAACCTATCAAGTCGCTTGTATAAATATAAAATAGAATCGGCGAATTGACTGCGCATTGCTGAAGACCATTTTTAATTTGAAACAGAAGTCACATCACGATTTTTCACGCTGAACTCTCTGTCGGTTAGCATATTATAAAGAATGTACAAGAGAGGTTTACTGATCCCCAGCCTAGTCAGCTTATAGAAAAGACCCTCTAACCATACGGTGTCGAAAGCCTTCTCCAAATCAACAAGGCAGGCACCAGTACATTGTTTTTTGCCTTTATTCCATTGGATATCGGATACCAGTTTAGACGCGGCATGTGAGATATCATGTCCCGCCTTAAAACCGAATTGGTTATCCGGAACTATATGTTTGTCCTCAACCCACCTAGTCAGAGCTCTATTGATTAGCTTTTCAAAAACCTTACTGATATTTGGAAGAAGACTTATCAACCGGAGATTCGCCGGATTGGATATATCCTTTCCCTTTTTGGGGATAGGTTGAACCACCGCCGTTTTCCAATGCGCTGGATAATGTGCATTATTCATTGCATTATTAAACAAGGTGGTGTAAATGTACACAGCTTCTAGGGGAAGATGTCGAAGCACGATATTCGGAATACCATCGGTCCCCACTGATTTCTTAACTCTGATTATGTCGAAGATCTCATGGAGTCCTTCCTTCGAAGTGAACGGGGGTACTTCACCTTCTCTGGCAATGACATTATTTGCCATATTTTCGTCGCTAAACCGGGTGAAACCAGAGCTTTCGGATCGCCAATTCTCTATTTCATTTCGAATGTAGCAGTTGTTCACCAAGACGCGATTGTCCAGGTCATACTCGTAATTAGGGCCAATGATATCAATGGCCTTGTATACTTCCTGGAAAGTCGCCCCTATAGCCTCAAGCTTCTCCTGTGGATCCACGATCACAAAAAAGTCGTCATCATCAGCGGCCTCATTTGGATCGATACCTGCTATTGTCAGTAACCGTTCGTTGTCTGTTGTCCGGGCTATTTTAAGACACTGAAGGTCGTTTTGATTTCTTCTCTGAAATAGTTTGTTTATTTGCGGAAACATATTCGGGTTGCTGGTGTTTACAGCCCGAACCTTGTTGTTCCAATACAAACTTACAGAAATTCTATAACATTAGCGTTTGAATATTTTTAATCGACAACTTCAGTGTCCTAATTTCCGGGTCATGTCGGTCAGTTAACTGTCTGTACAAGTTTTTAAGTCTTGTCAGAAGTCTACTTTTCTGTCGGTGCAGTGCGTCAATAGTAGGATTGCGGAACAAGTCTTCGTTAGTTGTACGTCGATACCGCGGTACTGTAGCGTCCATAGTTTATTTAATTCCTATTGGACGGTGGGTGGAGCGTGTTCGAGGAGAGTGCCCTTGTCAAGGTTGCGGAGAAGCGTGTCCATCGAGTCTTACTGTAGTTGTAAGAATATGTTTGGACAAACTCCTCCAATTCCGCAATTTCGTTGGGAACTGTAATTTCGGTGCTAAGACCGCAATGGTCGCTGTCATACACGAATGTGCGCAGACTAAGTAAGTTCGGGCCTGTAACCGTCTTCTGATACTGAGGGCATTCTGGCACTGCTCAAAGAGAAGGAGTGCGAATGACTCAAGTTTGTAGGGGTAAAGCCATTTACCACAGCTAGAGCCAGGCGGGAAAAACGGAGTCTGCCGTTTTTCCTGGTGCAGCTCAGTCCCGAAAGCCGTCTGCATAGTCTAAGGAGTATCAATGTCCTAGGCTACCAGGTGGTTCACTGGGAAAACTAAAAAGGAGCGAAGGCGTTATACAATGCGTTCGCTGCGAGAGCTTCGGGCACGCCGCGTCGAACTGCCAAATGCAGCCTCGATGCGTGAAGTGTGCTAAGAACCACAGTTCGAGGAGTTTGCTCTGGGTGTTGACGGAGCATCCGATAGGTCGCAGCTCTCGTGCGTGTTATGCGGAAACGTGGGACACACCGCAAACTATCGGGGTTGTCCTAAATTCGCTGACATTAAGAAAGCAAAACTGGCCCGGTAGCAGAAGGTGGAGGTCAAACGTTCACCTGTTAAGTTTCAAACACCAGCCGTCACGTCCCAAATTTCCTACGCCCAAATGGTGTCAGGTAGGGGGGCTACGGTACAGCCAGCGGCTGTTGCTTCTCCGGCGCCAATGCCGAGAACAACGGAAGCTGCACCTAACATGCTGGCCATCTTGCTCGCAATCCCAGGGCAGATGGCTCAGCTGCAAAAACAGATGCAAGAACAAGCCAAGCGGGTGGACCTGATCTACGCGCTACTGCCGGGTCTAACGCAACACATGTCGTAATGGGTACGCACATGGTGGAGCAAACTTTGAAGGTCCTTGTGGTGAATGTTAATACACTGATTAGGATTGAACGAAGAGCCGCAATGTTTAAATTGCTACAAGACCAAACTCCTGATGTACTTTTCGCCAGCGAAACCAAGCTAACCGATAATTACAAACTGAAGTACAATAATTATATTGTTAGAAGAAGAAACCGGCCCTGATCCAAACGTGGAGGCGGTGTCGCGATCTTCATTAAAGAAGGTATAAAATTTCACAGAGTGTACAAGGGAGTGTTGCGCAGGTTCCGGGTTTTGGAGGCAGTCGTCATTTACATACCGCTCCGCAGTGGAAAGCGGCTGTAACATACTTGGCCTCTGCTTATGCACCAGAAGCTTCACAATTCACTCTATTCATTACAGAGCTCGACACGCTTTTTCGACTTCTGGGGCTGGCAGCGAACGCATTGTATAACGCCTTCGCTCCTTTTTAGTTTTTCCCAGTGAACCACCTGGTAGTCTAGGACATTGATATTCCTTAGACTATCCAGACGGCTTTCGGTACTGAGCTGCACCATGAAGGACGGCAGACTCCGTTTCTCCCGCCTGTCTCTAGCTGTGGTAAATGGCTTAACCCTGACAAACTTGAGTCCTTCGCACTCCTTCTCTTTGAGCAGTGCCAGTATCTCCTCAGGATCAGAAGACGGTTCCAACCCCTTCAGCAGCATCGATTGCCACTTTTCACACTTTGGTGTGAATGAGTAGTGCTCCGTCGTCCTTTTCTTTAGGAGCTCTTTCACTTTCGCATAGCCCTCCACTGTATTACAGTGGATGGCATGGCGATCGCTTAATATTAAAATTATTACCACTGACCAGCCTACACAGGTCCTTGGTTGCAAAACTGCACTTTTTTTTTTTTTTTGTTAAATTAGGAGGGGTTTTCAACCTCTTCCTCCTTTTGATGGCTGTCGCCACGGCACCGCCAACAGTATTGTTGCCTTTTGCTCCCGTTATGGAAGGAGCGCAACGCTCTCCACCATCCATCACGTGATTTTATTAGATTTGTTTTGAAGCACTATATTTGTTTCCACAATTTGAGCCAAAAAAAAAAAAAGGTTTGGTAACCGACGCCGCTAACCGGTTGGCTACCCAGTCAACTAAGAAAATTGCGACAAATTATCTTTACGAAGAAAACTTTTTCACTTTTTCACTATAAGAAAAGCCGAGACACATCTATTCTCCTCTGAGATCTGCGAACGACTGATGGCGAACATTTCTTTCTCATTTGCCGCATAATTTTTCTCAGTCTTACTTAATGTCCGGAGAGATGAATGTTATTGGCCGATTGTCTTGAGATAAGACAGTGCCTAAGGCTACATTTGGTTGTTAGTTCGAACGGTCTTTGGAAATTTGGATATGATAGAATTAAATCTTACTATTGTGCTTTTAATATACTAATTATACTAATGTGCTTTTAATTTTTTTGAATGCTTCTAAACCTTCAGAATTCAGAGTAATGGATACCTTTTGAGATTTCGTTTTCGAGATTCGCCCTTCTACTCCTCTTAGTAATTACCTTAAGGGTTTTGCGAGTTGCGCATAATCTTTAAAAAACCGTCTATAGTAGCCGGAAATGCCTAGGAAAGATCGAAGTTGTTTTAATGTTTTGTGAACTGGAAAATTCGCGATTGCCTCTACTTTATCAGTTTTCGTCCGAATTCCATAACAAGAGACGATGAAACCAAGAAACTCTACCTCATTTTTGAAAAAATTACATTTGTCCAGTTTGTTTTTTATATTGGCGTTCTGAAGGGTTTCGAATGTTTCGGAGATACCATATGTTTGATATGTTCCGTTTCATTCTCAGTATAGATGATCATATCATCAATATAGACATAGCATGATCATCCTATAAATGGGCGGTGTATATCATCTAGGGCTCGTTGGAAAATTGAAAGCGCGTTCTTCAATCCAAACGAAAGCCTAGTGAACTCGTATTTTCCGTTATTAACAGAAAATGCGGTTTTTTCTATATCGCAATCTTTTTGCGATATTTGATGAAATCCTCTGCGGAGGTTGAGAACTGTGAAATATTTATTGTTGCCAAACTGGGAAAGAACTTCATTAATATCCGGTATCGGATATCGATCAGGTATTGTGACGGTGTTTAATTTCATATAATCAATCACCATTCTGTATTGCTTATTCCCTTGGGAGTCGCATTTTTTGGGTACGACCCATACTGCCATCAGTTAAGAGTTTTTCAATTTGGGTTTCAACTTCAGATCTTAAGGATGCAGGGTACGGATATGATTTTTTATAGACTGGAGTATTAGTATTAGTACGAATTTCACCTTGGGACTTTGGTCGTATAGGTGAGTCGTTCATCTTTTAAGCTGTCATTACCGAGGATGCGATGGAACGACTTTAGGGTAGGTAGAAGGAAAATTTTGAGTTTTATATTATTGTTAAAGAGATTAAGAAACGTGTGTTGACTAACTCTAACGTCTCCCGCAATAGACTTAGCGTAGAAACAAGAATTATTCAAGATGGATTTTTCCACCAGTTTATTAGAAAATTTAAAAACTCGCCACTCTTCGTTCTACACCGGAAGTAGGGTCACGAAGAGTATAGTACGTTAGCCTAATAAATTCAGATCGGTATATTCAAGAACGGTCAAGGTATATATAGGGCTGTTAGTGTGGTTCTCCGTAGCGCTAGGGACTTCTTCCGTAGGTGAATGGTTAAAAGTCAGGTTGTAGTTTTCGTCTTCCATTGTCATAGCTTGGAAATAATTTTCGAGATTTATTTGTTATGTATCTGTTTATATGGTAATTTCGTTGGTGTTTATTTGGTATATGCTGTTGAGGGTGACGTCCAGGAGGTTTTTTGTGGCAAATCCAAATGGTGCTGATTTACAGCTGCTGTTTTAATCGTTGTAGCGTCCATAGGTTCCGGCTTCGGTTGAGGTTTCGTAACGATTTGAGGAACTCCGGTTGGTTGAGGGAAGTGTTGTTGATAATCGTATAGAGGGAACTGCGCATTTTGTTGGTTTCGGTTGAGTTGGCCAGGTAGGCCTAAGTTGAGGGCCTTGGTAGAATTGTGGTGACAGCTATTTCAAGTGAGGATAAAATTGCTGGATAGGAGTGTGTGGATTGGGTTTACGTGGTTCCTACTGAGGTGGTAAGCCGTTATTAGGCTTCTTCACCGAATTTTGATTGTTGTTAGCATATGCAGCACGAACGTTTTGGTTCTAAAGTGCAAAGCTTGAGGGAGGTCTGCTGGTTCATGGATACCCAACAGTCTAGGCCGATGGCCTTTGAGCCATTTGACAAATGTGTCTAGCGCTTTGTCCCTATACTTTGTCCATATCCCTTGTGTGACTTGTTTGAGAATGGTCGTAGACTCTTGAGAGACTTCCATATATGCCAATTAAGGTCAAATGATTGTATACGGCTTGATAAAATTCGTGAATGGCAGAATGCCTTGTATAAGAGAAGTCATTTGGTACTCCAAGGTACCCAGATCTCTCTTATCAGCAAGGTCATGCAACGCGATATGGCTCTCTATTCTAGCGGTGCGTTATATGATTCGAGTGCAGACAGCCAGTTATTTTATTACGGATCACCGATAATATACCGTAGTACTTAGGAGTTCCTTTGAGGTGTTCGTATATACTCAGGAACCGATCTACGCTTTTCTTTTACGAAGAAAACTCTGTCGGGTTCCCTGAGAATTCCCTAAGACTTTTTACTCAGTCGGGAATCCTTTCCACATCGATCCCTCGTTCCCTGGTAGTTCGGGTCGGATTTCCTGATCCCACCCTGTTGCAATGTCGACATTTGGGTTAAGAATGGAGTTAATGACTTGTCTACACTCATTCTGAAACACTCTATTTACTATTTCCGTCACGAGCACAACTAATTCTGGGGTTAGGTTTCGAGTAGGTCTGGAAGGATTAGGTTGGGCTTGTTCTGGGTTAGACATATTTGTTTATATTATTGGAGAAAAACGAGATCCAAATGAGAAAATGGGTTTAAAATATAAAAAGAATGGATTTACTCGTAAATTAGTAAGGAGTGATTTTTAAAAACAAATTTCAAAAAGTTGTTATCTAATGTTATTCGTTGATTCAATGTGTATTACAATAAATTATTATATTAATTTGATATTTTTAATGAATGGATTTCTTTTTCGTTTGTTTTTGTATGTGTTTCACTTTTCTTAAAACTATGAATATATTACATTTTTACTTTTCTTAAACAATATTAACTTAGTTTAGCTTAATCTAACTTACAATAATATCGAAAGCATTTCCATACTGGCGTTGTTGAAGTATCCTTTTTTTGGCGGTCAATATCGAACTTATTCGGTCGAACACTACTACAAAACATACGCGATACCGGTCCCTGCTCGTGCGCCAATTAAAACATTTAAAGTTCAAATGTTTAAAAAAAAAACTTTATTTGGGCAGCGTAAGTGCCTTACAAAAATTTGCTTAAAAACTGAGTACATGTTTCTAAAACTAAGAGCCACCTGTCGTGGGAACGGATGTGATTAGCTGAAACGGTGTCATATTGTAGTTTGGTGAATACAGTGTTGATTGTTGCTTGTTGTTTATGCTGATGATGTTGTTTGAACTGTTGCCGGTGAAAGTTAGGTATCATATATCGAACGTTGCAACACGTGCGAACTTCTGTCGTTGATGCTGTTTATTCTGACGAATCGAATGTTGGCCTTGTGTGAGCTTATGCTGTGTTAACTTGCATCTGCTTGCGTGTGTTCGCCGCAATGCGTAGGCATATTTACAAGTCATACATATGTATTTACGTATAATACATTTATCATGAATTAATTCAAAAGTTTTAAAAAAAATTAATTTATTTATTAACATTTTTTTATTTATTTATTATTTATTTATAACACATGAACTGCCAGCGATTCTGCCTACAATAGAACTAACACATTATTTCCTTAAAACCTACATCTTAAATACTAGTTTTCTGCTGACACAGAGGTACTGCATCCAGGTTGTGCTCACACATGTTGATCATGTTGCCTGGAGTGGGTTATGGAATGCATTTATTTCAAGTGGTTGGAATAAGAACTTTGAAACTTGATACGATGATGAAAAACAAGTGCAAACATGTGCATTAGAAGTGTCGTGCGCATTTTGATATAATGTTGCGTTAACTTGTATGAACATTTTACGGGCGGCCAGAAAGGCTGATCGTATTTTTGCTATTTGACCCTTGCATTTGTAGCGTACATAAAATATTAATAAACATACAACTGTTATAATAATGAGTATTAAAGGAATGTGTCCGCCATGATTTTTTAAATTTAAATTACTTAATTCTAAATCAGTGTTAATATCCTCTTTAAGTTGCTCTAACTATTTGTTGTTGTTGATGCGGTTGATCTGAAATTGTTACTATTGGGTTCTGTACTAAGCTGATGGTATTTTGTTGTGCAACCGGTTTTAATTGTAAGAATACCTTGTAATGGGATTTCCGTTTCACCACCTAGACAGTCCACATGCAATGTCGAATTTTTAAATATTTTGAAAATCCAATTTTAAATATTTCCTGAACCACTATCATTTAAAAAAACTTCCGATGATTCACTGTGGATAAATTGTATTTCTGATTAGATCACCAGCTTATTGTCAATGATAAAACCTCTTGCCTCCATAAGGCTGTATGCAACACCTAACTGACTGTCGCTGTGCTGGCCAGAAATTTGAAGGTTTGCAGGTAGTTTTTCCTTAATAAACATTAATTCTGTACTTAGTTGCGTGGGAGTCAAAAGCGCTGATCCTTCTAATCCTTCTGTGATTCAAGTCTATTAGCAACTCAATTATGGAATTTTGTATGCTTTCACATAAGGTGATTTGTATTACCAAATTTGAAACTGGATAGCAATTTTATCTCAATTAATGTCTTTTATTATCTCAGAATGATATTTGTTTATCTGAGTTCTTATGTTTATAAATTGCATACTAACCTCATTCACAGTCTTATTTATAATGTCTGCTGTAGAATTAATCACAGAAATCTGCACCTTGAGTCTGTCCTTAATGTGTTTCTGGTTGTTAAGGAACGCGTTAAAGTTAGATTCCATTTATTCTTGGTCATCAGCATCCATCAAACCAAATAGCATTTTGTAAATGGGACCAACCCATTCTAAAGGTGCTATTTTCTACCTCTTATTGTACTCGTGATTATGGGTTATTGCTCCATAGCGGCTTCCAAGTGACAGTGATATTACATTGCATGCGTTCTTCGAATTGTGTTAACAGATGACACTGATCCTTTATTTTATGCAGGTAATTCCGTATTATATTCATCTGTTCAAAATATGCATGGGGATCATAGTATATTACTAAATTCAAAGTAGAGGTAATTACGTCCATTTTTCCCAGTGAATCCAAATATATTGCTGTATTTTCAGCAACAGTTGACTCACCGTTGTACTTCTGCTTGTTACTATATTCAAGGCGTTGACTAATTGCTTGGCGTAATACAAAACAGCACCAGAAGTATAAGACCCATTACGTTCATCTTTGGTCTGTTTATTTTATACTTCAGTTTCTGCATGCTTGCTAGTCTTCGTAATCTCCTTCTGCTGACGTGACCCAAGGACATAATTTTTGAATTGGTTTTTCAGTGTATCATTTTTAGTCTTAATGTTACCACACGGTCTTAATGTTGGTGCTCTTATCCGAGTAGTAATGTAGACATTTTCCACGTCTACTAAAAATTTTCTTCAAATCAAATCTGCTAAAAATGCTTCAGTGTACAAAGTAAACTAGAATAATAATTTATTAAATTTTCCACGAATTCATTTTGGCCTTGTGACGTAAAAAGCATCGTTACTGATTCGGGCTCCTATTAGTTTTCTAGTAAAAAAAACCTTTTTGGCCCATTCCACTAAATTTCTGTATTCAATAATTTAGTAGGTGTAATACCTCTTGATGCCACATCTGCTGGATTATCCGTTGTGTTTACGTACCTCCAAGTTGCATGTGGGGTCAGTTTTTTATGTCATCAACGTGATTGTTAATCCATTTTAGTGATATTGTTGAATCACTCCGTGCGCATATTTTATAACTCCTGATGGTTTTACAAATTTTACTTATTAGTTTCACTAGTAGTAGTAGTTCCAAGCTAGCAATAGTTCCAATTTTGGCAGGGTTTTCCGATTTTTAAGACACTAACGTTTTTAATAAATACCTTCGATCATTTCTGTAGATCGTTCGATAGGTACTCATCCCGCCCAGAATTCAGAGTCCAAAGCTTTTGCATTTACAATATAATTTGGCAGTAATTGTGATCACTGGCCAGCCCAGTGAAGCAAATACTTGAGCAATTTATGATAAAATACTTATTTTTGTAATTTTCTTTGCACTTGCCATATTAATTTTGAACTGGTATTGTTCGACTTGAACTTTGGGTTTAAATTTTCGCACCACAGCGTCATCGAGTCCATAAAGCTTTGTACTGATCTTGGTCCGTGGTACTCAAAACATTTGCAATATATATTCTCCACCTCAGTTGTGGCAAGAATATTTGTAGTAGATGCCTTTGTGGACGTTTAGTGTCTAGATGTTGAAGCTCATGATGATTTTTGTCACATTGTTTACATTTTATGCTGCTGCTACAAGTTTCTCCCCATTTGTGGCTAAGACACTTGTAAGAAACTTTGCTTTCTCTTGAGTATTTGCATCTCTCTTCAAAAGAAATGCTCCTGAATTTTCCTTGAAAATGAAATAAGGCCATAAGTGGATTATGGCGTTAGTTCATATGGCCTTAGTTCATGGTACCTTAAAAATGAGTTATTCATGAATGGACCAGCATAATCCAAATGTAAACGCTCCCATGGCCCCTTAGGGTAATCAAGATATACCGGAACTTTCTTCACAACTTTTGCATACAATATCTTTGTGTATGTTTTTCCACCACACATAGCGCCTGGCTAAGACTTGTTTCTTTAAGATATTTGGGATCATGATTCATATGTTTTTAAAAATATATCCGTTTTGTTAAGAAAACTCTGTAGCATTTCCTTCGTTTGGCAAATGATTTCCTGATTGTAGAGCAGTATAATATGGAACACATTCTGAATGTTTTAGTGATTCTTTCTTAATTTCATCTCTTATCATTGGCAAAACTGAAATGTGATTCATCAGGAAAGTTGAGCTGCTATCGAGGTTATCATTTATATCAGAAAACGCTATACTAAATATAATATAAACAAATGGGACAATAAACCCTACATAACAAACAGACACAAAATACCAAATAGCATGCAAGCACCAACTGTAACTGTAACTGTTGCGACACATAGTCAATCGCTGACATTATAATAAATGCAAACAAACATACATTACTAGGCATAAAATAAACTCTACACAACAAACAAACTCAAAATACTGAACATAGGCCAATGTCCGTTGTTCCACATTGCCTTACACAAGACATAGAAAACACTCGACCTCATAGTGAGTGGACAGCATATATAAACCAAAACGGAACTCCTCAGTGTTGAGTTGTCTCTCGAATTTTGTCCAGCCCGGATACGAACCATAATATTTAATAATAATAATAATAAAAGATATAAATAAAAATAAACGATTCACTTTTATTACTTTTTTTGTTATTTTCGCACTAAGTTGTGTATTTCCAAAAAGAGAATATTGTGAATAAAGTGTATTTTAGAATACGAAAGCACAAGAACATATTGTGAATAAAGTGTCTTTTAGAATTCGAAAGCACAAGAGCATATTGTGATTAAAGTGAAAAAGGAAAAAGGTGGAACAGTGTTTTGCGGTGGAACCAAGACGAGGAAATTCAACACCATCATTACCATCATCACCATTGGACACAACAGCGCAGCGCACAACAGGCTCCAGCCAACAAGACATCAAGACCCCACACTCCACAAAAGTGAATTTTTTTTTTCTTTTTTTCTCCATTTATATATATATATTTTTTTTTTTTTACATACATATTTCATATATATACTTATATACAAATGTGATAATAAGATTATAAGAAGAAAGAACTAAGTAATGAACAAGTGATAGGAGATATAGAAGCAGGGATAGACCGGTTAAGGGCTCAATCAGCCGAAATTTCCAATTTGGTACAAGGCCTCAAGTCCGAAACAGAGATGTTAACTTTAAATATTGACCCCGTGAAATACCTTACAAATTTACCAGAATACTCGGGAGATTATCGAGAATTACAAAATTTCATAGATTTAATCGATAAAATACACCCAATCTTAGGATCTTCTCAGACCTCATTAAATCAAGGTGCAAAGGCAAAGCAAGGGAAATATTAAAAATCAATGTTACAACATGGAACGACATGAAATCAATTTTGACGAATAATTTCGGCGACAGAATAAGCGTTGACGATTTATTCGATGAAATGCGAAGCCTTCCTGTACGTTCAACTTTTGTCGAATATTATAACTCAATCAAAAGGCGTCTTCGTTGGTCGACACCAAACTTCCGAACGAACAAAACACTGAGAAGTTATTTAGTTTAGGATGGATTAGAGGATGCTTAGCCTTCATTGCTTATTCACAAAAAATATCACTTGATTCGCACTACGGTTGAATACAGAGTGATCTTTGTGAATATCAATAACTACACGCCTTATCACAAAAAGAAATAACGGTATAAAAGCCAAACGTTTGTTCGGTTATATTTTTGCATCATTATCAAGTGCATTACATATTACATACGTACAAACATAGATATTTCGCAAAGTAAATAATTTACTGCAACAAATTGGAACATGTGAATTTTCTATAATGCGAATTAGTGAAACTTTGTTATTAATGGGAACTTTGTAATTTTGTGATGAGTACTGTGGATGAAGAGTATTGATGACATAGGCGCCGAAGTTGTGTGAGCGGGACCTGCCGCCTGCGGAAAGAGAGTTGAAATCCCTTAATCCCGCGAAGCGGGTCATTTGTACTCTCAATTAAGAAAACTATTGATATAGGCGTCTGCGAGATGTTTAAACAATACTCATTAACTTATTCGAAGGAAGACTACGTACATAAATGCCAAAAAACAAAACTAAAGTAGTAATTTCAATTTCAATTTGCTCAAAAACTAGAGGACATAAAGCCATGCGGTTTTATTGTGTTCGATTCAGAATTGATATGCGCATTAATACAAAAAACCAATTGGGCACATCATCTAACAATTTTGAATAATATTGATTTAAAAAATTTTTTTTTTCATTTTTACCAAAAACTTAAGTTTGAATGCGTATTATTCAAAAACTATTCACACGAATAATTTGATGTAAATTTTATGTTAAAGATCAAACATACAGACTTTCAAATCCTGTATAGTACTTTATTGTAAGTCTTGCCGTTGTTTTTTAATGCCGTTGTTTTTTAATAATTTCTTTCCCATTTTAAGTATTTTTTTTCTAAAATTGCCCCTAACTCCTAAACGGGGCGAAATAGACCCCCCTTCCCATAGTAAAAAATGCTAGTTTTTAATCCCTATACAAAATACCGTTATCAATTCTTGGAGCCAAAGTTATCGTTCTCTCTCCCAAAATGCCCAGAACTAATGAGATCGATTTTATATTGTAGAAACCAAGACTCTTTGGAAGAAGCCATAAACATACTTCATGAAGCAGGGTACGCTTATCATAATATACATTCAATTACCCAAATGAAACAAAATAGGAAACCCATCAAATTATCCAAACCTAAAAATCCGTCTACAGATATGAATCACCAAATAATAACCTAAACCCCCAAAACTCCAACAGAAATACCGACAATATAAGGTCTGAATGCCCTAATTCTTATAATCAAGAATTCCAACCCAGGCAAATCCAAAATGAACACCCCATTAATAATAACCAATATTCAACCACGAATCTTAACACAGGAAATACAAACTACTCTCGTAATTACCCTAATCAGAATAACACCCAATCATCGATTCATAATGTTTTCACTAACCCATCTCCCCACCATAGAAATCAAACTGTAGAACCAATGGAGGTAAATAATCAAAACGTTGTTGATGTAGGAAATTTTCGAGTAGACCCTCTTGCAAGCTCCCCTACATAACGATACAAGCTAAATATTTCTTAATAGATTCAGGAGCCTCAACCTCAGTGGCCAACCCTGAAACCTTCTAACCACACCTTATCAAAAATCTCAAGAAACCAATTATTATCCGATCTTTAAACAAAGATACAATAGTTACACAAAAGGCGACTATTCAAAGTCAACAACTAATCAAATCGTTATCAGGTAGTCTAGACTTTTTGGTTTACCCATCCCATCAAAAATATGACGGACTTATAGGGAGCGATATTTTAACAAAAACTAACGCAATAATCAATTTCAAAGAAAAAATTCTCGTAATTAACGGCAGTAAGATCTAACTCAATTTTTCCCCAACGAAAGAAAAAAGTATCTTTCCATTAGACCCAAGCGAAGAAATACATGTAGGATCACAGTTAACAAAGAATGCGAACAGTTTCGTACCTGAAACAAGAATAAGTGATCACGTTCAACTGTGTGAAGGCGTTTACAACATTACAGATTATAAAGCGTTAACAAGGATCAATAACGCTAATAAAGAACCCTTGATTTCAAATTTCTCTACCCCTTTTGAGACAATCGACGTTGAGGAAATACATGATTTCCATAACTTCGAACCTCAAGATATTAAACACAATGAAACAATCGATAAAGATAAACTTCCTAAAGATATTCGAATGAACCATTTAAACCCGGAAGAAAAGGGAATGATAAAATAAGTCATACTTTTATACAAAGAAATAAAACATAAAAAACCTATAACAAACCAATTCAGTCAACAATTTGTAGGTATCCATACTTTCATAAAGCAGAAATTCAGAGGTAAATTCAAGATATGCTAGAAACCGGAATCATAAGAGCTAGCTCAAGTCCATACAACAGTCCAGTATGGATCATTCACAAAAAAGACGACGCATCGGGAAAATTTAATGGCGGCTAGTCATAGACTATAGACGATTGAACGAGAAAACAATCGATGACCGATACCATCGAAGAGATCGTCGATAAATTGGGCAGATGTAATTACTTTTCAACTTTAGATTTGAAAAGTGGATTTCATCAGATCGAAATGGAGGGAACGTATATTCAAAAAACCGCATTCTCAGTCGATCACGTGCATTACGAATTTTGTCGAATTTTCTTTGGGTTGAAAAATGCCCCGAGCACGTTCAGACTTATGGACCAGAGAGCATATCGATAAACAATGCCTTGTCTACATGGACGACATCATTATCTTTTCAAATGGACTGAAAGAGCATATCCATAATTTAAGTTTGATTTTTAAGAAATTGGAGCAAGCACGCCTCAAATTCCAATTGGATAAATGTGAGTTTTTAAGAAAGGAAGTGGAATTCCTGGGTCATGTGGTGGGTGAACAGGGGATCCTTCCAAATTCAAAGAAAATCGATGTCATGAAGTATTACAAAATACATAGAAGCCAGAAAGAAATAAAAAGATTTTTGGGAATAGCCGGATATTACAGAAAATTTATTCAGAATTTTACTGAAATGGCTAAACCCATGACTAACTTTTGAAAAAAAACGTAAAAATTAACATAGAAAATAAAGATTATATAAAGAGCTTTGAAACTCTCAAATAAAAACTAATCACCGCACCTATCTTACAATATCCCGACTTTAACAAAATATTCGAAGTAACAGCAGATGCAAGTCAATACGCCATCGGAGGTGTTTTATCCCAAGAAAACAAACCCATCAGTTATGTTTCCCGAACATTAAATCAACATGAAATAAATTATTCAGTTATTGAAAAAGAATTGCTTAGCATAGTATGGTGTTTGAAACAATTCCGACCATATATCTTCGGAAGAAAAATTAAATTTCACACTGATCACCAGCCTCTAGTCTGACTCAACAATATGAAAGAACCAAATAGCAAACTCATAAGATGGAAACTGCAACTAGATGAATACAATTATGAAATACTTTACAAAAAACGCTAAGATAACAAAGTCGCGGATTTCAACTTTAAAATCCATATAAACACACCAGAGGATGAGCAAGATACTGAAAACTCAACGAATATGAGTAACATAGCCCAAACGATAACACCAATAAATATTTACAAATATCAACTTATAATTAACGAAATTACTTCAGGGTCTTTATATATAAAAAATAAAACAATCTTCGAGAAAAATAGGAAGATTATAGGCATGAGGAAAGTCGACGAAGATAGTACCTATAAAACAAATAATAAAAAATCACTTCAATCCAAACAACGTTACAGCCATTCTAGTAAATGATGCAGTATTCCAGAAAATAAGAAAAGTACATCAAGAACACTTTAGAGCACATAAGGTAGTAAGATGCAGCAAAATAATAAAAGACATTGAAGATGTAAACGAACTTGAAAAAATAATCGAAGATAACACTTACAAAATAACGATTGGGGAATCTAAGAGGTATATGAAGAACTAAAACAAAACTTCTGCTACCCAAACATGAAAATAAACATCTCAAAAGTTATAAACAATTGTGAAACATGTATTTTAGGTAAACCCCGCAAAAATTCCTTTCAAAAAAAACTCCAACCGAACCCAACCAGATCATACACTTAGATGTATTTTATTCAATCAATAAATCACTTTTTGTTACAATGATAGACAAGTTTAGCAAAATAGCCCTCTTTACCAAAATAGAAAACAGAAGTGAACGAGAGTTTTGGAAAGCAATACTAAAATATATAAGCATCTATGGACATATAGAAAAAATTATGACTGACAACGAATTACGAGTAGGAATGAAATCCAAATTAATGCGAGATTTTCTCAAAGAAAAGAAGATCGAAATCCATTTCACCTCCAATTCAAACCACAGTGGTAACGCAGACATCGAGAGGCTGCATTCTACTATTAATGAGCACCTTAGGCTTCTAAAATGCAGAAAAAAACATTTGCCCATCGAAAAACAACTTATTCTCATAAACGGTTACTATAATAATAGTGTTCATTCAACAACCAAACGTAAACCATTAGATTTTGTACAGGGAAAGGTAAAACACGAGGAATATCCACAAATTCGAGACCTACTTTTTCAAAAGAAATCCAATGCAATAGTTAAAGTTAATAAAACTAGAAATAATGTCATAATTGAACCAGGAATAAATTTTATTAAGGAAATAAGAGGAGGAAAAAACCACCCTCATTATAAGAATATAGATTGCGAATTTTTAGATGAAGACCATGTAAAAGATAAGACAAATAACCTTAAATATTGCAAAAGTCATGTAAAGAAGAAACGAAAATTTCAAAATAATAACGCTCTTTAGTTTAATGTATTTAGTAACTATAGTACTATTAGTACTATCACAGGTAACAAAGATGTCAATACTGGGGATAATATTGTTCCTATCTCTTCAAATTAATGGACAAGTTAGTTAGTTAGTTAGTTTTATATGTCTTTTATTTCGATTTTAAAATCATTACATTAATTAATTATATTATCTAAGTCTATTATGGTTTGGCCTATGGCCGTCTACCAGATTGACATTACATTTCATACATTTATATTGTGATAACCACTTAAATGTGAGCAGCGACATCTAGCAGAAAATGTCGATACTCGAAGACCAGAAGATTTCGATACTGGAATAACAAAGTCTCGACTGGAGAGTGGAATCGAATCTTTAGCAAATTGGAAATTGTATGGGACGCTGGATGGCGAGGATGGTTCTCGAAGTATGTCATTCGAGTATAAATACCAGCATCCCGAAGGTATGCAAATCAGTTCTAAAGTGTAATTTGAAGTGTTAATTAGGAGAAGTGATTAAGTGGTTTAAGTAAAAGATAAGAAAAGTATAAGTGGTTGAGAAATTGAATTGTACTGAGAGAAAGAATTAAATAGTGAATTGTAACTGTACTGAATAAAGGGATTTGTATTGAAAAGAATAAGTTCTATTATTTGTACCCACACAAACATTTTACATTGGTGTCAGAAGTGGGATAGGACTTATTGTGTGTAAAAAAAAAAGTGTTTTCTGACTATTTGAAAAAGCTAGAATGGGTCGAAAACTATTGCAGTTGACCCTCGTCCAACTCAAATCCGAGTTGAACAAGAGAAGCCTCGGCGCCAGTGGAGGAAAAAGTTACCTGGTGCTCCGTCTTCAGGAGCCTTTGAACAACGAGGGACATGATCCTGATGCATATTCCTTTGATGTTGACGAGGATGAACAGACAAGTACCGGCAGTGACATGGCTGCGATGATGCAACTCCTCTTGTTAAAAATGGACGAACAGAAGAATAGTCTCGACCAACAAAAGAAAAATCTGGAAGAACAGAAGAACAGTCTGGAACAAAAAATGGACGAACAGAAGAGCAGTCTCGACGAACAAAAGAAAAATCTAGAAGAGCAGAAGAGCAGCATTGAACAAAAATTCAACGAACAAACCAACAATCTGCACGGTCTTCAACAGAAAATGGATGAACAAAAGAATAATCTGGAAGAACAAAAGAACATTCTCCAGCAAAAATTCGAAGAAATCGATGACAAATTTGAAAGAATAGAGAAGAACGTTGATGACAAATTTGATAGAATAGAGAAGAATGTTGGCGAAAAATTCGAACAAATGGACAGCAAAGTTGAACAACTGGCAAAAGAGCTCGACACAGTGCGAAAACAGAAACTGCGAGAATGTTCTTTAAGCGGTCCAAGGAGAAAAGATTTAAAGCCTCCCTCATTCGATGGCCAGACCTCATGGTCTACTTATAAGAAGCAGTTGGCTGAATTGTTACAAACAATCGATATCGAAAAGAATAGCGACTATATGGCTTTAGTGCAGGCTATGGAGAAACGGTTTGGGGATAGCCACATGCGGGAAGTTTACAAGGTTCAATTGCAAGGCCGTATGCAGCAACGAGGAGAAACACTGCAACAGCTCCAAGCAGACGTGAGTAGACTGGCACATTTGTCATATCCCACCGCAGGCCAAGAAATAATCGACGAAATGGCAAAGGACGCATTCATCGGGAGAATTGCAGATTTGAAGCTACAATCAGCAGTAAGGATGGCCGGGAAAAGAACCTTTGCTGAAGAAGTTGCCTTCGCTCTGGCGATGGAAGCATCCAATCAGGCTTCCAAAGGAATGCATTTCGTCAGGGAAATAGTATCTGGTGAATGCTCCTGCTCAAGACCAACTACTATGCAACGAAATATCCCGCGGGAGAGACGAAGGATGCGCTGCTGGAACTGCGATAAAGTAGGACATCTGGTGGCTGATGGCTGAGGAGGACCAGCGATTGTTTTGACAAAACTTGGTTAGGTGGTCTATGGAGTAGACAACAATCGGGGACAGGTACAAAACCAGCACATGTACTTCGCGCAGGAGACCCCGATGAATGATCTGGAGAGACTTGTTCACGACTACGTCACCAATGAAAGTCTAGGCATTCGAGATGTCGAGCACAAAGAATCAGCAGTGGACATTCGTGCAAAGAACCCGTTAGAACGTACCACTTCGCGTAAAGGACAACGCTTTGAAACGAGGTTGTTATGGAAGGAGGATAATATTGTTTTACCATCGAGCTTGAGAGGAGATTCTTGGCCCTAGAAAACAAATTTCGGTGTGACGATAGTTACCACTGGGATAACCTGATTACGAAAAGGGTATTCGACGAAGTTAAGTGAAGATAAATCATCAATGAGAGGCCCCCGTACTTGGTACTTACCTCACTTTGGGGTTTATAACGCCAATAAGCCAGGGAAATTGAGAATTGTTTTCGACGCTGCTGCGGAGGCCAACAATCTTTTACTTAACTCTGCCTTACGGCCAGATCTGGACACGGATTTGGTCGCAGTCTTAATAAAATTTAGGCAAAGGCCAACTGGTGTCTGCGCAGATATCATAGAAATGTTCCATCAAATTATGGTGATTCCAGAGGATCAGGATGCGCAGCGGTTCTTGTGGAGAGCAAACCGGAGTGAACCCATAAGTGAATATGTTATGAAAGTGATGACTTTTGATGACGTTAAGAATAAAAACGCGGTGCAATTTCAGTCCGAGTTTCCTGAAGCTATTGAAGCAATCTTAAACAATCATTACGTTGACGACTCCGTCCATTGTTTTGCTGATGAAGATGAAGCTATAAAGATTTCTGAGGAGGTCGTACGAATTCATGCGAGAGGAGGATTTGATTTACATCGGTTTATTTCCAACTTGAAGCTGGTGAGTGACAGGTTTAACAGAAAACAGTCATCAACATCAAGATAAGTCTTGAAAGAGGAGATGCCGGAAACTACCAAAAATGTTTTAGGGTTGTACTGGGACACCAGCCACGATACCTTGAATTTTCGAATGGCCTTTGGGAAAGTGGTCCCTGGAGTTTTAGAAGGAGTCAGACGACCTACGAAACGAGAAACTTTGAGCGTCACGAAAACCGATTTCGACCCATTCGGGTTAGCAGCTGAATACTCACTGATTGCGAAGGTGATGTTGCAGTCAATTTGGTGTTCCAAGACAACATGGGATGAGACGATCTCCGACGACGCCTACCGATTGTGGTTGAAATGGGTAGAGAAGTTGAAAGAACTCAAACTTTTATCAATATCGTGCTGCTATGGGGATGCCATTTTTAACAGTTTAGTGGAGTTGCATGTGTTCGCTGATGCCAGTGATATCGCTTATGCGGCCGTGGAATACTGGAGGATATATGCGGGGTTGACAAAATAGAAGATACCGTTTGTGGCAGGGAAAACAAAATGCGCTCCACTTAAGTTAACTTCCATTCCACGTTTGGAGCTGCAGTCCGCAGTGCTAGCCACACGTCTCCGCCAGCTTATTCTGCAAAAAAATAATATTGTACCACAAAGAGTAGTCATGTGGACCGATTCGCGTACCGTGCTTTCCTGGATAAGGTCAGACCATAGACGGTACAAGCCTTATGTTGCGCATCGAATTAACGAGATCCTAGAGAGCAGTGACCTAAATGATTGGAGGTGGCTTCCAAGCGCGACCAACCCGGTGGACTTTGGTACTCGCTTAAAAGACGGAAAGCGTGATTCACTTTGGATAACCGGACCAACCTTCCTGGAAGGCCCAAAATCGGATTGGCCCATCAGTCAACCTAGCGCAACAACCAACGAAGAACTACGAACAAAATTTACATCCCTTCATATAAACTCAGTTTGCGCGGACTTCCAAAAATTTTCTTCCTTCGCTAAGTTGAGACGAGTGATAGCGTGGATACTGCGTTTTCGCAACAACTGTCGCTTAGCGCCATATGACAGGGATCGTGACTGGCTGAAGGCATACGAACTGGAGAACGCAGATTTGGCGATATTTCGCAGCGTTCAAATGGCCACATAGCGGAAGGCTACGCGAAAGTGAAAGAGCTCCTAAAAGAAACGACGACGGAGCACTACTCATTCACACCAAAGTGTGAAAAGCGGCAATCGATGCTGATGAAGGGGTTGGAACCGTCTTCTGATTATGGGGAGATCCTGGCACTGCTCAAAGAGAAGGAGTGCGAAGGACTCAAGTTTGTGGGGGTAAAGCCACTTACCACAGCTAGAGCCAGGCGGGAGAAACGGAGTCTGCCGTTCTTCCTGGTGCAGCTCAGTCCCGAAAGTCGTCTGGATAGTCTACGGAGTATCAATGACCTAGACTACCAGGTTATTCACTGAGAAAAATTAAAAAGGAGCGAAGGTGTTCTACAAAGCGTTCGCTGCCAGAGGTTCGGGCACGCCGCTTCGAAATGCAGCCTCGATGCGTGAAGTGCGCAAAGAACCACAGCTCCGAGGAGTGTGCTCTAGGTAGGGACGGAGCATCCGATAGGACGCAGCTCTCGTGCGTGTTATGTGGGAACGTAGGACACACCGCAAACTATCGGGGTTGCCCTAAGTTCGCCGACATTAAAAAAGCAAAACTGGCAGCAGAAGGCGGAGGCCAAACGTCCACCTGTTAAGTTTCAAACACCAGCCGTTACGTCCCAAATTTCCTACGCCCAAATGGCGTCAGGTAGGGGGCTACGATACAGCAAGCGACTGTTGTTTCTCCGGCGCCAATTCCGAGAACAACGGAAGCTGCACATAACATCCTGGCCATCTTGGTCGCAATCCAAAGGCAGTGCCTCAGCTGCAACATCAGGTACTGGATGGTCTAAGGAGCATCAAAGTCCTAGACTACCAGGTTGTACACTGGGAAAAATTAAAGAGGCGCGAAAACATTTTACAATGTGTTCGCTGCCAAAGGTTCGGGCACGCCGCGTCGAACTGCGAAATGCAGCCTCGATGCGTGAAGTGTGGAAAGAACCACAAATCCGAGGAATGCGCTCTGGGAAAGGACGGAGCGTCGGAAAAAAGCCAGCTCTCTTGTGCGTTATGTAGGAACACGGGACACACCGCAAATTATCGGGGTTGTCCCAAATTCCAATACATCAAAAGAGTAAATCTGGCTCGGCAGCAGAAAGTAGAAGTTAAACGTCCACTCGTGCAGACACAAACACCAGCCGTTACTCCCCATGTTACCTACGCCCAAATGGCGGCAGGTAGGGGAAATACGGTACAGCAACCAAAGGTAGCTTCTCAGGCCCCAGCGCCTAGAGCACCGGAACCTGTACCTGACATGCTGGCTATCTTGCTCTCTATTCAGAGGCAGATGGCTCAGCTTCAGCGTCAAATACAGGAACAGGCTAAGCGGGTAGATCAAATATACGCGCTGCTGCCGGGCCTAACGCACCTCCAGTCGTAATGGGTACGTACATGGCGGAGCAAACCCTGAAGGTCCTTGCAGTGAATGTTAATTCACTGATTAGGTTCGAACGAAGATCCACACTATTTAAGTTGCTTAAAGACCAAGCCCCTGATGTGCTTTTGGTTAGCGAAACTAAGCTTACAAAAAGACACAAAATGAGACATAGAAGATACAAAATAGTACGGAGAAACCGACCCAACTCCATTCAGGGAGGTGGCGTTGCGATTTTCGTACGAAAAGGTATACGTTTTAAAAGAGTATACAGTCGTGTAGTACGTAGGTTCCAGGTGCTGGAAGCATGCATCGTGTATATCCCTCTCCGTAGTGGAAAGCGGTTGTACATGGTGTCTGTCTATGCACCTAAGGCTACTCAATCCACCTTATTTATCTCAGAGCTCGAGACACTTTTTCGATTTCTGAGGCTGGAATTGGAAGACAACTATTTTATTATCGGCGGAGATTTCAACGCCAAACATAGTGATTGGGGAAATAATACACCAAATACTAGAGGGAACCTACTATTCAATTGGTGGGGTCAACACAGTGTGATGTATCGACGCGGCCTTAAGGCGACGGACAGTCCTTCGTTTCCTAGACACGGATCCTATTTGGATCTCCTGCTGTTCGACACACGAATACACCTGACATGCACAAACCTGTTGGTTTGTCTAAACCATAAACTGTCTACGCACTTTTGTGTATGACAGTGACCATTGCGGACTCAGTACCGAAATAACCGTTCCCAACGAAGCTGCGGAATTGGACGAGTTTGTTCAAAGGCATGCCTACAATTATAGTAGGGTGCGTTGGACAAGCTTCTCCAGAACAATGACGAGAGAACTCTCCTCGAATTCGCTCTACCCACCGTCCAATAGAAATCTGTCAAACGAGGAGATTGACAGGTATCTAAAACTAATGGACGAGACAATTAAACGAACAATGGACAAAACGATACCTCGGTACCAACACACTGACGAAGAAGACATATTCCGCAACGCAACTATTGACGCACTGCACCGACATAAAAGTAGACTGCTGTCAAGACTAAAAACCTTGTACAGACAGTTTACTGACAGACATAACCCGGAGATCATGACACTTAAGTCGTCGATCAAAAACCTCCAAACATTAATAAAAGAAAATTACAGAGCATCTGTAAGTTTGTATTGGAACAACAAAATTCGGGCTGTAAACACCAGCAACCCGAATATGTTCCCGCAAATAAATAAAATATTTCGGAGGAAAGATCACAACGACCTTTCGTGTCTTAAAATCGCCCGAACTACGGACAACGAGAACATACTTATAGCAGCAGGCATCGATCCAAATGAGGCTGTTGATGATGACAACTTCTTTGTGATCGAGGATCCGCAGGAGAAGGTAGAGGATATAGGAGCGACTTTCCAGGAAGTATATAAGGCGAATGACATCATTGGCCCGAACCACGACCTGGAAAATCGAGTCCTTGTGCACAATTTCTACCTTCGAAATGAAATAGTGAATTGGCGATTCGAGAGCTCGGGTTTCACTCAGTTCAGTGACGAGTATATGGCAAATAATGTCATCACCAATGAAATGGTACTACCACCGTTCATTTCGAAGGCAGAGCTCCAAACGATCTTCGAATCGCTTAGAAGTAAGAAATCAGTGGGAACCGATGAAATACCGAACATTGTGCTTCGACATCTCCCTCTAGAAGCGGTGAACATTTATACCACCCTGTTTAATAATGCAATGAATAATGCACATTATCCAGCGCATTGGAAAACTGCGGTGGTACATCCCATCCCCAAAAGGGATAAAGACACATCCAATCCGGCGAATCTCCGGTCGATCAGTCTCCTTCCAAACATCAGTAAGGTTTTCGAGAAGGTGATCAATAGAGTCCTGACTAAGTGGGTCGAGGACAAACATATAGTTCCGGATAATCAATTCGGTTTCAAGGCGGGGCATGATGTTATTCATGCTGCGTCTAAACTGGTTTCTGATATCCAATGGAACAAAGGCAAGAATCAGTGCACTGGTGCCTGCCTGATTGACTTGGAAAAAGCCTTCGATACCGTATGGTTAGAGGGACTCTTTTTCAAGCTGGACAGGTTGGGCATTAGTAAACCATTGCTGTATATTCTTTTTGATATGCTTTCCAGTAGACAGTTCATCGTGAAAAATGGCGATGTGACTTCTGCTGGAAATTGTACTACGAAGGCGGAACAATTCAACTCTATAACTCAACTTGCAATTAAGTATTTATATAATTCTAAGTAATGAATTGTAGCTTAAGCATTATATGTTGGAATGCTAGAAGCATTCGAGGGAAACTCTTAGAATTTAACTCTTTCCTTAGTACATTTAATATTGACGTAGCATTAATCTGTGAAACTTGGCTAAATTCAAATGATCGTTTGTCTAATTCTGTTTATAAGTGTTATCGTTTGGATAGGGAAGAGAGAAGTGGTGGTGGTGTTGCCGTGCTAATAAAACGCACTATTAAACACGAGGTACTTCCTATTACTTATTTGAAATTAATTGAAGCCATTGGTATTGAAGTTCCTTTTGTTAATGGACACACATTGAAAATTTATAGTGCTTATTTTCCGGGTGGAGTAATCACACCTCAAAAAAGATTTGATCTCCGGAGTGATCTCCTAAGGCTAGTTAATACTAACGATCTATTCCTAATAGGTGGTGATTTTAATTGCAGGCATAGGCACTGGGGTTGTATGAGGGCAAATGCATGGGGTAACATTCTTAGAGATCTCAACGTAAGACATCCGTTTGAAATCCTCTTTCCCGATAGTCCTACACACATTCCATCTAGTAGGAACAGAAACCCTTCTACGTTGGACTTATATCTTACTAATATGCCTGATCTTTTTACTTCCCCTATAACCCTCAACGAACTCAGTTCCGATCATCTACCTGTTAAGTGTTGTGTGAAAACTTCTCCAGTGCAGTGCGCAAATCAAGTCTATGACTTCAAAAATGCCAACTGGAACTTATTTAGAAGAATAATAAGAACTAATCTTGAAAACTCTTTGATTCAAAATAGCAACATATCTGAAATTGATCAAAATGTAGAAGCTTTTACTTCTGCGATCTTAGAAAGCGTAGAACATTCAGTGCCAAAGAAAACGGTCGCAAGATGTGCATCCAATGTTCTTCCCCAATTTATTCTCCAGATAATAAAACTAAGAAACACTTGTAGATCCAGGTGGAAACGTACAAGAAATGTGTCTTATCTCGAGGATTACAATAAAATAAATTCTTTGGTAAAATATGCAATAAATAACCATAGAAACCAATCGTGGAACTATAGACTACAGGGTCTAAATAAGGGCAGCAAGCCATTCTGGAATATCGTTAAGGTAGTGAAGAAAAAGAACACTTACATTCCTCCACTTAAGGTTGGCAATTCTTCGTTGGCTTCTTGTTGTGATAAAGCAAATGCGCTGGCAATCAACTTTTTCAAAAGTCATTCGACTGGTAGAAACGTAATTCCAGTTACGCATATTGAATCTTCCGTAGAACAATCACTAAACATCCTCAATTCACAGTCATTATTTAGTAACATTAAGCTTATACATCTTAATGAATTGAAGGATATTATACGTAGTTTGAAAACTAGAAAATCGTCTGGCTCAGATGGGATTAAGAATCAGTGCCTCAAAAATCTCCCTGATTTTGCCCTTATGAAGTTGATGGATGTGTTCAACAACTGTCTTAGATTAGCATACTTTCCTAATAAGTGGAAAGTAGCCAAGATAATTCCAATCTTAAAACCGGGCAAAGCTCCAAATTTACCTTGTAGCTACAGGCCAATTAGTCTGCTAAGCTCTCTTAGTAAGTGCCTGGAAAAAATTATAAAAAAAAGAATTGTATCTTTTGTCGACGAAAATGCAATTTTGCCTCCGGAGCAATTTGGGTTCAGGGCATTTCACAACACTACTCACCAAGTTCATCGTATCACAAAAGATATTAAAAATAACCTTTCAGAGGGCAAAAGCACTGGTATGGTAATTTTGGACGTAGAGAAAGCTTTCGACACCGTTTGGCATAATGGTTTAATACATAAACTTCTAAGATTTAATTTCCCGTTGTACATAGTTAAAATTATTCAATCGTTCCTGTCATCCCGAAGTTTCAATGTATCCATCAACCAAAGTCTTTCAGACAATCATTTGATTAATGCTGGTGTCCCGCAAGGATCTGTTCTTGGTCCAGTCCTCTTTAATATATATACTTCCGATTTCCCCAACTTGACAAACTGTAACATTGCCTTATTCGCTGACGATACTTGCATTTATTCTTCAGATGCAATTGGTTTTAACATTGAAACTAATTTGCAATCTGGTTTAAATGCTATTGAAGTATATTGTAGTCATTGGAAAATAAACATTAATGCTTCTAAGACTCAGGCTATCTTTTTTACTCGTAAAAGAAAAGCCTGCTTACTTCCTAGTAACAACCTTCTCATCAATGGTACTCAAGTTGAGTGGAAATCGACTGTTAAGTATCTTGGCATCTATTTAGATAAGCGACTTACATTCAATCTACATGTTCAACAAATCATTAAAAAGGTTAATATGACAATAAGAGTTCTCTACCCATTTATATGCCGGAATTCAAAATTAAGTGACGCCAACAAATTATTAATTTTCAAATCAATATTTCAAGCAATTATGTTTTATGGATCTCCTGTTTGGGGTAAGTGTGCAAAAAGCCATCTGCGCAAGCTGCAAATAGCACAAAACAAATTGCTTAAAATGATACTTAATCTTCCCTGGTTTTTTTCAACAGAGGAACTTCATATAATGGCTAACATTGAAATGGTTTCAGACAGAATTGAAAAACTAAACCATCAATATAATATCTCTTGTTCTTCATCTGACAACCACTTGATTTCAAACTTAGTCTTGTAGGAGTGCAATATAAATTTGTTTCATATTCATATTTATTTATTTACTTATTTATTTATTTACTTAACTATATATTATATATAAATTCATTTATTTATTCATATACTTATTATTATTTGTTTATATATTTATTTATTTATTTATATATTTATTTGTTTATATATTTATTTATTTATATATTTATTTATTTATTTATTTATTTATTTATTTATATATATATTTATTTATTTATTTATTTATTTATTTATTTATTTATTTTTGTTTTTTTTTTGTTTTGTTTGTTCATATATTATATTCCAATACATTTATATTTATTTAATTACTTCTTTATTTATTTATTTGTTTCTCCTTCATTACAATTTTCCTGTTAATAATTTTATTTGTGTAACTTCTCACAAATTAATAATCTTTATTTTTGAAATCAAGTGTTGAAACCGCTTCTCCCTTCCCCCTGCGAATTTTGTTTTAATGAAGGTTTTTAGTGGCTTTTCCTTCAAATTCTAAGTTAATCTGTGATATTATATTTAGTAAAAAATTGTACAAATATTTTAGAAGTAAGGTACCAAGCCAAATCTCTGTATCCCTAAAATTGTATCCTAAAAATTATAATTTCTTGCCACAATAAAATAAAAAAAAATAAAGATCAGGTCCAAAGATTGAGGTCATTAATATACTCTTGCAACGTGATTTCGATAAAATTAAACGATATTGCGATGACTGGAAGTTGAAAATCAATTTTCAGAAGTCGGAAACCATTTTGTTTAGGACGCCTTTGTCTGGGGCCTCTAGGGATACCAGAAAGAATTGGCGAAAGTTCTCGATCGTGGCGCAGCACGGGCAGCCACTTGCTTGTCGAAATGTAGTCAGATACCTTGGGATCTGGCTGGATCAATATCTGTATTTTAACAAACATATAGATGTTGCTCTGGCCAGAGCCAGAGGTGCCTTTGCCCTTACAAAAAGACTGTTTTATAACAGCCAACTCGATGCGAGGGTGAAGGTTATCTGCTACATGGCCCTTATCAGGCCTATGCTTGTATTTGGATGTCCCGTGTGGTTCAACGTGAGAGCAAGTTTATTGGAAAAGATTCGGGTGTTTGAGAGGGCTTGTCTTAGGACTTGTCTTCGCTTATACAGAACACCAGAGTCTGAGTACATAAAATTCTATCCTAATGAGGTCTTATACAATAGGGCGAACCTAATAAGAGTGGACAATTTCGTCATTAAGTTGACTCGAAGGCACATTGCAAGAGCAATGACCTCATCGAACAACCTGATCTCCGGGGCTTACTACCCTAACTATATGTATCATGAGAAAGTTCGCTTTGACGGCTTTGTTCCTCCAGAAGCGTTCCTCTACCTAGATATGAAAGGTCTGATCCAGGACAGATTGGCGGTGCCGCTAATCTTCCATGTTGCTCGAACAGCTGCGGACAGGCGATTCAACTACGACAGAGACGTCGCACATGGCAGTGCGGAGCGTCTCCGGTTCAGTAGGGCGGTAGGGAGTCGCGACATAAGGGATGTTGCACGGCAGCACCAACAATTTTGGTGGCTTATGGGAGGAGAGGAAGTATCTTCGTCGAATTCCTCTAGTACAATATAGCTTCACTCGGAAGCAAAGTCGGTTAGCCTAATTTTTTTTTAGTCCTGGCCGGCTTACATAGATTTAAGTAGGATTAAGGTAGATATAAGAAAAAAAAATAAAAAAAAAAATTTGAAAAAAAAATAAAAAAAAAATTATAAAGAACTTAGATTGGTAACAACTTCTCTAAAAGAACGGAAGAAAGGGTAACGCATCTAGGGACAAAAAAAATAAAAAATTGTATGATATATACAATAAGTTAGTTTAAGTAGGTTAAGTAGATTAAGTAGGTTAGGGTTTATTTATAAGTAGATAGTTTATAAGTTTTAGTTTTTAAGATTTTATAAAAAAGAAAGTCCGTATACTAAGTTTTTGTATTAAATAAAATGTTTTCTTAGTTTTAGTTTAAATAAATATAGAAAAAAAATAAAATTTATAATCGTACGAAACGTCGAAAGACATCAATTAAGTATTATGTTTAATTTAGAGTGCCCACATGGGGCCAGTAAGTTAAAATAAGATAACTTTAATTTAATTAAGCTAATTTTTAAGCGTTTTTTGTATAAGTAATAATGAATTGAAAAGAATAAAAATGCATTTAAAATGAATGAAAATGAATGAATGAATGAATGGCGTCGGTCGTCAAATCGCGGGACGCGAGTTCGATCCCAGGTCGAACTTTTGGAACTTTTTTGTTTTTTTTTTTCAAATTGTGTAAATATACATACATATCATCCAAACAAAACCAACAAGAAATAAGGAAATCACGTGATGGATGGTGGAGAGCGTTTCGCCCTTCCCATAACGGGAGATGAAAAAGGCAACAATAGTGTTGCCGGTGTCGTGGTTAAAAGGAGGAGGAGTTTGAAATCCCCTCCTAAAAAGAGAATAAATGCCGTTCTAACAGAGGACGATGAACATTGTGAGGGGGGCAATAACAACTTTGCTTCTCTAGCGGCATCCGAATCGGAAGATGAGGATGAAATGTTAAAAGACATTAGCGGCAGCAAAGAAAAGCTGCAAGCAAAAATGCTTGCTGTTAAGCTAAAGCAAACTGCACGCAGGCAGAGGGAGAAATTAGAGGCAGAAAGCGCCCAACAAAAAAAGCAACACGAGCAGAAACAACAACTGCAGCAACAACAAAACCAGCAGCAGCAGAAACAACAACAGCTGAAAAAACAGCAGAAGCAGCTGAAGAAAAAAGAAGGAGAAGGTGCCTCCTATCAACACCTATAAACTAGAGGTAAATGAAACCAAGGACCTGTGTAAGTTGGTCATTGGTAACAATTTTAATACTAAGCGATTGGGGAACGATAACTGTAATACAGTGGAGGGCTACACGAAAGTGAAAGAGCTCCTAAAAGAAACCACGACGGAGCACTACTCATTCACACCGAAGTGTGAAAAGCGGCAATCGATGCTGCTGAAGGGGTTAGAACCGTCTTCTGATCCTGAGGAGAACCTTGCACTGCTCAAAGAGAAGGAGTGCGAAGGACTCAAGTTTGTGGGGGTAAAGCCATTTACCACAGCTAGAGCCAGGCGGGAGGAACGGAGTCTGCCGTTCTTCCTGGTGTAGCTCAGTCCCGAAAGTCGTCTGGATAGTCTGGAAATTGCGGAATTGGAGGGGTTTGTCCAAAGATATTCTTCCAACTACAGTAAGACTCCATGTACACGCTTCTCCGCAAACTTGACTAGAGCGCTCTCCTCGAACACGCTCCACCCACCGTCCAATAGGAATTTGTCAAACGAGGAGATCGACAATTACCTAAAACAAATGGACGAGACAATTAAACAAACTATGGACACTACAGTACCGCGGTATCGACGTACAACTGACGAAGACCTGTTCCGCAATCCTACTATTGACGCACTGCACCGACAGAAAAGTAGACTTCTGACAAGACTTAAAAACTTGTACAGACAGTTAACTGACCGACATGACCCGGAAATTAGGACACTGAAGTCGTCGATTAAAAATGTGCAAACGTTAATAAAAGAGAATTACAGAATTTCTGTAAGTTTGTATTGGAACAACAAGGTTCGGGCTATAAACACCAGTAACCCGAATATGTTCCCGCAAATAAATAAACTATTTCGGAGAAAAAATCAAAACGACCTTCAGTGTCTCAAAATAGCCCGGACAACAGACAACGAAGGGTTACTGACAATAGCAGGTATTGATCAAAATGAGGCCGCTGATGATGGCGACCTCTTTGTGATCGAGGATTCACAGGAGAAGGTTGAGGCCATAGGGGCGACTTTCCAGGAAGTATACAAGGCCATTGATATCATTGGCCCTAATTATGCTACATTCGAAATGAAATAGAGAATTGGGGATCCGAAAGCTCTGGTTTCACCCGGTTTAGCGACGAAAATATGGCAAATAATGTCATTGGCAGAGAGGGTGACCTACCCCCGTTCATTTCGAAGGAAGGACTCCATGAGATCTTCGACACAATCAGAGTTAAGAAATCAGTGGGGACCTAAATGATGAAAATTTCGAGATAAACAAATTTTTCTGATGAAATTGGTCCAACGATTTTTCAAAATGTTAGCTCTAAAATGCCATAATTTTTACTGGCGTTCACCGAACTCGAGGAAATTTTAGTATTTTATGCTAAAAAATGTGCACAACGGTTTCTTAAGCTGAATCGCTTAGAAAGCTACGGCCTTTTAATATGTTTTACCTCGAAACCAGAGGTTCCTCACTTTAACGGCATATAATTTGGAGAGGGGTGAAAGTAGCACGTGGTTATTCTCCGGCATCTCTTTCCACTTTTCGACAATCGATCAAAAATTATTAATATGAGGTAGCACGTGGTTATTCTCCGGCATTTTTAACTGCAGAAGTTGTTTAAAAAGGCTAACTTTTCTTGCTGGTGCTTGTGGCTATTGACCACGCCTCATTTGATGTTTTGCAATTTTTTATATAGTTCAGTTGAGTTAACACAGTAGGATGGTGGCCAATGTCTTCTCATCTTTGCTGTTCCAAACAGCAGTACTCCCTTGTTCTGGCTTTTTTGCAGCTCCACTTATATATGACCGTAATTCACTATAAATCAGCATGCTTTTAATTTGCAATTTCCGTGACCCATAATTTTTTTCGTTTAGTTTTTCAATTTGGTATAAAGAAAAGGCCATTTCTATTATTTGTTGAAATTTATTGTTATACTATCTTGCCTGGGCCCATAACCTCTTGTTGAGAATTCTAAGCCCAAAATTTAACCAGTCTGAATTCAATGAGATTTGTTGCAAGACTAAAATAGTTCTATAAAATATAAGTTATCTATACAATATATGTTATGTATACAATATTACATAAATAGCTGTTGTAGTTTGGCCTATGATTGTAATGAAGAATTGCCAGTACTACAACACTTAACATGCTTTGGCATCATTTGTGTATTCATACTCACTTTTGAGTATGAATTTGTATGTATTTACAACAAAAAAAAAATAAAAAATGTAGAGATGTAGAGATGTAGAAGGAACACTTTTAGTACTGTCACAGTCGGTGCTGAGAATATCGAAACACTTTTTCTGCAGGCTGTATAATGGCAACGAAATGAAACATCCCGCCTTCAGGCGGAATAGACAGTTCAACTGAAACGATTACAGCCAAAAGTTCCGTCTACCTGACCAAAACTAATTAAGGATAGTGTTTACCTCTAGAACAATTATAAAAAACAAAAAATTAAAAGGGACGAATTCTATCCTCCGCAGTCAAAAGTTACGAAGTCAAATTACAGACTTTGCCAGAGTATTCAAAGAAACCAAAAAGAATTAATCGGACAAGAACTAATTTATTTGAAAATCGGTTCAATCGTGTTTAATAAACAACTATGTATTCTTTTCCTTCTAAATTCTGATTTATTTTATCTATCTAAGTTACACGGCTATCGAATTGGGAATGATCTACCTCCAAATGAGGTCTTGTACAATAGGGCGGACCTAATAAGAACGGACAATTTCGTCATTACGTTGACTCGAATGCACGTTGCAAGAGCAATGAACTCATCGAACAACCGGGGCTTAATACCCCAATCACGAGAGAGTTCGTTTTGACGGCTTTATTCCTCCGGAAGCGTTCCTCTATCTAGATAGCAAAGGTCTGATCCAGGACATATTGGCGGTGCCGCTAATCTTCTACGTCGCTCGAACAGCTGCGGACAGGCGACTCAACTACGACAGAGAGGTCGCACACGGCAGTGGTTCAGTAGGTCGGTAGGGAGTCGCGACATGAGGGATGTTGCTCAGCAGCACCAGCAATTTTGGTGGCTAGTTTAAGTGGAGGATGCTTCGTCGTCGAATGCCTCCAGTAATACATAGCTTCATCTGAGGCAAAGTGGGTCAGCCTAATTTTTTTTTTCTAGTTATGGTCGGCTTACATAGTTTTAGGTAGGATTAAGTTAGTTTTAAGAAAAAAAAAAATAAAACCAACCAAAAAAAAAAATAAAAAATATATAAAATGAAAAAAAAAACAATATATATACATATATTTATATATGAAGTATATATATATTATGTATATATATATATATGGATGTCTATGTTTGTGTTAGATGTAAGTAGGTTAAGTAGATTAAGATTTATTTTTAGGTAGTTTCTAGGCTTTTAGTTTTAAGTTTTATAAAAAAATAAAAAAATGTCCGCTTACTAAGTTTTTGCTTAAAATTTATTTTCTTAGTTTTAGTATGTAAAAATAGAAATAAAATTAGACTGTAAGATTCGTCGAAAGACATAGTTTAAGTGTTAGGTTCAACTTAGAGTGCCCGCATGGGGCCAGTAAGTTGGTAAAAGATAATTTTAAGTTAATTAATATTAAAATAAATAAATAAATTATACATTAATAATAATTTTAAGCATTTTTTTGTCTAGCATGTAAGAGTAATTTAAGGTGTATAAATAAAATGCATACAAACTGAAAAAAACAAAAAAAAACTGGGAATGATCTACCAGCATCGTCTCCAAGAAATCTCTGGGTTAGCTGATTGTTCCGATGGTCCAGCTATAGGTCATTGAACCATCCCGGGATCCCTCGTCTATGCCAATCTGTCGACAGGTTTTTTTTTATCATTGACAATTGCATACATGCGCAAAAAAAACATCGCATTGTGGGGCCAAAAGTTTAACTATTGAAAACCTATTTTCAGAGTTACCTCCTACAAATTGACAATGGGATTTGTGTCATCATTCATGCTCTCCCAATTTTTGGCTAAATGATAGGTAAGCCTACTGATCCATAATATGACAAAAAAGAGGACATGTCTGATAAGCCGTCGGCTTTTGTGCTATGACGTCGGCGTTTCATGTGTGTGGCTCTTTCAAATTCTCTGTTAAGTACTCGTAGCTCACGAATGATGCATGTTGCGTTGCAACATCTTGCCGGTACACCGGAAAGAAAACAATGCAGTTTAAATTATCGTAGATCCTCGACTTGTGACGTGTGACCGATTTGTACATGAAAAGAAAAGAAGATAGGTATGGTGAATGGTGTATGGCAATAATAGGTTATATGTTAATTGTTGTTATGATATTTATTAAATTGAGTACCAACTAGATAAAAATTGTTAGATTATAGGGTATGATAAAGTATGACTGATTTTTTTTTTAAGTGTGTGTGTATGGATTTGTGCACTTGATTAGTTTAATCTTGGTAGGAAGCTAAGTTTAGTTATCGGGCGTTTAAATGAGGCAGTTGCAGTCTTAACTGTTACAACACGAATTTTTCCGTCTGTTCCCGGGTGTGTTTCCGTGATTCTATCAAGACGCCAAAGAGTAAGAGGCGTTTGTTCATCAGGCAAGAGCACTAACTGCCCAATTTTGAGTTCGTTATTTGGCTTAAGCCATTTTGGACGCGTCGAACCAAATATTAATTTTTCCACCTTTTCCAAATATCTTGATGAATTTTCTGCATAAGCTGCCATCTATCTAAATGGGTCTCTTTAAATGTCGTTAATTCCTTTTCCGGTGCGGTGTTTAGTGCTGTTCCAATTAAAAAGTGTCCCGGCGTCAAGATAGGCAAAGTGGACGGGAATTTAGGCATGCTTCTACTTGCGCAAGTATAGATGCATAGTCCTCAAAAGTCAGGGTATAATGTCCGATGATACTCTTCAAGTGGTGTTTCATAGATTTCACACCTGCCTCCCAAAGCCCTCCGAAATGCGGAGCTGCAGGAGGGTTGAAATGCCATTTGGTACCATTGTTTTGCAAAACTCTTGCGATATCGTCTGTCCACTGCTCTGGCATGTATAACCTTTCAGCACAGATAATAAATCTATACAGATGTCTCCTTCATATGGGAAGTTTTGTCCTATGAAAATGAAATCGAACTAAAAAAAAGCTTTTTTAAAAAGCTACAAGTTCTTACAGAAAAATCATTTTATTTTTTTTTCACTCTTGCCGCTTGTTATTCACACATGCAAAGTCGTTTATCTCCTATCGCACTCCTATTCAAAAACAATGCGTGAACAAAAGAAATAAATAAAAAAAACATACGTTGACGCTGCCCAGCATAACCGGTTTACTTGGGTTTATGTACATGTGCTTGTTATTTTGTTTGTAACTTGTTATGCAATGTAATTAATATAATTTTGAAGATCATGAGATCGTTGGTCCATGATATAGTCGTGCAGGAGGGGCTGGGTATGACGTTGCACCACACTATAAAAGTGGTTGATATTTGAAGCACGAGGTGTTAAGGGCTAATACATGTTATGGGGTTGAAGATATATTTACATATGTACATGAGCGCTAGAGCAATTTCCCGATTTTAATTTTTGTCAAATTTTGTGCTCAGGACATTAAAGTAACTACAAAATTTGATAGATTTCCAAGCATTGAGCAACATCGAACTTATTCGGAAAATGTATATTTACGAGTACATATTTGCTCCCTTTTCTTTCAAGTTATGTAAAAGTGAGTTTTTAAAACTGTACGCAAAATATTTGTATATAAAGATCGAAAATCTTCAATTCCAAGACTCGGGGACAACGCAGTAATGTACGGCCGAATATATGGTAGTTCGAACAAATGGAATGGAATCTGAACCAACTTGGAGTGCCGCACCGCTGGAAACAGCTGCTGAAAGATCGCGCCCGGTGGAAAGGCTTGTTGGTTGAGGTCCTGCTCCACCCCGGACTGTAGCGCCACCTAAGTAAGTAAGGAAAATATTGGAAATATTTTTCCGACAGCCATGAATGAGCCATATTTTAACTAGCAAAATCAATATTATAAAGACTTTGGATCCAATTTGTTAAACCAGTCTGAAGTAGCACCGGTTGCCAAGGCTTATTCTGGTGGTAATCTTCGACAAGGTGTCATTTGTTCAGATTGCATTAACCCAGAGGAAGAGGAACTCCTCTAAAGTAATGAGCATTTACAGTGACAAATTGTATGATTTGGTAGATGACGGGATTATTTTTGCTCGATAAAATATACTTTAAAATGGCAGCGGATTTTGGCCACCCTGAAGTGTCTATATCAATGACGTGTCCCAACAGCTGGGCAGTGCTGTGCCTATACCTGCCTGCGGTTACATAATACGAGTATTTTAATATGAAATTAAAAAAAAACATATTATGAGAGCGTATCTATTTGCCGGAATCCGGTGGAGGTTTAGAAAAATTCAGAGGTTTTGTTTCCAAGCTATAAGACGCATCGCAATTTTCTAGTATGATGCGACACAACCGGATAAGTTTTCTTGCGACCCCGAATTAGGCCATCGCATTATGAAGCCTAGTACAATGGAGGCTGTCATAAACATATGTGGTAGGTATTGACTTGGAACTGGCTAGTTCTTTGCAAGATTTTCCAGGACGGAAGTCACACTGCTTTCGGTAAATTTTTGTGGACCGAAGAGGTTTTACGCGTTCACACAGTAGACTGAATAGAATCATAATGCCGACATTAGGCGAACATATCCCTCAAAAGCGGGCGTTATCCATCGTCATCCTGCACAGACGGACGAGTTTGGCAGGGATGTCAAGACTAGACATTGCTTTATATAGCTCGTCTCTATAAATGCTGTCATAGGCAGCCTTAAAATCGATAAGCAGGTGGTGGGTATCGATCTGGACTTCTTGGGTTTTTCTCCAAGATCTGCCGGAGTGTGGAAATCTAATCGATTGTGGACTTTGCTGGCGTGAAACCGCACTGATAGGGTCCAATCAGGTTGTTTACAATGGATTCAATCAAACCAATCCCATAAGAAACATGTTTTTATCAGTGATTTTGTCAAATGAGTCCGGACTGGGCCCTGTGCGACTTTTTTTTTATTTCCCAAATTCAAAACTTACCTTAAGAGTAAGTTGCCGCTTAATTGGGTATATCACCAAGATAATGACCCCAAGCCCACCAGTAAATTGGCTAAAAATTAGTTTGGAATCAATGGGATTAATGTCATGGAGCGGTCTGCTCAGTCTCCAGATCTTAATATCATTGAAAACTGATGGGCTGATGTTAAACGAGAGGTTTTTAAGGCAAAACCAAAAAACGTTGGTGAATTATGGACTACAGTGCAATCTGCATGGGCAGGTATTTCGAGAGAGAGATGCATGCGCTTAGTCGACTCTATGCTACTTCGCTGTACTGCAGTTCTGGCAAACAAAGGCCATTCAACGAAGTATTAAGCAACATATTCAATTTTCAGTTTTTTTTTTTAATTAATTTTGCAACAATGAACTTGTATTAAATTTTGCGTAAAAAACAGATTTAATGGTGCGCGAACATTGGAAATGTTGGAAAAGTGTTTCGGCAACGATTCTCTAACGAAAATGGTCGTTTACCAGTGACACAAGCGGTTCAATAGTGGTTGTGAGTCAATCGAAGATGATGAACGCAGTGGCAGACCATCGACGTCGAAAACCGACGAAAACATTGGTGGAGTAAAAGAAATGTTTGTCAATGACCGCAAATTATCCATCAGAGAAGCGGAGGACTTGAACATTACCTATGGATCCGTCCAAGACATTTTGGTTAATGATTTGACTTTCCGTCGTGTAGCAGCAATGTTGGTGCCAAAAGACCTCAATTTCATCCAAAAAAGAGACTGTGTTGACGTCGCAAATGAGATAATTTGCGAGGCTGAATCCGATCCCAGATTCATCAAAAGGATCATTACTGCAGACGAGACGTGGGTTTATGAGTACGACACGCAATCCAGACATCAGGCAAGTGAATGGCGTTCACCAAATGAGCCGGGACAAAAAGAACCACGTCGTTTTCCGTCAAAAAAGAGTATTATTTGGGCGTTATGAGACGTTTGCGTGAAGCAATTCGTCGGAAGAGACCAGAATTGTGGGCAGAAAACTCGTGGATTTTGCACCATGATAACGCACCGTCGCACAGTGCCATCATTATTCGTAATTTTTTGACGAAAAATGCAACATATATCATCCAACAGCAACGGAATTCACCTGATTTGGCTTCCTGTGACTTCTTTCTGTTCAATCGAGTTAAAAAACCACTACGGGGAATGCGTTTCAGCAGCCGAGAGGAAGTAATGGAAAAATCGCAGGAAGCACTAATGGACATACCGAAAATGAATATAAAAAATGTTTCGAGGATTGGATCAAGCATTGGCATAAGTGTGTTGCAGTCGATAAGAGATTACTTTGAAGGGGACAATATAGATTTAAATAAATAAACTTGTATTTTTAATTTTCTGAATGAATTGCTTTTGATCAAGGTGGTATTTTAGCTTTTCTATAAGAATAGTTAGTTACTTAATTTCAAATTCAATACTATGTCTTTAGAACATTAGAGAAAGAAAAAATAAATAATTAAAATACAAATTCCCCATCTTCTGCTGCATCTCTGTTACATTGAACCTATAACATCTTAGACTTTTGTGGATACACTGTTTGACAGAAGATTTCAACTGCAGAATCCAATACTCCGACCGAAATGTAGCCATCATTAACTGCTGACCGCCATGAAGAGTTTTCAGATGAGTATCGTGGACAATGAACGATGTAAAAAAATTACTGGAAGGCAGTGTTATTGGATGCTTTTGTGAATAGGGTAGCTCAGCGTTTTCCAATCGACCTCCAACTCTTAAAATACCATTTTCACCTATAATTTCAGAAAGTCTCACTAGCTTGCTTCTTCGAGAGACCGTTTCACCGTTGTTTAGCTTCAAGACTTCTTCAGTAAAGTACTCCTGCTATACACGAGCAATCAAGCGCAAACGAGCTGAAGATCTCATCCACTGAGAGTGGTCCAAACATACGGGTTTGTAATTTCGTTGCTTTGAATCTCAAATTAGTTATGTATGGACGCCAATACGCTGCAACTCGATACAACCGGTTAAGAGATGAAAAACGACTGAATAGATGTTGATTTAATTTGAATGTAGTGAAGTGAATGCAGAGCTGAAAAACATTAGGTATTGGGTAGTCTTCGACCCTTTGGTTTCGAGATCCTTAGGATTGGTTTCAAAAGACGTACGAAGATTTGCATTAAATGACTGTAAAAATTTAGGCCCATGCCACCATTGACGATTTTGGGTTAGATTACTTGGGAGGACTCCTCTTGATGCAATGTCTGCGGGGTTACCTTTAGATGGAACTTAGTTCCAACAGCTAGAATCCGTGAGTTCCTGCATCTCTGCCACTCTGTTGGCAACGAATGTTGTTCTAATGTTTGGTGCGCTTTGAATCCATGCAAGTGTAATTTGAGAATCTAACCACATGAACTTTTTTGCCGAGTGGAGTTCCATCGTATCCACAGTGGACACCAACAGTTTTGCCAACAACAGGGCTCCACACAGTTCCAGACGAGCTAAGGACTTACTCTTAAGAGGTGCCACTCTGGTTTTTGACACGATGAGGTTAATGAATGTTTTATTTCCGGTGATGACTCGAAGGCATATCGCTGCAGCGTATGCCTTTTCAGACGCATCGCAGAACCCGTGGACTTCAACCTCTGATTCATTGGTGAGTTTAATCCAGCGAGGAATTTCGATGGCTCTTAAACAGCTTAGCTCAGATTTAAAATTTTTCCATTCAGAAATACTTGTTGCTGAGAGTTCAGAATCCCATGTTTGATTTTGCTTCCAAATGTCTTGCATTATTATATTTCCAACGATGACGCAAGGTGCTATCCACCCCATTGGATCATAAAGGCGAGCAAGATCTGATAGGAAGGTCCGCTTTGTAATCGTCTTGGTTTCCGGAAGTGAGATTTTGAATGTGAAGATATCCTTTGCAGTATGCCACTGGATGCCAAGTGCCTTAATCGCATTTTTTTTGTCGACTGAGAGTGGAATCTTAACCTCTCTATCCTCCTCTGGGACTGACATCAGTAGCTTCTCGCAGTTGCTTGCTCATTTACGTAATGGAAGCCTCCTTTGTTCAACATGCTTATGAGTTGCGTCTGCATTTCCAACGCTTCTGTTTCTGAGTCCACCCCATGAATGACGTAATCCACGTAGAAGTTCCGCATGACTATGCAAGTGGGAAGTCATCTCGTTCATCAGCCGCCAGTTGTTGAAGCGTGCGAATAGCTAAATATGGGCAGCCGCAATACCGAATGTGACCGTATTAAGACGATATACTTTCACTTCTTCTCCCTCTATATCTCGCCATAATACTAGTTGATACAGAGAATCAATAGGAGTGACCCAAATTTGTCTATACATTTTGGTTATGTCGGATGTAAAGGCAATTTTATATTTCCTGAACCTGCCAATGTGATCGAAAATATCATCTTGCAATCTAGGCCCGACCAACAGATGATCGTTGAGCGACGTCCCGTCGGATTTTCTACAGTACGCGTCAAAAACAATTCGCAGCTTTGTTGTTGAGCTAGATGCCTTTAACACTGCGTGGTGAGGAACGAAATAGTTGGGAGTGTTCAACGCAGTAAGTTGTACCTCTGTCATATGTCCCAGTTCCTTGTATTCATTAAAAACTCTTTTGTATTCTTCGTGAAACGACGGATTTGTTTGGAATTTCCTTTCTACTTGTAGGAACCTGACAAGAGCTGCCCCTTGAGATAAACCTAGCATGGGATACGTTTCTTCTTTGAAATATTTTCCATCCAACTGTCCTTGATGTGTTCGGTAAAAATGTGTCTTCATTTTTCTTCCTCTGGTGATAGAAGCTTGCGACTCTGAACTTCCTCAAGTTCCCAAAACTTAGCAGGCTGTCTAAGGTATGAGTCTCTCTTTCAATATGAAGAGACGTTACTTGTGATTGGCTGCTGGTTGAAGTGCGTCCAGAAAGTACCCAACCTAGCTCCGTCCTTTGAGCCATAGGGGTACCCGGTTCTCCTTTTATTATACCTTCAAGGATAATGGATGGCTAAACATCGCTGCCCAATAAGACACCGATCTTGTTAGGTTTGTTGAACTTTGGATCAGCAAGCTCTATGTTTCTAAGATGATTCCACTCAGAGCTCGGCACCTTGTGCGTGGGAAGCACGGCTGTAAGTTTGTCCAAGCCTAAGGGTTTTGTTCACGTTAGATAAAACTGTGAAGGTAACTTTCCACTTTGACATACTTGTTTTTGTTTCCCCAACGCCAATAATATTCACGCAGTTTCTTTCTTTTTTCAATTTAAGAAGTTGAGCGGCGGACTCAGTAATGAAAGTAGCTTCTGACCCAGGATCTAATAACGCTCGCAGCATCAACCGTTGACCAGCAGGTGTTAGAACCTTGATGAGGGCCGTAGCCAGAAGAACGGGTGCTTGAATGTTTTCGGCTACAAAAGCGTTATATACTGAAGTACTTCCGGTTGAGGGTTCAGAATTTTCTAACGACACCGATTTTGAGGTGTGGGCGGAAGAGGAGTTGCGTTGTTTGGTTGTGGAGTCGAAGTGTTGTCGCTATAACGTATTGCGTTAGCTCCCTCTTTCATATGCAGTAACGAATGATGTTTCTGGTGGCACGTAGAACACGTGAAAGTGCTTGTGCAATTTTGCGTAATAAACGTAATAAACAGTTAAAACATAATTTGTTCTTTTAACAAATTCATGTCTTTTTTTTATTTTGAATGCTTTAAACTTAAAGCAATTTCGAATAACGTGTAAGCCATGACATAGCAATCACTTATTTGTAATTATAGAGTTATGAACTCGAGCCGAACTTGAAGATTTTTTAGGTTTTTGGTGACTAAGACCTGATGAGGAATGTCCAATGATGTCCAATATTCTTGACCACATGAAAATGAAATCTTCTAGAACGCTATATTGAGGGTAGTCTACATGCGTAGAGATTTGTGATTCCCAAAGCCCACGAGTTGTGAAAAGAAGTTTCTGCACTATGCGTCTATGCCTTGAGAAATCGTCTGAATCGCATCAATTAAAATGGAAAGTTTTACTTTGCTCATGATGAAACCAAAACTTAAGTACTTAGTACCTCGGAGAACACACAACACACGTGTTAATTAAGATCAACTATGTATTATATCAATGATTTAAAATGAATAATGTTATAATAAAAGCCACAAACCTGTAGTTTTGCGTTGCTCCCTCGCTGCACCAGCTTTTCCAGCTCCAGATCTTAACAAACGCCATTGTCTTTGATATTTACAATGTACACACACGCGTATCTTTCTTTCACGTACTAATTATTCTTCTTTTGTTTAGAGTCTTAATGATCCTTTTTTAGTTTCGTTTACCATCCGGCTCGAAGGACCAATTGCCGCTAGGGCAATGAGCAAACAAATTAAAAGGGGCGAATTGTATCCTCCGCAGTTAAAGGTTGTGGAGTCAAATTACAGAATTTTCCGGAGTATGCAAAGAAACCAAAAAAAAGAATTGATCCGACAACAACTACAATAAATTATTTGGAAATCGTATTTAATAAAAAAAACTATGTACTCTTTTAAAATTTGGATTTATTTAACATCTAATTGACAAGGCCATCGAATTGGGAATGATCTGCCAGCATCCTCATTGTCTCCAAGAAATCTCTGGGTCAGCTGATTGATCCGATGGTCCAGCTATAGGTCATTGAACCATCGCGGGATTCCTCGTCTTTGCCAATCTGTCGACAGGTTTTTTTTATCATTGGAAATTGCATACATGCACAAAAAATAAAAAACATCACATTGTGGGAGGGGCCAAAAGTTTAACTATTGAAAACCAATTTTCAGAGTTACCTCCCACAAATTGACAATGGGATTTGTGTCATCATTCATGCGCTCCCAATTTTTGGCTAAATGATAGGTAAGCCAACTGATCCACAAGATTATAACAAAAAGAGGACATGTCTGAAAAGTCGTCGGCTTTTGTGCTATGCCGTCAGCGTTTCATGTGTGTGGATCTTTCAAGTTCTCTGTGACTCGTAGCTCACAAATGATGCATGTTGCGTTATAACACATTGTAAATATTTATTGCACATATTGTGGTGATATATTCTTTTTAGAAAATTGACCTTTCTGAAATTTTTTTACAAATATAATCAATATGACAACTAAATTTTAAATTACTATCTATAACTATACCGAGATATTTTATTATTTCAACTTGTTCAATTCGTTCACCATTTATATTTAAGTTTGCGCTGAATTCTGCGTTTAACACCATACACTTTGCTTTAGTTATATTAATTTTAAGCCTATTTCTGTTCAACCACTTACAGACGTTCACTAAGGCATAAAGTATATTTTAACGAATCAAATCTATGTCTTTATCACACACAAGTAACAGAGCATCACCTGCAAACAAGGATAAGGAACTATGTCGTAAGACTTTACAAATGTCGTTTATGTATTTTAAGAACAAAGTGGACCTAATATTGTGCTTTCACCAAATATAGTTTCTTCACTATTTGACAAACACTGGTTAACTTTAGTTCGCTGTGTCCTTTCTCTTTAATATGATTCAAACCAACTTAGTGCTTTATTTTTATTGCCGTATTTTTCTAATTTCTTTAATAGTAATTTCCTATTTATTGTCTCAAATGCCCGTTGAAAATCTAAAAATACTGCCATAATTTTATTTCTTTCATGTCGTTGATTTTTAGAAGTCATAATCAGCCAATATAGAGCTGTTTCACAGGAGTGTTGGGAACGAAATCCAGAATGGTTTTCGACTAAAATATTAAAATAAAATATTATTGACTCTTTTAGGTTTTGTGGAAAAACGCCTTGTTCAAAAGATCGGTTTATGACTTTTAGTAAGGGGCCAATAATATCAAAACAATCTAATATTATTTTTACATTTAGGGTCATGTTTTTTGTTCATTTTATTGCACATTAGACAGATTTCATTAATTAATGAAATTAATGAAAAATTATTAATTTCATTAATTCAGTCCAGTCTCCCGGTATATTAAATAAACTTGCTCTTTGTTGGCATTGTATTTTCATATATTTAAGATTTTGTAACTCTTCTGTAAACAATTTATTATTCATATATGAGAATACGCTTTTTTTTACTGTAAGTTCGCGAGCACAATCCACCAATGAGTTTTGTATGTTGCGAGATAAAATATTTGTGTCACTGATATTATTGAGATTTTCACACTTTAAGTGTAATTTTCTTTTAAACGCTCTTCTCCTGTTAAACACTTCAATTGTTTTTATATTTCGCTTCATACTTTTCGCTTCTGTAGGGATTTCCACAAGAATGGATTCACGGTCACTTATTCTTAGTTCGGGTACCGTGTTTGCCCAAATGTCCCTTTCCTTCGGTGTAATTGCAAGATCTATTAGTGTGCTTGATATGTTTGTAGTTCTTGTTGGTGTTTTTATTATTTGCTTGCTATTGTTGTTTATTAGTATTTCATTAATTTTTTTCTCATATGTATGTTCGAGTAACATGTTAATATTAAAATCTCCAATTATTACAATATCTGGATTGCTGGCTACTATTTGGTCAACCCAATCTGCAAATATAGAGCAGAATTGACTTTCTGACCCACTAGGTGATCTGTACCAAACTGCAAACACTTCTCTTAATTTGTATACAAACGTATCAGAGTTTCATTTGGTGAATTTCATTTAAAACTTCGTAGTTTAAGTTTTTTTTGACATAGAACGCAACACCACCCTTATGGCTACTTGTGCTATCGCATATTTTTACATTATAATCTGTTATCTCTATTTCACTGTTCTTTATATCACTTATTAAATGGGTCTCTGATACTGCAAGCATTTTTTAGTAGGCCTTGAGCATTAAGGTACCAGCACCTTAGTTTAGTTTAGTTTTAGTTTTAAACGCATTTTATTTTCTAATCAATAACTCTTACATACTAACAAAAAATGCTTAAATGCTAGCTTACAATTACTTAACAATCTTATACTAACTTACTGGCCCCACACAGGCACTCTAAGCTAATCTAAATTCTTATATCTATGTCTTTCGACCTCATTTACATTTTTTTATGGATATTTATTTTCTATACTTAAAGCTAAGAAAAAAAATTGTTAACAAAACTTAGCATATGGACTTTTTTTTTTTTTTAATAAAAACTTAGTATCTAACTTAAAATAAACCTTAGCCTACCTAAACTAAATGTACAATACACACATAAACACATAGACGTTATACACAATCATATACATATATCAGTATACACCTTTGTATACACTGATATATGTATATGTTTCTTAAATGCTAACCTAAACCTATGCAAGCTGGCCATCGCTATTCATAGAGAAAACGGATTGGTCAGCTCTGCCTCATTAGTGAGGCTGGTCCGTAATTGACGGAAACGACGACGAAACATCTTCCCCATCATTCAACCACCAGAAATGCTGGTGCTGCCGAACGACATCCCTCCTATCGCGATTCCCCACCGCCCTACTGAACCTGAGGCGATCCACACTGCCGTGTGCGACGTCTCTGTTGTAGTTGAGTCGCCTGTCCCCAGCTGTCCGAGCGACATGGAAGATTAACGGCACCGCTGATCTATCCTGGATCAACCCTATCTGATCTAGGTAGAGGAATGCTTCCGGTGGAACGAAGCCGTCAGATCGCACACTCTCGTGGTAAAGGTAATTGGGGTAGTAAGCCCCAGATATCAGGTTATTCATCGAGGTCATTGCTCTTGCAATGTGCCTTCGAGTCAGCTTAATTACGAAGTTGTCCACTCGTATTATGTTCGCCCTATTGTAAAGGACCTCATTAGGATAAAATTTCTTGTACTCCGACTCTGGTGTTCTGTACAAGCGAAGACAAGCCCTAAGGCAGGCCCTCTCAAACACCCGAATCTTTTCCATTAAGCTTGCTCGTACATTGAACCACACGGGACAACCAAATACCAGCATGGGCCTAATAAGGGCCATGTAGCAGATTACCTTTACCCTCACATCGAGTTGGCTGCTATAAAACAGTCTCTTTGTAAGGGCAAAAGCACCTCTAGCTCTGGCCAGAGCAGCATCTACATTTTTGCCAAAATACAGAAACTGATCTAGCCAGATCCCAAGGTATCTGACTACATTTCGACAGGCAAGAGGCTGTCCGTGCTGTCCAATGATTGAGAACTTTCGCCAATTTTTTCTGGTATCCCTAGAGGCTCCAGACAACGGCGTCCTAAAGCACGATTTTTTGAATACCATCGGTCCCCACTGACTTCTTAGCCCTGATTGTGTCGAAGATCTCACGGAGTTTTTGCTTCGAAATGAACGGGGGTAGGTCACCTTCTCTGGCAATGACGTTATTTGCGATATTTTCGTCGCTAAACCGGGTGAAACCAGAGCCCTCGGATCGCCAGTTCCCTATTTCATTTCGAATGCAGAAGTCGTGTACCAAGACGCGACTGTCCAAGTCGCCATTAGGGCCAATGGTATCAATGGCCTTGTATACTTCCTGGAAAGTCGCCCCTATGGCCTCAACCTTCTCCTTTGGATCCTCGATCACAAAAAAGTCGTCATCATCAGCGGCCTCATTTGGATCAATACCTGCTATTGTCAGTAACCGTTCGTTTTCTGTTGTCCGGGCTATTTTAAGACACTGAAGGTCGTTTTGTTTTTTTCTCCGAAATAGTTTATTGATTTGCGGAAACATGTTCGGGTTGCTGGTGTTTACAGCCCGAACCTTGTTGTTCCAATATGAGCTTACAGCAATTCTGTAATTTTCTTTTATTAACTTTTGCACATTTTTAATCGACGACTTCAGCGTCCTAATCTCCGGATCTTGTCTGTCAGTTAACTGTCTGTACAAGTTTTTGAGTCTTGACAGAAGTCTACTTTTCTGTCGGTGCAGTGCGTCAATAGTAGGATTGCGGAACAGGTCTTCGTTAGTTGTACGTCGATACCGCGGTATTGTAGTGTCCATAGTTTGTTTAATTGTCTCGTCCATTTGTTTTAGGTAATTGTCGATCTCCTCGTTTGACAAATTCCTATTGGACGGTGGGTGGAGCGTGTTCGAGGAGAGCGCTCTGTTCAAGGTTGCGGAGAAGCGCGTCCATCGAGTCTTACTGTAGTTGTAAGAATATCTTTGGACAAACTCCTCCAATTCCGCAATTTCGTTGGGAACTGTAATTTCGGTGCTAAAACCGCAATGGTCGCTGTCATACACGAATGTGCGCAGACAGTTTAGCGTTTGTAAATTCGTACCTGTCAGTCGTATACGTTCGTCGTACAGCAGTAGATCCAAATAAGACCCGCCTCTGGGAAACGACGGGTTATCCGTCGCTTTAAGACCGAGTCTGTACATGACATCGTGCTGACCCCACCAATCGAGTAGTAGGTTCCCTCTAGTATTTGGCAAATTATTTCCCCAATCTCTGTGTCTAGCGTTGAAATCCCCGCCGATTATAAAATAATTCTCCCCCGATTCCAGCCTCAGAAGTCGAAAAAGCGTGTCGAGCTCTGTAATAAATAGTGTGGATTGTGAAGCCTCAGGTGCATAAACAGAGGCCAAGTACAGCCGCTTTCCACTGCGAAGCGGAATGTAAATGACAACTGCCTCCAACACCCGGAACCTGCGCAACACTCCCTTGTACACTCTGTGAAATTTTATACCTTCTTTAATGAAGATCGCGACACCACCTCCACGTTTGGATCTGGGCCGGTTTCTTCTTCTAACAATATAATTATTGTACTCCAGTTTGTGATTATCGGTTAGCTTGGTTTCGCTAGCGAAAAGCACATCAGGGGTTTGGTCTTGTAGCAATTTAAACATCGCGGCTCTTCGCTCGATCCTAATCAGTGAATTAACATTCACCGCAAGGACCTTCAAAGTTTGCTCCACCATGTGCGTACCCATTACGGCATGTGTTGCGTTAGGCCCGGCAGCAGCGCGTAAATCTGGTCCACCCGCTTGGCCTGTTCTTGCACCTGCTTTTGCAGCTGAGCCATCTGCCCTTGGATTGCGAGCAAGATGGCTAGCATGTTAGGTGCAGCTTCCGTTGTTCTCGGCATTGGCGCCGGAGAAGCAACAGTCGCTTGCTGTACCGTAGCCCCCCTACCTGACGCCATTTGGGCGTAGGAAATTTGGGACGTGACGGCTGGTGTTTGAAATCTAAGAGGTGAATGTTTGACCTCCACCTTCTGCTGCCGAGCCAGTTTTGCTTTCTTAATGTCAGCGAACTTAGGACAACCCCGATAGTTTGCGGTGTGTCCCACGTTTCCACATAACACGCACGAGAGCTTCGATCTATCGGATGCTCCGTCAACACCTAGAGCACACTCCTCGGAACTGTGGTTCTTAGCGCACTTCACGCATCGAGGCTGCATTTGGCAGTTCGACGCGGCGTGCCCGAACCTCTGGCAGCGAACGCATTGTATAACGCCTTCGCTCCTTTTTAGTTTTTCCCAGTGAACCACCTGGTAGTCTAGGACATTGATACTCCTTAGACTATCCAGACGGCTTTCGGGACTGAGCTGCACCAGGAAGAACGGCAGACTCCGTTTCTCCCGCCTAGCTCTAGCTGTGGTAAATGGCTTTACCCCCACAAACTTGAGCCCTTCGCACTCCTTCTCTTTGAGCAGTACCAGGATCTCATCAGGATCAGAAGACGGTTCCAACCCCTTCAGCAGCATCGATTGCCGCTTTTCACACTTCGGTGTGTATGAGTAGTGCTCCGTCGTCGTTTCCTTTAGGAGCTCTTTCACTTTCGCGTAGCCCTCCACTGTATTACAGTGGATGGCATGGCGATCGTTCCCCAATCTCTTTATATTAAAATTATTACCAATGACCAACTTACACAGGTCCTTGGTTGCATTTACCTCCATTTTGTAAGTGTTGATCGGAGGCACTTTCTCTTTCTTCTTCTTCTGCTGCTGCTGTTGTTGTTGTTGTTGTTGTTGCTGCTGCTGCTGTTTTTGTTTTTGTTGTTGTTGGTGTTCTTGCCGCTGTTGCTTTTGCTGCAGTTGTTTCTTCGGCTGCTGATGGTTTTGTTGTTGCTGCAGTTGCTGTTTCTGCTCTTGTTGTTGTTGTTTTAGGGAGCTCTCTACTTCTGATTGCTCCCTCTGCCTTCGTGCAATTTGCCTCTGTTTAATATCAAGCATGTCTTGCTTCAGCTTTTGTATGCTGCTTTTTATCTTGTTAAGTTGGTCATCTTCGTCTTCCGACTCAGATGACGCCAGAGAGGCGAAGCTGTTGGAGCCCCCCTCCTCTTTATCGTCTTCAGCTGTGGAAACAGCACTTATCTTTTTTTTTGAAAGATTAGGAGGGGTATTCAACCTCTTCCTCCTTTTGCTGGCTTTCGCCACGGTTATGGGAAGAGCGGGGCGCTCTCCACCATCCATCACTTGGTTTTTTTTTTTTTTTTTTCTTTTCCTATTGCTTGTTGATTTGAGGGGGGAAAAAAAAAAAAAAAAACAAAAAAATTAACTTTGTAAGTCTCAACCGGGATTCGAACCGGTATCCCACGACTTGTTAACCGACGCCGCTAACCGTATGGCTACCGAGTCAACTGTGAAAATTGCGACCAATTATTTTCACGAAGAAAACCTTTTTTACTATTTCACTTTGAGAAACGCCGAGACACATGTATTCTCCTCGGAGATCTGCGAACGACTGACCAGCACCTTAGTTGCTAATATTGGATGCACTCTTTAAGCATTTATAATTTTCTTATAAACACTGGCCAATTTTTATAGTTAGCCTCATGACTACACTTCTTACCCAAGAAACTCATTCACTTTTGTGCAATTAATGCAGTTAGCCGTTTCATTTTTACAATCCTTTACACTATGTTCTCCTCCACATCTGATACAAGCCATTCTATTTTTACAGACACTAGATTTGAGATTAAATCCCTGGCATTTAAAACATTGTAAGTTTCTCTAACATAACACTCCACCCATCCTATTTTTATCTCAATTTACTTAATTTTTTTATTTCACTCACACCCTTTTCACATGCTTGAGCTGTTTTTATAGCTTTAAGTCTATCACAGTAATTGACTTCTATTGCTTCGAGTAAGTTTTTGATTTCATGTTCGTTTTTCTTGTGTCATTCTTCAAATTCTCTTTTGTATTCTCTTAAATAACTATTGTTTTTTTTAACTGACTCTTGTATTTCTTTTAGGACTAGATCGACGTTGTGCATGGAGAGTAAACAATCCTCACACATGTACTTGATCATATTATTGTTGTTGAGACATGTACTGCTATAGCTGTCTATGTCACTGCACTTTGCCGTTGCATGAAAGATTTTTCCACATACACCCGCACATCTTATTCCCATTTCTCTACGAATGGAACTTTTTTATTTAAAACATTCCATTATTAACTATAAAATAAGCTTAATGCCAATTTTCTAGTCACATCATTGGATAAACTTGTATGCGCTGACAATCGATTAAATAAAAACACAGTTGCTTTTATTTATTTATAACTAGGAGCGCTCTCAAACACGACTTTCTCTGATAAGCTATATCACCAAACGAAATATTTGGATAGACAAAGAAATAAGAACAATGTATCAGTGCTAGTGTCAAGTGTCAGTTCAATTAGCTGTTTGTTAAACTTCTCTCAATTTTCTCTCGCCTTTTTGGTCAATTTCATATAAACACCAATATTTCTACGGGTATTGAACCAATGCGGATTGCTCCAACGCACATTGAGCTGTCGGATAAACTGGGTATAACACTGATACATTGTTCTTATTTCTTTCTCTTTCCAAATATTTCGTTTGCAATGCCACATTTTAAATACACAACTGATTGCCTGCCCGGTAATGGAAGAATACATTCCTTTTATTTCTTTGTCTTTCCAAATATTTCGTTCGCAATCCCACACTTTACATACACAACTAATCCTTTCCCGATGATGACAGCGCGAGAGAGTAAAATGCTTCTATGCGATTTGAAAATGTTTATATGGTATTTCAAAGCGGTTACAAATTTTCAATGCGTTTTATAAGCAGGAATAAACGTATGCGTGTTGAATATTTCAATGCGGTTTGAAGTGGTATTTATTCGAACGTACTGAACCAATGCGGATTGCTTCAACGCAGATTGGGCTGTCGGATAAACTGGGTAATAGAAACACAATCAAACAATCAATTCATGCGAGACCTTTTGCTTCATTTATCCAATCGTCCTTATATGCAAATCCCATACAGATCAACAGATATACAGACCTTTTTTTTTATCAGAATATATATTTCTCGAAGTAAATTTAGTATATAAGGATCTACATTTCCTCTCCCACCTAATGGCGTGATAATTTTTTTGGAAAATCGGATATACGCAATGATTATAACTCAGGTAGAAAATCGCCGTCCCATCAGTGGGCTCTCAACGTCAGTTTAATAGAAGGGAAATATGAAAACCACCCTCAAGTCCCATTTACAATATTGCGAGATGCGATACGAGAGCATTCGCGTTCAGACATCGGACGTCTATTTACAATAATGCGTCAAAACACCACTCACAAATAACAAGCTCAAAATCAAAACAACAACAATTTAGCTGTCACTTTTTCCAGATTTTCGAAATTGACTGCGATGCTCGCTGCGAGACTCCCATTATTGTGAAGGAACACATTGAATTACATGTTACGGAAATATTTTTGACAGTTCATGCGCTCTCGTTTTCGAACAACGTATCGCATCTCGAGTATTGTAAATGGGACTTTTTCCAGATTTTCGAAATTGACTGCGATGCTTGCTGCGAGACTTGCATTATTGTAAACAAACACATTGAATTACATGTTACGGAAATATTTTTGACACTTTTTGCGCTCTCGTTTTCGAACAACGTATCCCATCTCGTAGTGTTAAGCTATAACGGAACTGGAATTTAAATGGACTGTAAATCTGTTAAAAATAACGTACACTAAAACACCGCTTTCAATGAAATTCGACACAGAAGTGCCCTTTTTTATTGTTCTGTTATTTTTATTCCCTTTTATTTACACCAATGGCATTGGTACCAACTGTTGTAGGGGCCTTGTTGCGTGGGTGCGTTGGCAGAATGTGCATCCTAATGACGTCATGTGCTAACATCCTCCCCCACCGGTGAACGCAGTTCGATTTACATCTTTAAGTTGTACTCCTCTTGGCTCCTTTCCTTCTATGCCTTTGGGTATACCGTCTGTGAAGCGAAATGATGATGACGGTGTCCAACAATCAACATAGACGACAGATCACAAAACAAAACAAGAACAAATCTGTGCAATGATCTGATGCATAGGCTACGTCTGTTCCCGTTGTTTTAATTTGTTTCTTCCCTTTATGCCTTCGTTCATATATATTGTTACGCAGAGCCAGCATGAAGAGTCAGCACTTTTCAACATTTCAACAAAAAAAATGGGAATTGTTGTGATATCATTTCCCACGGGCAAAAAACTGCAATCTTAGTAGATTGCAGGTATAAAAACTTAGAGTAGAATGACTCTGCGAGTTCATTTTGCTATAGAAATAAAACTTGAATACGCATAAAATTATTGTGCGTTAAATTATTTCATTCGTTTTGGTTTTCATTTTGGTTGATCGTCGTCACATGTCGTTTTGGTTTCGCTGAGCTTTTTCTCTCGTGCGTTTTTCTGCACTATCATATCAAACTCTAGATACACAAAGGTAAAACTGATGGGAAAAAACCCTTCCCTAAAATCAGCCCGCGTGTGAGTTAAGGTACAATAAAAGAACTATACCAGATCAGGCATAACATTTTGGTGGCAGCGGTGGGATACGCAAGTGTTTCTAATAAAGTACTTTAACAAAGAGAAGAGTGAAAAGTGAAAGAAAAAAGAGAGAAAAAAAAACCAAACCATAAAGACAGTGAAACAATTTATTCATAAGTGAAACATTTCTTTCATAAGTGAAAAATCCAGTGAGAGATCTAGTGTGAGATCGAGTGTGAGATCCAGAATCCAGAATCCAGATCCAGATACAGAAAATGAACCAGAATATTTTTACACTTTTGATGTAATTTTATTGACAATAACATTGTGACTATAATTGGTTCTTAAGTAAGAGAAATAGTGAATGAACTCCACATCTTCAAGTAGATGTTTAAAATAAAACTCCCTTCAGGAGAAGAAGTAGAAAGAAGTTTAACTTGGATAGAAAATACGGAAGGCAGGTATAGAATTCTACTATAGTTGGGTGACTAGGCAGGCCTTAGTCGGTGGTAGTGATAGTGACATAAATAGCGACATAGAATTCAGTGTAGAACATGGTAGTATAAGTGAGTTAAGAGAACATTCGCGAAACATAAAAATGTCGGAAATCCCAATAAACCTATTAACGTCCTTCATTCCTACTTTTAATAGTAGTAGTGAAGAGGTGTTCAGTTTTGTCGATCCGTGCAACGACGCAATCGAGTTAGCCTCGGTAAGCCAAAAAGTTATCCTTTTTAAATTCATTAAAACTAGGATTCGTGGCAATGCTACGACCATTCAAATGAATAAGGAAATAACGGATTAGGAATCTCTTAAGAAGGAATTATATAGTGTCTTCAGGGAACCACATAGTAGCCTTCAACTGCATAGAGAACTAATAAGTATTAGGCAAAAGAAAGATGAAACAGTAATGTTATACACACAAAGAGTAGAAACATTAGAACGAAGGTTAATGCAAAGCAAACTGCATGACGTTAAGGAAGAGGACTCAAAAGGACAGTTAAATCACATTAAAGATGAGTCTCTCACAGTATTTATAAATGGATTACACGAAAAATTAGGTGCGTATGTAGTAACGCAAAGGCCCAAAACCTTAGCGGAGGCATGTGCTCAAGAGGAAGAGCAGAGACTCAATTTATTTAAAACTTTAAAAAAACATAAATAAAGATTACTCGAACAGAAATTTAGCCAAGATGAACTACATAGAAATTAAATGTTTTAATTGCGGAAAGAAAGGCCATATCTCAAGGAATTATCGGCTTCCAAGAAAACAAAAAGAGAATCATAGTTCTAGGGATCATAATACAAGTACTGACTCAGCTTCTAGTTCAAATGCAAACCAGAAGACAGACAAAAAAGATTTCAAGAACGAACCAAATGTGAGGACAATAAGAGATTATGAAGTACGAGTATTAAACGAGTTAGGTAACTCAGAAAGTCCACACATAAATGCGTTAATAAACGGGGATATAAAAAAATTAATCATCGATACAGGGGCGGAAATATCCATGATTTGTGCGAATAGTGTTTATAAGCGTGAAGTTGACACAAGCAGAATAATAAAATTTAAAGGTCTAGGAGGTAAACCCAATTAAACCTTAGGTGAAATTGTTAAAGATATTAAACTATTCACAAATAAAAAAGGTAAATTAAAACCAACTAGAGTTGTTATGCAAGTAATAGAGAACGATTTACTTGGCAACTATGATGGAATTTTAGGAAGCCATTTTCTTAAGGAAGGAGAATACTCCATCCATTACAAGGAAGGTATCTTGAGAAATAGAAACGAAGAAATAAATCTCAGGTGTTTGAGTGAGGAAAAATTCGTTCAGGCTAGAAGTGAAAATTTTAGGATTATCAAACTAAAAGATAATATCAATCTAAATGAAGAAATAGTTATTCCAAAACAAGAAATAAAACAGGGAATTATTATCCCAGAGTGTATAACAAGGAATAATAATGGTGAATGTCTAGCAGCAATATTAAATACCACAGAAGAAAGTTTAGATATCAGCAACATTAGGATTGTAGGAAAAAATTTAGACGAGTATGAAGTCATATCGTAGAAAGAAGATAGAAAAATTGAAGTCACGGGAAATATGAGAACAGATCACATGATCAGTGAAGAAAAAGAGAGTCTTATTTCAATAATTAGAACGTATTGTGACGTGGTTAGCATCAAAGACGAAAAATTAAGCAATACAGACGTGACAAAGTACCAAATTAGAACAACAGAAAGCTGTCCTCCAGTCTTCACTAAGACGTACAGATACCCAAAGATTCATGAAGAGGAAGTACGCGGCCAGGTAGAAAAACTTAAGGAAGACGGAATAATAAGAGACAGCAAGTCACCATGAAGCTCACCCCTTTGGATCGTTCCAAAGAAGGCTGATGCGAGTGGCATTAAAAAATGGAGGATGGTAATTGACTTTTTTTTGACTTCGATAAGATAAGACGATTTTGCGATGATTGGAAGTTGAAAATCAACTTTCAGAAGTCGGAAACCATTCTCTTTAGGACGCCGCAGTTGTCTGGAGCCTCTAGGGATACCAGAAAATATTGGCGAAAGTTCTCTATCATTGGACAACACGGACAACCTCTTGCCTGTCGAAATGTAGTCAGATACCTTGGAATCTGGCTAGATCAGTTTCTGTATTTTGGCAAAAATGTAGATGTTCCTCTGGCCAGAGCTAAAGGTGCTTTTGACCTTACAAAGAGACTGTTTTATAGCAGCCAACTCGATGCGAGGGTAAAGGTAATCTGCTACATGGCCCTTATCAGGCCCATGCTGGTATTTGGTTTTCCCGTGTGGTTCAATGTACGAGCAAGCTTAATGGAAAAGATTCGGGTGTTTGAGAGGGCTTGCCTTCGCTTGTACAGAACACCAGAGTCGGAGTACAAAAAGTTTTATCATAATGAGGTCCCTTACAACAGGGCGAACCTAATACGAGTGGACAACTTCGTAATTTAGCTGACTCGAAGGCACATTGCAAGAGCAATGATATCGATGAATAACCTGATATCGGTGGCTTTCTACACCAATTAACCACGAGAGTGTGCGCTCTGACGGGTTCGTTTCACCGGAAGCATTCCTCTACCTAGATCAGATAGGGTTGATCCAGGGTAGATCAGCGGTCCCGTTTATCTTCTATATCGCTCGGACAGCTGGGAACAGGCGACTCAACTACGACAGAGACGTCGCACACGGCAGTGTGGATCGTCTCAGGTTCAGTAGGGCGGTGGGGAATCGCGATAAGAGGGATGTCGTTCGGCAGCACCAGCATTTCTGGTGGTTGAATGATGGAGAAGATGTTTCGTCGTCGTTTCTGTCAATTACGGACCAGCCTCACTAATGAGGCAGAGCTGACCCAACTATTTGCTCTGTAAATAGCGATGGCCAGCTTACTTAGGTTTAGGTTAGCATTTAAGAAACATATGCATATATTGATATATACAATGGTATATACTAATATATGTATATTATTGTGTATAATGTCTATTTGTGTGTATGTTGTATTGTGTATGTAGCTTAGGTAGACTAATGTTTATTTTAAGTTATATATTAAGTTTTTATAAAAATAAGAAATTATGTCCATATGCTGAGTTTTTGTTAGCAATTTTTTTTTCTTAGCTTTAAGTATAGTAAATAAATATTAGTAAAGAAAATGTAAATAAAATCGAAAGAAATAGTTATAAGAATTTAGAGTAGCTTAGAGTGCCTGTGTGGGGCCAGTAAGTTAGTATAAGATTGTTAAGTAATTTTAAGCTAGCATTTAAGCATTTTTTGTTAGTATGTAAGAGTTAATGATTAAGGAAATAAAATGCTTTAAAACTGAAAAAAAAAACTGATAAACTGAAAAAAACGATATCCGACAATTACCCTCTTCCTAATATAAATGAGATTCTAGATCAGTTAGGAAAGCCAGGTATTTTACAACACTAGATTTAATTTCCGGTTTTCATCAAATCGAAGTTGATGAAAAGGACAGAGAAAAGACCGCCTTTAGCACACCTTATGGGCATTTAGAATTTACTCGTATGCCATTTGGCTTGAAAAATGCTCCGGCATGCTTTCAACGCTTAATGAACACCGTATTATCAGGGTTACAGGGCATTAAATGCTTTGTTTACCTTGATGATGTGGTTGTATATGGACAGAGTCTTGAGGAGCATAATGATAAGTTAATACAGGTACTTGATCAAATAAGAGCCGCAAATCTTAAGTTACAACCGGATAAGTGCGAATTTCTTCGCAAGGAAGTTCAATATTTAGGACACATAATAACTGACAAAGGGGTAAAACCTGACCCTAACAAGATAGATAGTATTGTAAAGATGCAACCACCATGTAATCAAAAAGGAGTTAAATCATTTTTAGGAATGATAGGTTATTATCGGAAATTCGTCCAAAATTTCAGTAAGATAGCAGAACCATTTAATAGACTGTTAAAAAAAGATACAGAATTCACTTGGGGAGAAGAGCAACAAGAATCTTTTAAGAAACTTAAAGATGCTATAACAAAGTTTCCAATTCTACAATATCAAGACTATAATAGGACTTTCATTATAACAACAGATGCATCGAACAAGGGTATAGGAGCTGTTCTTAACCAACAGCATGGCACAATAGATTTGCCAATACAATTTGTTAGTAGAACGCTTAGCAAAGCAGAACAAAATTACAGCACTACTGAAAAGGAGTGTTTGGCAATAGTTTGGGCGACAAAGCAATTTAGACCGTACTTATACGGAAGAAAATTCATAGTTCAGACTGATCACTTGGCTCTTCAACGTTAAAGATCCAGGTTCTAGATTAATCAGATGGACACTTAAATTAGAAGAATTTAAATATGAGATAAAATACAAAAAGGGTAGTGAAAATGTTGTTGCAGATGAATTATCAAGAAATGTGAGAATACTAGAACAGGAAAAAGACAATGCTATTTCGGATAATAGAATAGAATCACTAGACGAGGTAGACGACATTATAGAGGACATGTTACGAGACATAGCTAATGAAGATAGACATACAAACCTCAAAAATGACGTAGAAGTTGAAGAATCTTCAAAAAACGAGACTAGTAAACAATGTGATCAAAGAGAGGTCAATGATTTAGACGAAAGACGAAACATTTTAGCGGAAAACCATAATGGTCTATTGGGAGGCCACATAGGACAAAAAGCGTTATATGAGAAACTAAAGAAAAAGTTTTATTGGAAAGGTATGCAAAAAGACGTAGAAAAATTTATCAGAAATTGCGAACATTGTCAAATAGAGAAGGTGATTAGAAAACCAATCCGGAATCCTATGAAAATAGTTACAACGGCTGGAAAACCTTTAGAAAAAAGATCGATGGATTTAATTGGTCCACTCAAAGTAACTAGCAATGGATTTAAATTTGGTCTTACAATTCAGGACGATTTATCAAAATTTATAAAATTCATACCACTTAAGACAAAGGAAATGGGAGTAGTAGCGAAATCATTTATTAACGAATGGGTTTTGAATTTTGGTCTACCAAAAATTATTTTAACCGATAATGGTAATGAATTTTGCAATGAATTATTTAAAAATATGTGTGAGATATTAAACCTCAACCATATAACGACGAGCATTGCCTATCCTCAAGCTAACGGTGCTGTTGAAAGGGCACATTTTCGATTAACAGAATATTTAAAAACCACGGGAAGAGAATTAAATAACATGGAAGATTGGGATGACAGAATGCCTTACGCTAGTTTCTGTTATAATACAACCAGACATAATACCACAGGATATACACCATATGAATTAGTTTTTGGGAATATAGGCAACCAACCTATCCAAATTGAAGACCTAGGCGAAAAAACTATGTGTGATTATCTAGACGAATTACAAGCAAAGTTAATGCAAGCTACTTCTAAAGGAGTAGAGAATACATTGAAATCAAAGGAAAAATCTAAGGTGAGATACGACCAACATATTGGCAAACAAGTAGAATAACAGTAGGTCAAAAGATACTAGTTAAAAATGTAGTTAAAGGAAAATTAGAAAGTACATTTAAAGGTCCCTTTAAAATTTTAGAAGTTCACGATGATTTTATTATTGCTAAGATAAAACCAAAAAGCAAAAATATAATAAATCTAACATTAGACTCTACTTTACAGAGTCACCTGTTGCTTCAAGTTCACGGCAGGAAGCATCGAAGTAAGAAAATTAAACGATAATAGCGGACTTTATTTTAATCATAAAGGTCAAGCTAGAGAAATAGGAAGTAAGTTAACCTTATTAAACAAGATTGATATAGGAGAGTTAAAGGACTACGTAGAAAATATTAGAAATATCATAAATACAGTAAACGAAGCATGTTTAAGTCATATAACCAATTGCAGAAAATACCAAGAAGTAGTACGTAATAATTTAATTAAGATCGAACACAAAGTTCATATAGTATACAATATAGTAGGTAAACAGATTAGATCACGAAGGGGATTGATTAATATAGTAGGCTGTTTAAAACATTGTTTGGCATAATGGACAACGAAGATGCCGAATACTATTCGGAAACCATTAGCACAATCAAAGGTAACGAAATCAGAATTAAAAATGGTATTGAAGAAAATATTAAGTTAATGTCAAAATTAGGAAAACAAGTTATTAATGTAGGCATAATACAAAATACAACCGCAAGTAAAATTAATGAAATCCATTCAATAAACTTAATAAAAGCCAAGGAAAAAGATATTGAAAGTAGCAATTCATTCAATCATATTTTAATGAAATAATGAATAAGGTCAATTTTAAAATTGTTCAGCTAGAATTAGAAATAGAACAAATAATAGATAGTTTATTGTTTATTCAAAACGGGGTTCTGCATCCAAGAATCATTGAACCAATGAAACTACTAGAAGAATTGAATAATTTACATCTTAAAAATGCTCTTGTTTTTGAACCAAGTATAGAAAACTATGCCTTAATAATGAAAGAATTAGAAATACAAGCTTATGCGAAAGATAAATACTCGTACATTATTGTATTGCTAAAAATACCCCTTGTAACAGAAGAACAGTTTGATATGTATGAAATAATTTCTGTGCCAAAGGTTATAACAAATGGCGTTGTTTTAATTGATATTAGTAATAAGTTTATAATGATAAGTAAAGATAAAGAATTGTATAACCTTAAGAAAACTATTGAAGATTGTAATGAAATTAATGGAACTTTCGTTTGTCAATCTCAATTATTTAAGAGTACGTTAGATTATAATAATTGTAAAATTAATGGGCTAATAATTGTAAATTGAAAACTGTTAATCCAAAAATTGAAATGTTTTATAAAATAAAAGAAAACATATTTTTATTTACTACAACTGAAGAAATAAAATTTAAATGCAATTGTAGTAAAGAAAAAGAAGAAGGTACTTTAACTAATGTGGGAATTCTAATTTTAATCGAAAATTGTAAATTTGAGACAATGGAAACAAATAGATACACATTAAACGATTTAGAAGATTGTTGTATTAATGTAAAATTAAACAAACTTCAGTTGGATGTAAAACCTATAATAAGATTAAGACACAGGATATCAAAGAGCTTAATGATTTATCAATCGACATCCAAAACCAAAAACACTTCTGGGAGAATATTTTGGACCCAATTCCACAAAAATCAAGAAGCTTAATTGCAAGTGTTGGAGGTTTTATAATGACCATCATAGGATTCATCCTAGCCTATAAGTGTGGATGTAATTCAGGAGGACGAACTACACTTTCGATCTTTAGTAGATGCTTTAGTAAGAAAAATAAAAAATACGTCAAGAAGTTTCCGGCGATCGAGAGAGCATCATCGATTTCATCCGAAGAGATTATAATGCAGAGTACTGAGCCCAGTTTAAGGGTAAGATACCCATAAACGTGTCTAAGGAGGGAGGTGTTACGCAGAGCCAGCATGAAGAGTCAACACTTTTCAATATTTCAACAAAAAAAATGGGAATTGTTGTGATATCATTTCCCACGGCAAAATCTGCTAAGATTGCAGGTATAAAAACTTAGAGTAGAATGACTTTGCGAGTTCATTTTGCTATAGAAATAAAAATTTGAATACACATAAAATTGTTGTGCGTTAAATTATTTCATTCGTTTTTGTTTTGATTTTGGTTGATCGTCGTCACTTGTCGTTTTGGTTTCGCTGAGCTTTTTCTCTCGTGTGTTTTTCTGCACTATCATATCAAACTCTAGATACACAAAGGTAAAACTGATGGGAAAAAACCCTTCCCTAAAATCAGCCCGCGTGTGAATTAAGGTACAATATAAGAACTATGCCAGATCAGGCATAACAATATATTATCAGCTGAGGAATTCGATTCTTTCGATGCGACGATGATAAAGATGTTGGTGTCGGGACGAAAGGTAAGCATTGTATTGCAAGTTGCGCGTTATGCATTGGAATGCGAGAGGCATCTTCTCTTGAGTGTTTTTGTTTTTGTAAGAATTAATTTATTGTGTTGTAATTCAGGTAAGTAATTTGTCTAATTATTATGGTTAATTTTTTATTATTAAATAGTTCATGTTGGGTTGGTTAAATTCATTATTCGGCTAGGTAATTTGAATTTTGTGATAAACGGCTTGGATTCGCGTGTGTGAGTATGTGTAATTTAAACGGCTTGGATACGTTGCGCGCGCGTGTGTTTGTGTTTGAGAGAAAGCTATCTTTCACTCGTTTATGCGATTAGCCTGAGTATTTTCTTGGATAAATTATGTGTGTGTGTGATTTGAGAGAAAGCGCTCTTTCACTCGCTTGTGCAATTCGCCTGAGTGTTTTCCTGGATAAATTATGTAAACATATACACGAGGGGCGTTCAACATATTCTCGGTATCGGGGTGAAGCTGTGGTTGTATCTATAAATTGATAAATTATTTATCAAGTAATACTATTATTTTAGTGCATTCATGTAAAATTTCATATAAATGTGATTATTAATTCGCGTTTTATCTCTAGTTAAACAGAATCATAATGGCAACTGAGACGATGATGGTGAAAATTGAGCATCGCGCTGTAATTAAATTTCTCACTAAGCAAGGAAAAAGTCAAAAAACTATTCATGAAGAGATGGTGGCTGTTTGCCAGGGTTCCGCACCTTCATTATCAACTGTGCAAAAGTGGTCAAGTGAGCTCAAGAGAGGCAGAGAGAGCATTGAAGACGACCCCCGCTCCGGGGCCCGGCTACTGCTTGTACGGGAGAAAGCATCAAAGAAGTCGAAAAACTTGTTCTTGAGGATGCCCGAATAAAGGTGAAAATGATGGCAGAGATCACCAAGCTTTCAATTGGTACCATTCACACCATTCTTCATGACCATCTTAACCTTTCAAAGGTCAGTGCAAAGTGGGTGCCACGAATGCTCACAGCGCCTCCGAAAAAAGTGAGAATCGCATGCTGTAGAGAGCTTTTGGAGATGTGTAGTGAGAACGCGGACAGTGTTATGGATTGAATTGTTACTGGGGACGCAACATGGGTCCACCACTATGACCCTGAAAGCAAACAAGAGTCCATGCAGTGGCATAAAAAAGGGACAGACCCCCCGAAGAAGTTCAAAGTCACTCCGTCTGCCGGGAAGCTCATGGCCACAGTTTTTTGGGACTCAAAGGGAATCTTGCTCATTGAGTACAAAAAAAAAGGTGAAACCATCAACGCCACATCCTACGCTTCCACTTTGCATAATTTACGGGAGGAAATTAAAAAGAAAAGACGGGGTAAACTCGCAGCGGGTGTGTTGCTTTTTCATGACAACGCTCCTGTTCACACGGCGCGAGTTTCCAAGGCTGCTGCGCGAGATTGTGGTTTCGAAGAAATCCAACACCCACCCTATAGTCCAGACCTTGCCCCTAGTAATTATTTCCTGTTTCCAGATTTGAAAAAATGTCTTCGTGGAAAAAGATTTTCGGATGATGAAGAACTCAAGTCGGCAATAAATGGGTATTTTGCAGAGAAAGAGGAAAATTTTTTTTTTTGAGGGTTTAAAAAAGCTTATCTCAAGATGTAACAAATGCATTGATGTTAGGGGAGATTATATTGAAAAATAAAAACAATTTAAATTGAATTCGCATTTTCCTTCATATCGATACCGAGAATATATTGAACGCCCCTCGTATATGTGTGTGTATGTATGTGCTTGAGTGACGCACGAGTGTTTACTTTCATTTATGTATGTATTCTGTATTATTTATGGCCTTCTTGATATTTGTTTCGTTTTGGTTTATCGGTAGTGGGCATAATTTCGCGATCGGTCGCTTGTATTCTCCGTGTTCTGTCCTTGCCTTGACGACACGTATGATATCATTCTTCCCTGGGTAGTTTTCTGTGATACGTCCTAAGCTCCATCTTGCCGGAGGCAGTCGATCGTCCTTAATAAGCACCAAGTCGCCTATTTTGAGTTGCGCTTAAAGCTTCAACCATTTCGGTCGTTGTTGTAACCGCGCTAAATATTCCTGGTGCCAATGTTTCCAAAACGTCTGCAGGTGCATTTGGACGGCCTTCCAGCGGTCGATGTAACCTTTCTTATCTATGATCAGATATGGTTCCGGAACCGTGAAGATTGCTTCGCCTATTAAAAAGTGGGCTGGGGTAAGTGCTTGGAAGTCGTCCGGTTCAGTTTCAGTTTTAATGCATTTTATTTTCTTAACGCTAACTCTTACATTCTAACAAAAAATGCTTAAATGCTAGCTTAAAATTACTTAACAATCTTATGCTAACTTACTGGCCCCACACAGGCGCTCTAAGCTACTCTAAATTCTTATAACTATGTCTTTCGACTTTATTTACATTTTCTTTACTAATATTTACTTACTATACTTAAAGCTAAGAAAAAAAAATTGCTAACAAAAACTTAGCATATGGACATAAGGAAGTCGTCCGGATTTTCCGTTAGTGGACACAGAGGCCTCGAATTAAGGCACGCCTTAATTTGTGTGAGTAGCGTGATGAGCTCCTCGTATGTGAGTGAACCGTTGCCGACGATCCGTTTGAAGTGGTGTTTGACACTCTTTACTCCAGCTTCCCACAATCCTCCGAAGTGGGGAGAAGCAGGGGGAATGAAATTCCACTTAGTTCCTTGTATCGCCAGAACCTCATCAGCTTCCTTCCAGTTGTGTCCGGATTCTTTTAATACACGATGCAATTCAGCTTCTGCTCCAACGAAGTTTGTTCCGCAATCGCTGTAGACACCTCGTCGAGCCGCAGAACGCCGAAAGGCGGCTATGAAAGCCTGAGTGGTGAGATCTGTGACTGCTTCCAATTGCATCGCCTTAGTGGGAAGGCAGACAAATATTGCCAGATAGCCTTTGTAACATTTGGCTCCGCAACCCGTCCACGACCGAATGCTGATTGGTCCCGCGTAATCGACCCCGGTATGGGCGAATGGCCTAGACGCTGTGACTCTGGGAGATGACAGATTTCCCATTAATTGATGGGCTACCCTATTTCGGTAGGGATGACAAACGACACAGGTGTTTAGATACTTTTTGATGGTTCTTCTGGTCTGTATAATCCAGTATATACACCTGGTGAAGGCAATCATCAGCTGAATCCCTCCGTGCAAAGTATTTTCATGTGCGTGTTGGAGGATTAGCGTTGTTAGATGATGTCTTGGTTCTAGTATGATAGGGTGCTGTTGATCGAACGATAGGTCTGCGTGTTTTAGTCTATCGCCTACTCTTATGATGCGTTCACCGTCCAAAAATGGATTTAACGATGCCAATCCCTTTGTTTTGGAGATCCCTCCGTGAAACATCTCTTGTTGGGCACAGCGAACAAGCATCTTCAAAGCGGCTTCAAGCTCCCTCGGGTTGAGTGGTCCGGAAGCATTTGATGAATTCTTTCGTAGGTTGCTTGTGAAACGCATGCAGTAGCCTACGATCCTCGTTCGGTTCGGTGTAATAGCTGGTGTATAGTCAACATACATTTCCTTGTCTATCATTTGGGCTGCTAACGGGAATTGACGACAGGATTCTTCTGCTAACTCCTTCAGGGTTCGTATGGCTAGATACGGAGCCGAAGCCCTACCAAACGAACAGTTTTAAGGCGGTAGAATGTGAGCTGCTCTGATGGATCCTTTCGCCAGACGACCAGTTGGAAATAGGAATCCCGATCGCTGACCCAGATCTGACGGTACATCTTCTTGATGTCAGCCGTAAATGTGTACCGGTAAAGCCACCACCGAAGGTTGATGTCAGTCACATTATTTTGAAGGTAGGGTCTTGTCATGAGTTGGTCGTTCAATGAGATCCCATTCGACGTGATGAAGGATGCATCAAACACGACTCTGAGCCTTGTTGTCGAACTCGCCTCCTTCATAACTGTGTGATGCGGCAGGAAATAGTGATTTAACCTGGGTATGTCATTCTGTTTTACTTCGCTCATATGTCCTAATTTGATGTATTCTTCTAGGCATGCGGCATATTGCTCTTGTAGCTGAGGATTGGAACTGAAACGTTTCTCCAAGGTCCTGAAACGTTGCCAAGCAACTTCCTGTGATCTGCCCAGGATTGGATAATCAGTTTCCTTAAACGGAAGAGCTACTTGGTATCGCCCATCACCAGTACGCCTCCCATGCTTAGCGAAGTGTTCTTCACAGCTACATTCTCGGATGACTGACGGTATTCATATGGAGCCTCTTCCTGTTCCCAAAACATGCGAAGCCGAGCATCGAAATCTGTCATTTGGAAGAAACTTCGAATTGGTTGAGCCTGAACTGGAGCCTTTCCAAATAAAATCAAGGGTAATCTGGTTTTTTGAGCTACTGGCATATCCTCCTGCATCGGTCTTATCAGGTAGCAAGATCTTGGCAAGAACATCGCTTCCCAGAAGAACATCAACCTTTGCTGGTTTGAAAAAGGTTGGGTCTGTTAAAATGAGATCATTGAGGTGGTCCCAATGAGCCACCGGGAGCATCCGGGCCGGAAGATGGCCAGACAGCGACTTAAACACAAAAGCCCGCGTCGATGTCTCGAAAGTTGAATGATGCGACGCAAGCATGATGTGAACAACCCTCTGACAAGTGCCACTGTCCACTAAACCCAACCCGAAAACCTTAACGTGAGTAGATTTTGGTTTTAACCCCAGTAGTTGCACTGCTGACTCTGTTATAAAACTCGCTTGAGAACCCGAGTCGAGCAAGGCCCTAAGCGAATAAGTCTCACCTAACGACGACCTAATCTTTATCAAAGCAGTGGCCAATAAAACTTGGGTGGATGTATTCGGCAGAGAATGGAAACTGTTTACGACCGCACTACTGGAAGGCTGTACCCCTTTGTTAGGTACAAAGCTTGAAGCTTCGGCATTCATCGTCGTGTTAAAAGAACTCTGTGGTCCCCGCTGTGAATGAATTTGGGAAACACTTGACTGGCGATCTATGGCTTGTGTTGCATGTAAAAGCGAGTGATGTGGCTGCTCACAATAGTAACACCTAAGATTACTTGGATATTGTGCTGTGGTATGGCTATATGCTAAGCAGTTTCTACAAACCCCTAATCGACCCATATTCTGACATAAGTCTGCTGTACTCATTTTCAAAAATCGTCCGCATTTATGAATGGGATGTTGACCTCTGTGGCACAGCTTGCAGGAAAACCTCTCAGTAATCGTCGACGTATGGAAACTACTCCGCTGTGGTATATTTCTAGAAGAATTTGTTGCTGGTCGCGCTTGCTGATGCTTAACAGCCTTCAATGAGCGGAACCTCGTCTCCAAAAAGTTAGTAAATTCGGAAAATGTAGGCAGTTCCTTGTTGTTTGATTTACTTCCAAGCTTTTCTTCCCACAGGTGTTGCGTTTTCGTGTGAAGTTACTGAAGCAGGACAAAAATGAGTACAACGTCCCAATGCTGAACTGGAATTTTAAGATTTTCCAAGCTGTGATTTCCGATGTATCGAGCAATTCCTTGATGGGCTCGCTCTTGAGAAATCGAAGGCTGGTTGAAGAGGGATTTTAACTGTGTGTTCACTAGGAACCGTTGGTGATCATAACGGTCTGTTAAGATCTCGCATGCCTTGCTATAGTTGCCGTTGTCGATCCCAAGTGAGCCAAAAATTTCTCCACTTCCCCTGAAACACTTGTTTTTAAATAATGCATTTTTTGTATTTCCGAGAGTGCTGCATTATGGTGAATTAAGCACAAAAATAATTCATGAAAGGCTCGCCATGACTCATAACTCCCAGCGAACACAGGCATATTCATTTTGGGCAATCGAATGTCTACCTTCCTAGTACCTTTGGACTCTGATTCATCTCTTTCTACCTTCTTTTCAGTTGACTGCACTTTATCCATGGCGTCTAACAAGTCGCAGCAATACTCAAAGTATAACTCTGGGATTTGTTCGAAGATCGTATCAGCTTTACTTAACTCCTTCTCTGCTGAAGACTCCAGAGCTCTTTCGAGTCGTGTAGTTGCTGCTTCCATTGTCTTTTCCAATACAGACAATCGACTAGAGATGTAGTTGGCTGTTCGCCTTGCAGAGCCAGTCTTAGAAAAATTGGACACATCTTTCTCCATTTGCGTATGAGCCAAGTGATTTGCCATTATGTGCGAATATGTTTTTTACAAGAAACAGGAGCAAAGATAATTAAGAAATCACTTACTTGAAATCGCGGTGCTCCTGTCGAGATACGGGTTCCAAATTTCGTCTCTTTGGATTCGGGAGTCTCCAGATCCAATTTTGAAAACGTTAGTACACAATACACGTAAGAGATTTATTCCATTTATTAGTTAATGACTTAATTGAAAAATTAATTGTCTTTACAGATCTTTACAGCAAGGAAAAAAATATATATGTATATAAATCCGGCTCGGGTGGACCATATGTTCGGCTATGAACGGATTCTTTCTGTTATTTAGAGACATCCGAATTCTTTAACATCCGAATTGTAATTTACTTGTATTTCTTGTTGTGTAAATTTTGATTTTGAATACAATAGGAAGATAAATTTTCACCTACCAAAGTTAGATTCAGTTTATTATTATTATTTGCTTGAATATCATCAACATTTGTTTCGATTCCTGATGCTTTAAAATTATGCCGAGAAACGAAGAAACGAATGGATTCGTACACCATTCGTTTCTAAATGGAAGAGTTAATAGGGTCATTATATCGTTTTTTTAACTGAAGAAATGTGGCACAACTTCCCATTAACGATGGGTATTAAAGATCCCAACGTACAATTGTAGCATAGAATCGCACGAAAATATGAAGTTAATAAAAATTAAGCTTTGTTACAATGATGTGATTCCATTCTCATATAAAAATCTATAAATAACTCAAATGTGTTTAAAAGTGGACGAAATGCAGTTAGCGTTCATACTCCTCAACATACTGTTGCCCAAAATGGACAAAATGCAGTTTTCGCAGAACTCCTCATTTCCATCTTATATACCCGAACGTTTATAGTCAGCATTTTATTACTATTATCGTACACACATATTGTAATATGTATTTATATGAGTACGGCACAAGTTACAAATAATAGGCGCAGCACTTTATAGTTCTCTCGGTACTTAGAAAAAAGCATAAAAACCAAACAAAAAAGGCAAATCGAAGTCTTTCTAGTGTTATGTTGAACGAAATGCATTGTAAGATACATTAGAGCAGAAAAACTAGCGTTATTCCTAAGTGACGCTTTTAGATTCGTCTGTGGCGTTCAATAAAATTCCGCACTCTAACCAGAAAAAAGATTCAATGTGACATTTAAAAATACATTTAAAATTCCGCTCATAAAGAGTCCATCTTACTTTGGGCCTTATAATGTACTCGTATTCTGAACTGCTTAAGGTATTTTTATATTTTTACTTTTCGTTCATAAAAGGAATATACACTGAGCTGCTACCTTTGGCTTATTTCATGAGCTACTCGTAATACTTTACTATTGCTGTTAAATTTTAATAAGCTGCTAGAACAAAGAAAATTATCCAGGATTATAATTATGAGAACACGTGCCTTGATATGTTGCTCTCACACGTGATATGCCCTTGACACTTATTTGTGTACTTAATGGACCAAGTACAAAGCATATTGCGTAATCTTCGTGCAAACGTGTTATAAAAATGTATTTTTTACTTTATCATATGGGGATAGTTAAAAGCTGGATTAATTTGTGAAAATAAACCTTTTAACACGTACGTTTACACATACATATGCTTAACGTTTGTAAAAAAATTTAAAAGATATTTTGTATGAAACCTTACGTCAAAGTGTAAGGTATTCAATTCGGAAAGAATAGGTAAGTTTCATAATTAATAAATGAAAGGAGGTGGATGTGTATAGACATATGCCCATATAGGTATGTATGTATTTATGTATACATCCACATGAACATTAAGTATAATTTTCCGCATAATAAAATTATAATAATTTCGTTGTCCAGATATGTTATGATTTTTATGTAACTAGTGCTTGATGGATTTATCACCAGATGCGTCCCCTCTTCTTTTTATAAGGTATTATTTAACTTCACCTAGTAACATGGTGTCAACATCGGAAATTTTCCCACTAAAAAATAAAAGTATATATATTAACACACGGAGCAGAAATTTCGACGCTTACAGTTACAGCATTATTTAACATAAAAATTAATAACTTAGGAAATTGCGGTTAGATTACACTTCTTCGTGAACTGCAATGTAAAAAATAAAAATCAGTGTTGCGAACAGCATAAACTACAGTGTAAGCTAGGAGCTAGTGAACTTGCTGCCTTATGGCTAAAACGAATATAGCTTACTTCTTAAAAATCCACATGAAAGCGGTAGCCATATTACAACATGGAGTCATCAGTTCCTCTTCTAAAATGGAAGCATTCGTCTGACACGGTATATATTGGGTTGTACCACGTGAAATTTCCGATTATTACTCAGTCGGAAATAAGAAATAATCGAGTCAACATCTGTGCCAGAACGTTAAATTTTATTTTTTTTATGAAATAAAGTGGTACGTGTGCTTGACGTGTGAGAATTTTAAGGTTCATTACAAGTAAAATTATTTTTTTTTTCTAGGAATTATTTACCATGCTGTGGCAGTTCAAATTCAAACCCTCTCCCTTTACGAATTTAAAATGGGACATAATGCTTCATTGCATCTTACGACGTTGGTTTGGAAAGTTCCTTTCGAGAGATTTCAGCCTCGAAAATGAACCTCGTGGGAAGCCGGAAACGTTAGTTGAAGACGAGGTTTTAAGTGGAACGGCGGATGCGGATCCAACGAAATTGGTGCGGGAGAATGCACAAACCATTTGAGTATCCCCAATGCCAATAAGTCGACACCTTTCTCTCATAGGAAAGGTGAAGAAAATATTGTCTTTTAATTTTTTACTATAAAATCATGTGGTACAACCAACACCCAAGTTTTAAGTGAATATTCGCCGTTTATTTTTGAAATAACTTCAAAAATAAAAAAAAAACTTAAACGAAGCAACTTTCTCTACAATTTAGGTTTGTCTCTCGCAAAACCATATATCCAAAAACGGTTAGAGCAAACAACAATAAACAGTCATCTGAGGTTAAATATGGAAAAGGTGCTTACAGATTTTGAGGGAGACGAAACAAAAAGTCGCGAGGATATTCCTCTTAATGTACATCCAAGAAAAGTCCCAAAGCAGGGCAGTTGCTTTTTATGTCCTATGAATCAGGACAAGAAATCCAAAAAAACGTGCGATACTTGTCAAAGGCATATTTGTAATGACCACCGCAGAGAAGTATGTAACAGCTGCCTTTGCAGTACAGGAAAGAGCACTAAAAATATACAAGTAATATTTAGAAAATCAAAATTTAATATTTCAATATTGCCTTATAACTCTACTTTCAGAAACAAGAAACATTGTGGTATTACTGAGTTCGAGAAACTGTATTTCTTGGTTTTTTTAAAGCTCTGTACTATTTCTTGCATCCGTTCGTCCTTATTTATTTTTTCTCTCATTTTTACAGCCGTGAATTAAATGCCATTGTGTTTGTTAATTTCATTAATAAATATATTGCTCATAAATAAAGTATTTCAATTGCTTGGAACTTTCGTCTTACTCGTAAGTGGCTAGTGGCTAGTACTAGTGCGCTCAGGAACCCCATATGTGGTAACGTACTTAAAAAAACACGTATGCATTCTAGGGTTAACTTTAGAACGCACCCGCGATGAGTTCTATTCAAACAAAACTAAAAATTTACAGTTTGGAATTCCAAACACAGTTTAAGGGGTACACTTTTACAAAATTGAAGTGAATTTGACAGAAATATGAAAGGAAATAGAAAACTAGTTTTTCGAATTTTGAATTTTAAATTTGAATTTGGATAGCAGTTTCTCTATAATGGAAGCAGAAAAGGTGTCTAATTAAAAAAAGTGAATTTTCTTTTAAGACAATATTTGCCATTCTTTATCACATTCTTTAGACAAAACGAGATCGGGTTTTTATATATTTTGGGCTTTCTATAAAGCTCAAAACCTTCGAAGATATCGAAATCTGCAAACAAATTTTCTTGACACATTTCACTGAAATGACATTTCAAAGTTTATACTGAAAGATAAAATGCATTTTATGTGCTATTAAGTTTACCGCGAGGTTATAACGATAAAGTGGATTTTATTTCGACTATAATTATCAAAACACTAGCAGTGACTTTGTTACGTAAAAAATTTAAAGTTGACTTTATCTGACAATAATTTTGCGCCATTGCGAGTATTGACTGATATTAATGAATTATGTGTAGATACATATATGTAACTAACGTATAATATGAATAACATTCTAGGTTTTCTAACCACAAACCATAAGGTAATGAATTTGTATCCATTTTTTTTTATTACCACCGGTGTTTCACAAATTACAAAACAATTTTGCAATCAAACAATTAAGAAAAACTACAATACTTATCAAAGTTGGATTGAGAGGGTAAGCCCAAAAATGCCGCCTAAAGAGAAAGAAAGAATATGCGCTCGTGAAAACCAACCCATCAAGAGAAATTGACGCTAAGCTAGTTGAATCACCAGAGGGCTATGATTGTGGATCTCGCAACAAACCGAAAACGTGATTTATGTGTCTCCTGGTACCACTTCGATTGTGTCAACATGGATAGTTTCATCATTGAAGTAGATTGTGTTAGGACAAATGAATTGAAACACATTCAATCTCAGTGGAGCTTCACAAGCAACTGTTTTATTATACAGTAATCGTAATATAATAGAGCTGTACAAAATTTGTATATAGAAATTCTAAAATAATATAGTGTATATATTTTTTAGAGTATTGTGTTGGGAATTGCCAGTAGTATACAAATTCAAATTATAGATAAAAATAAATAATTAATTTCAACACTACCCTTCAATGCAATATCTCTAAAAATTATTATTTTAAGAAAACATTTTTTAATAACAATAGTTTGCTAAATAATTTTAAATGCTTTGGTTTATTTAGAATTTTAGTGCAAATATCTGCAATCATGTCAGAAGTTGGAACATGTTTTAATTCTTTTAAAGATTTATTATATATTTCACGAATATAATGATACTTTATATCTATATACTTAGATCTTGAACGAAATACATGATTTTTTACTAAATGCTGTGTGCTCAAGTTGTCACCTTATAATTTAGTTGGCCATTTGACAACAGAACCAAACCAGTTTCTGTAAGTAGTTTTTGCAAGTAAACCACTTCTTTTTTTGCTGCCACTAACGCCATATACTCTGCTTCGGTGCTACTAAGTGCCACAGTAAAGTGCTTACGCGACTCTCAAGTCACAGGAACACCAGCCAGAAAAAAAACGTAACCAGTGTAAGATTTTCGGTCGTTTTTTGATCGGCTGTCAGCCCAATCAGCATCCGCAAACCCACTTAGCTTACTAGATTTTGTAAAATAAATTAGAATTAGCAGTAGTATTATAATACCTTAATATGTTAAATGTTTAGCTGCAGTCATGTGTTCCTTATGTAGTTCAATATTGAATTGAGACAAACTACTCACAGCATGCTCAGGTTGATGCATATAAATCTCTTCTTTTATATCTCCATTTAGGTAGGCGCACGAAACATCGACTTGGTGAACTTTGAGATCAAATTTCATAGCTAATGCTAGAATTAATCGTATAGTTGAATATCTTCTGGTGAAAATGTCTCAGTGTAATCGATCCCTAGCTTTGATTTATATCGAAGCGGCTTTCGTTGTTTGTCAAGTTTAATATTAAAAACCCATTTTGATTTAATTGCGTGTCGATTAGAGGGAAGGTCAACTAGCTCCGATGTTCGATACGCTTTTAAAGAGTCGTACACAATTGTCACTGATTCTATCCACAGGTTGATCTAACACCTAATTTACTGAAAGTAGGTTAGTTTCTACTAACGGTGGCTTTTTTTCATAAAGTAAGTAGTATTTCCTTTTCTTGGTCTCAACTTCATAGTATACTTCTTCGTTCCCCTGAGCGTCGTTTTCGATTTGACCACCTTCATTGTTCTTTGATTCAGTATCATTTGTTCCTCGAATGATGACTTCATTTCCCTCTTGATCTCCGCTTGCAATTCCATCAATATTATCTTCCCGGCATGCCATCTCACCAGAGTAACCATCAGCCTTCTCGTGTGCATCAAAGGTTTTGAAAGCATTTTCATCAGAACTATAATTTTTGGGAGAACACTTTTCCTCAGAGCTAGCAACACTGGTAAAAGTCCAGCAGTACGTGAAGTTACATACCATCGTGCAGTGCAGTAGCAGTCGCCGAAAAAGCCGCATTAATTTTTGGCAGTCACTTTAATATCTTTTGTATTTATTATTATCTTCTTTCACATTAATTACAGTACTTTGAACTATTATAAATAAAACATTAAATTTGGGGGCTCAACCGCGCCACGGGTCAATTGTGAAAGCCACGTACAGAAAATCATTACACATTTAGTAAACCAAGCCATATAAATTTGAAATGCTGTTAAGTTGTTAACTTGGTTTGAAATGGTTTTTATGTGTAAGAGTGTAGAGAAGCGCAAAATATAATAGAAAATTCACAGACATCGAATAAAGCCTTAGAAGTAGTCCCAGCAGTGGAAGAGAAACAAACATATAACACGCGGTCAAAAGGGACAACCGAAAATAAAGACATATCTGTAAACGAGAGTAAAAAAGTGCTGAAAAAGCGGGTTTGGCGACTTCAGTCAAAATGATGGATATAGAAGAAAGAGTAACACAGAGCAGTAAAACCCTAGGAGAAATAGTAAAGTTGTTGATCACGCAGTGTCAAGCCGAACTAACAAGAACGAATGAAATTAAAATAGCACCTGAAAGTTTTGCAAAAGTCGTGCCGGGGTTCGACGGGCAAAATATACCTGTTAAGTGTTGGTTTTTTTAATTTTGAGCAAAATGCCGATACGTATGAGTTAAGTGAAAAGCTTACGTGCATGCTCGTATTAAGATGGAAAAAGATGCTGCATTGTTTTTGAATTCTGTGTTTGTGGGCTCATACGCCGACTAAAAAAAGGGTTGATCGACGAATTCAGTGCTGATATTCCTAAGAAACTACGCGAAAGGAAGAAAAGACAGGATGAGTCGGTTCATGAATATACCATGTATTGCGTATGTGTGAAAAAGCAGCGCTAAACTTTGGTGTTGATGTCGGCTCAGTTGTTCGTTATATAGTAAACGGGTTAAATATAAAAAATGAATACAAATATAATATGTACGGTAGTAAGACATACAGTGAACTACAGGAAAAATATGCTATATATGAGCAGGTTAAAAAGAGCGCAGTAATGCACAAAACGTCAAATATCGTTGGTAAAAACAGAACTATAGTGGCAAAACAACGCATTACTTTAATTGCGGGTCGACATTGTCGGGCTGAAACTAAATGTTTTAAGTGCGTTGCAAATGGCCACATGTCAAGAAATTGCGCCCAGGCCGAAAAGAGTGTGAAAGTGGTCCAAAACACTAACCGCTTCAAAACAACCGCGCTGAATAATTAGTAGTTCATTGCTTGGTCGACACAGGTGCTGATGTGTCGATTATCAAAGAATGTGTGTTCAATAAACTTTCCAATATTCAGCTGAGCTTTGAGGCCTAGGCAGTACAAAGACAACACCGATTGGAGAATTTGATGCTACGGTACTGTTAGATGGTATCCACGTGCAGCAAAAATTCGTAGTAGTACCTGATGAAAAGTTGGAGTACAACGGTTTACTTGGCTACGATTTCGTGTCTAAATTCTGTGGATGACGATTGTTTCCATTTTACCAGGAAATCGACATGTGAGGAGAGCGATTCACCTAAAGAGCTAAGTATATATAATATTGTTGAAACCGAAACTGAAATACACACTCCTCCGCAGTTCCAGCCACTGATTCGGCCGTTGATTGAAGCTTTCAAACCAGCGTCATCGTCTATAAAAAGCCCAGTAGAACTAAAAATTGTTTCAAATGAGAAAATGACGCCATTGAAACACCAAACAAGCCAATATTCTTCTGTCAAGTGCACAGCTATCAGAACGCAGGTCGTTGTGCGCAGGTTGTGCGTAAATCTACATCAAACTGCGCAAGTAGACTCGTTATCGTCAAAAAAAGGATGGTTCCAATAGAGTCTGTGTAGACTTTAGTCAATTAAATGCCATGGTGCTGAAGGATTTTTTCCCTGTTCCGCTGATTAACGATGTACTCGAGAAGTTACAGGCAGTTGAGTCTTTCGTGATCATGGACATAGAGAATAGTTTTTTCCATGTCCCTGTTGAGGAGGAAAGTCGAAAATATACTGCTTTGATTACAAAAGAAGGTCTTTTCGAATTTGATAAGACACCGTTTGGGTTCACCAACTCCCCTGCTGCAGTCATCGGGGTCATAAATTGCGTCTTTCAAGATCTTGGGTCTGAAAGCGTAATACAAATTTATATGGATGACATAATAATCTATGCTGAGATAGTGGATGAATGCATTCAGAAGTTAAAGCGAGTGCTAGCAGTAGCTGAAGGTTTCTCTTTGTCCATCAAGTGGAATAAATATCGTTTTTAGGAAACCAGAATAGATTTCCTTGGGCATACGGTTGAGAAAGGAAAAATCTAGCCTGGACGTGAAAACACATATGCTGGTGGACTCTGGTGACGTCACCCAAGACAGAGTTTGAGCCACCCAACGACAAATAAATTGCCCTAAGGGACCTTTCCGCCCAACAATTGTTTTGACAATTCAAATTATTGTAACATATAAAATAAAATAATAATGCAAAAAGTTAGTGATTTTGTATTATAACGTTTAAAGTAACGCATCTTCTATTTTAACCGTGGTAGTAAGACAGTACTTACAGTAATTTTGTATATCGGCATATTTTTTTTGTTTTCGTATCACGAACATTGGTCCATTCGAGCCGTTATGTGTACCTTAACCAAAACAGGACGTAGAGTATTTAGTAAACCGGTGCATACGGCAGATAGAAATTAATTTATCTGCAAAAACTGAAATAATCAAGTGCTGTTTTTTACTGATTCGGACACGCTTTTTTTGAAAGACCATACATTTTGGAAAGGAAAAGATCACTGAGTATCTGAGCTCGAAGCCGTCGACCGTCAGCAGACCCGGAACTCTTCAAAAATCACTCGGACTACTACTCATACTACTGTGAGTAATTCTAAATATTTTTTGTCAGATTCACAACAAGGGGCAACACGCATTTACAAAATTTACAAATTACATTTACATTTGCATTTACAAATAGAAATTGTTTAGCTTATAGCCACACTATTGAACCAACGACGATGTTATCACTTCCAACAAAACCACCATTTCCTTCTGCACGTTTCTTATGAGTCAGGTACAAAACGGGGAAACTCCTCCAATACACAGGGCTTTACTCAGGCACAACCCTATTCTTCGATGAGTGCTGAGGCATCAACATTCCAGCCATCTGAAAGAGAAACAACCCATTTAAACCGTTCCAATGCCAACACATTTTATTCAACTCATTCAAACTCTCAAATTTTACTGGCTACTGATATGTTGAAAGCATATTCGTCACCCGGAGAAATATTTTCCTTACGGGCATTGTTGGACTCAGGTTCGGAGGCCAGCTTCATCACTACAGAAGCAGCTCAGCTTTTATCTCTTCCGCCAAAATCAACCTCCGTCGAATTTTCTGGGGTGGGTTTGGTCAACAGCGGTACGTACACCAAGGTAGTGGATATCTGCATTGGTTCTCACCATTCCTCTTTCAGTATCTCCATACAAGCTCAGGTTTTTAAATCGCTGTCTGGGCATCCTCCGACTCGGACTATGACGACATCAGGTTGGGAACACCTAAGGGGGTTGGTATTAGCGGATCCCAAATTTCACTTGCCTGGTAAGGTAGATCTAAGTTTTGGTAGTGATATTTTAGCCGATGTTGTGCTACTAGAGATAGTAAGATCAGAAAATGACCACTTGCCGATAGCACAAAAAACAAAATTAGGTTGGATACTATTCGGCTGAACTCCATTGGAATCAAACCGCGTTAAAGTTTTTTTATAACACTTGTAATATAGAGACACAGTTGCGCAAATTCTGAGAGGTAGAAGAGGTGGCTTTCCAGCCGTACGCGATAGCTGAAGACTTCGAATGCGAGAAACATTTCGTTAACACAATCCAGCATTTATCCGACTAAAGTAGAGCTTCCATTCAAACAGAAAGTACATCATAATTTAGGCAGATCCAAAGGAGGAGCAATTAGACAATTTATGAGCCCGGAGAGGAAATTAATTTCTGGTCTTTCCGCAATAAATACACCGAATGCATTGAAGATTACATGAAGCTTGGTCACATGGAAGAAGCTGATGAAAATGTGCGTAATAGACCGCATCATTATCTTCTTTCCCATCTTGCTGTCATCAAAGAAGGAAGCTCGACGACGAAACTCCGAGTTGCATTCGATGCCTCATTTAAAAGATCGCGCGGAATCTGGGCCCCTCCCTACAGCAAAATATTACTAGCGTTTTGCTCAGATGGAGACTCTATCCATACACATTCACTGGGGATATATATACTCGTATATACGAGTATATCGACTAAACGAGATGGCATTGGTCGATGATATTTGTGAGCAACATCCTCGAGCAGCAAAGATGATACAACATGAAATGTATGTCGACGATTTGATTTCCAGCGCAGATACACTAGAAGAGGCAAAGGACAAAAGAGATGAAATCAATAAGTGTTTTACAGTAGCGGGGTTTCACTTACGGAAGTGGGTAGCAAACAATGAGGAGCTCCTCGATGGTGTACCGTCGATGGTACGTATAGAGTGAAGACGTTAGGTATTCAATGGCTTCCTCAAATCGATAAATTCTCTTTCAATTACTATATTCAAAAATACCAGCACCCAACAAAACGATTAATTTTATCCACTATAGCACGTTTGTATGATCCTATGGGCTGGATTGCACCTTGCATTACCAAAGCAAAGCTCCTGATGCAACAACTTTGGATTCACAAACAGCCATGGCACGATCCAATCGACGGCGATCTTCTACACAGTTGGACAATATTCCAGGATGATCTCCAGGCGATCAATAAAATACAACTCAATCGTTGGGTACGACCAGTTGGCAAGAAGAATCGTTTTCAAGTGCACAGGTTTTGCGATGCCTCTAAAAGGGCAAAACCAAACGTACTGTCTTGGGCAAGTTAACATACAACCAACAATAAGGCTGGAATCGATCGCGGGAAACGCAACCCTCACTACGTTACTATCACACGAGTTCCAGTCCACAGTTCACAGCATTGCATACCGTCTCAACCGAATGCAAATTTCCAGTCCATAAACTGAATGGATGAAAGGAAATGAGAGAATCCAATGAGATGGGGTGGATTCCCCACATTCATTATACTCGTGATTATTCATATTGTTCGTTTGTCATGTTCTGTCCACTTCAATGTTATGTAATATGCACCCCAGTATTACCCAAATTATCTCTTTTCATGTACACACATTACATGATGAGTCAAGCACAGGGGTATCAGCCATCAGCATGATGTCGCAGAAAGGAAGCTCAGGAACTTTGTTGATCGGAGGAGGAGAATGGCAGATGCTGGTGACGTTACCCAAGACAGACTTGAAGCCACCCAACGACAAATAAATTTCCCTAAGAGACTTTTTCCGCTCAACAATTGTTTTGACAGTTCAAATTATAGCATAAAATTAAATAATAAAATCGGCATTTGTATATCGGATGTAAAATATTTCCCTTTTCCGACAAATATAAAAGGATTACAGTCGTTCCTGGGTTTGACGGATTTCTTCCGAAAATTTATTAAAGGTTACGCCCATATAGCTCGTCCCCTAACTACGCTGTTGTAAAAAGATGTCGGGTTCAAAATTGGCGCTGCTGAACTGAATGCAATCAAACAGCTGAAAGACATGTTGTGTCGGGAGCCGATACTAAGGATCTATATGCAGAATGCACATACAGAATTACATACCTAAGCATCAAAAGACGGGTTCGGAGCCACTTTGTGTCGAAGTTCGACTGAAACACGTTGACTGCTTCAGCCGGTTTTCCAGCGTGCTTTTGGTTGGATTTGCGCGGTTGAGGATAGAACAAAGAAAAGACTCTTTCATTTATGCTGTTTTCGAATTTATTAAAGACCTCCCTTATCAAGGATTTAAGCTGAAAGGAGACATTCTATACAAGCATGTAGGTGGTCTTGATCTTCTTGTTGTTCCAAAATTAATGGAACGTGAAGTAATAACTGAATCACATACAAATGGTCACTTCGCAGTTTCTAAAACAAAGCACAGCGTACAGTAGCAATTTTTCATTCCACACCTGGAGCATATAGTTGCACCAGTTGTGTCCACATGTACAAGATGCATCATGAATAACAAATAAGTTGGCAAGCAAGAAGGACATCTTTACCAAATAGATGAAGACAGTCAGCCGCTACACACCCTCCACCTGGATCATTTAGGTACAATGGATTCAACAGTGAAGCAGTACAAGTTTGAGCGATTGAGCATATCTGGACTAAAACTGGAGTGGCAAGGGGCAACGGCCAGATCGAGAAGGTGAACAAAGTCATTTTGTCGGTTATTAGCAAACTGTCAGCAGGGGACACTACGAAGTGGTATAAGTTCATCCCAGAAGTCCAGCGCGCAATAAACACACATATCCACTCGTCCACACAGAAAACACCGTTAGAACTTATGTTTGGAACAAAAGGCAACTGTAAAATTACCGACAAACTCACAGCTGTATTGGAACAATAGATGGCAGAGGATTTTGATAGAGCAAGACAAGGAATTCGTCGACAAGCCAGAATACAGATACAAAAAGCCCAAGAAGTGTACCAATCCAATTACGATAAAAAGCGCAAAGGAGAACACGTTTATAAGGAAGTAGACCAGGTTGCTCTGAAGCGTACTCAGTTCGTCGCGGGCAAAGAATTGGCAAGCTCGTTTCTAAGTCCATACGAGGTGATTAAGGTTAAGAGAAGTGGCCGAGATCATGTTAGAAAAGTTGCGGAAGTCAAAGGTCCGAATGTTACGTCTACAAGCGTAGACAATATGAAGCTGTGGAAATATATCGAATGGAATCGGGACCTGTTGTCGTCTGGGACGAACGAATGTGATCAAGATGACCGAATGTGCGGAGGAGAAGTACGTCAGAGCAACAACAGGCAACACTTTTTTTATAATTTATACGCGTCTAAGGGGTTGATACCCTTTTACTGTTGCCCGGGCGAGGGCGGAAAAGTAGAAGGAGCAGAAAGGAAAATTGGTTTTTTGTAGTGGTTTGAAACTCAGGTGTGTTTGGTTTCGATATTCGCTCTCCAGGGGTGGGAGTCCGAATAGCACGGAGAGTTTTTTCTTCACTCAGAGTGATTCGAATGTTATAATTCAGAGTACTTTTTTTGCTTGAGACTCTACAACAGCCAATTCTACGTGTCAGTGTTATGCCTTCACACACAGAATTTTTCTGTCTGAGTTCCAATTACGAAAATGAGAAACTTGAAAAACTTGTCAGTGGGTAGGATTCGAACCCTTGACCCTCCGAGTGAGAAGAGATTGCTAGAACCACTACACCACGGCCACCCAACTGGTAAAAGTCCAAATGTACGTGAAGTTACATACCATCGTGCAGTGCTGTAGTAGTCGCCGAGAGAGCCGCATTTGTTTTTCGCTTTAATATCTTTTGTATTTCTTATTATCTTCTTTCACATTAGTTACACTACTTTGAACTATTATAAATAAAACATTATAATTAAATCAGTTAATATGTAAGAATCATTGCTATTCCTGATACTGGAAGACAACTCAGTGAACTTCACGTCACGGCTTTTTAAAATCTTTCTCCCAGCAGGCCCATACAATCTATATGCCTTAGACTCTTTTGAATATCCAACCATGACAGATTCTATCCCCCTTGCATTAATTTTGGACGTTCCTGCTGGTTTATTTAGCATAATAGCCTTGGACCTAAATACTTTAAAATGCCTAATATATGGCTTTCGCCCTCACCAAATTTCATCAGGAGTTTGATCTTTTAAAAGCTTACTGGGTGATCGGTTTGGAATGTATACAGCCGTTTTAACTGCCTCCGCCCATAGTGATTCTGGCAGGTTAGAGCTTAACAACAAGCATTGCTTTCAAAAAAATAAACAAATATTTTACGACTATAAACGTCTATAAATAACACAAAGTACTTAGCGCGTTCCAATGACATTTTTTTCATCGGTCCACATATATGTACATATCTGAATGAATGACTTCTAGTAACCCTTTGGATGCGATTCCAAGGAAACTTGCGGTCAATGACTGCTAACGAACTGCTTTGCATCTTTCCATGAAATTAATTACTAAACACTTACTGTAATTGTGTAAGCAAATATTTTGTATAAATAGAGTTAAGAATTCGAAAATACTCGTAAATCGGAATAAGCTCAATTCCCTCTTACCCGTGGTAATGTGATAATCAGTTTAAATAATTTGGTTGAACAGAGCACTCAAAGGATGCTTTACCATAGGTAATTATCCATACACAGCTGCAAAAGGTTCAATCTATACTTCCCTCTAAGCCTCAAAAATGGGAGACTATAGTGGCATTCGTCCACGCGGTGCAAAACCTCTGCATTACTGTTGAAGCTACCGGTCTCGATGAACATTTAAACAATCCTGCATTGTTGCAAGAACTCATAGATAACCTACCCTCTGGAATTCGCCTCAATTGGGCAATCCATGAGCAAACTTTCCAAATTCCTAGCTGTGGCCTGTCGCATACCTCGTCAACATCGATGAAGAACAGACACTGAGGTAGATCACCGAAAGGAAAAGCCAGCCACCAGTTTTACAAATGCTCACTATGAGAGAAGTCCTCGAACACTTTTAAAGGTCAGTCCTTTGGTTGGTAAATGCCTGCAGTTCTAGAAGATGAGTCATAAGAATAGATAGTCAGAAATAAGAAAACGTCATCTATGCCGAAGTTGCTTAATAAAACATGTCATAGCTTCATACACCCGCATTTGCAGACGATGGATCTTCTCTTACCCTAATGGACGAAGAGATTCCAGTCAGGTGATGGATGGAACTCCTCAACCATTATGTACCAAATGGGCTGGGAATACATCTAGATGTGAAGGTAATTCCAAAGTGCTCAACATAGAGATTTTTGGCACTGCACACAACGCAAAGAAGTTCTTCCACAGACATTCAGAGAAGGAGGAGTGAAAGAGCCCACTGCAATTAAAACACGAATTGGGTGGGTAACACACGGAATTGGTTGCAATTAATTGGTGCGAACTAATTAAGGAGTGCGAACCAGAAAACGGGAACTATAACCTTCACGTTTGCAACTGCAACGATGCTGACCTCTTACGTCTCGTAAGGGAATTCATCTGTAATCATAGCTTCGGAGCTTCCACTTCACCACTTAATGCCAAAATACAGGTATTCGTGGTACCTCCCTGTATGTTATTCCCGGTACGAAATCATCAGTTTCAGTTCATGGGTTTTCGCTGGGGCCTGAAACCAGCTTACCAACTTAAATCACTAACATCGGTTATCTTCAAATTTCGTGAAAACAAGATCGTCATCTACGTGTAAATACATGAATGAGATTTTTGACCAAATCCGAATAAGAGAAGAAGATCAGCATTTTCAGCGATTTCTGTGGAGATAAAGGGCCGACAAGGAGTCCGTTGCCTACGTGAAGATGGTACTGACTTTCGAACCCACATACTCACTATGCTCAGCGCAATTCGTAAAAGACATAAACGCCGACAATTTCGCAAGAGAATTCCGAATAGAGTTTAATCTATAAAAAACAACCATTATGTAGACGATCTAATGGACAGCTTACCAACCGAAACTGAGGCAATTAGGCTTGCGCAAGAAGTTCTTTACATACATCAACATAGGGGATTCCATATAATTAACTGGATCTCAAATTCACAAGCTGTTATTAGAGCGCTCAATTCCAAGTAGACACCTCAGAAAAACTGAAATTCAGACATTGAGCTCGAAACAGAGAATGTTCTTGGAATATGGTGGTGTTGGTGCACATTTTTGGATAGTTTCATTTATAAACTGAATGCTGATCCAAAGCATGCTTCCTTTCTCTTTGGTCTTCACCGTCCACTAAGCGTGAAGGTCTTCAAACTTTAATGACTATCTTCGACCACCTTGGTCTGTTAGTACATTTTCTTATGTATGCCAAGATACTTTTGACGGAAATTTAGCGGTCTAAAACTGAATGGAATGCAGAATGCAGAAATTTTCGAGTACGAAAAAAATGGCTGAAATAGAATGGCTACCTACTCTTAACACAGTTGAAAAATCTTAAGTTCCTAGATGCTACATTACAAAGGCTTCGTGCACATTGGACACGCAGCTACATGTCTTTACCGATTCCAACGAAAACGGAAAACACCTTAATTGGAGCAAAAACCTGGGTAGTGTCGCTTAAGTCCTTGTCGATTCCTCATCTCGATTTACAAGCCGCCGTCCTTGGTGCAAGATTCACGAGAAGTATCTCAGAGTTCCATACAATCAAATTCAGCAATAGAGTATTCTGGCTGAACTCCAAGAACTATCTCTGAAATGTCAAAATTGCGTTGGATTCCTACCAAAATGAACGTAGCCGACGAGGCCACCTAATGCCAGAAACCAACGGATATCACATCTTCAAGTGGTTGGCTGCGGCACCTGCATTTTTCAAAACCCTTTCCGAAGATTGACCAAAAAAATCCTTCCAATACCACACAACCGTTGAAGAACTAAAATCGGCATATTCATCAACATGAAAGTGTCCTTCGGTTTAACGAGACCTCAAGCTGGGCTCTATTGCTCAGGATTACAACTTCTGTTCTTGCGAGGAGATTCCGCCATGTAGTGTTTCAAGTTACTACATGAACCCAAGTGGAGCCTTGACGCGATAGGAGCTTCAGTGAGCCGAAAGCGCTCTGTTGGAAGTGGAACAGCGCAGGGAGTATCAGGGGGAAATCGCGAGGATGCAAACAAAGCTGTGCAAAGAGGCCCCTTTTTAAACTGTGTCCCTTTCTGAGTGAAAACCAGACCAGATGCTCAGAGCAGAAGGAAGACTTCAATTTGCCAAAGGAATTGACAATAATGTCAAATAATCAATAATTTTTCCCAAATCACTTCCGACTGAAACTCTCATTATTATGGACACTCATCGACGATACAAATATCAAAACAACAGAACAAAAACGAACTTCGCCAAAAATATCATGTCATTCGACTGCGAGCTCCCTGTAAAAATGCTAAAGCGCAGTCACGCCAACCAGTCACGGCACAACTAACTACAGCCCGACTATCCTCCTTCTACAGACATTTCTCTTCAGCCGAAATCGAAACACCGAAGTATAGCTTTATTAATTTTTTTTCCCAGACAAGCTGGTGGAGTATCTAATTCAAATTAAATCTTTTATGGACTCACCTGATTATAATTGAACAATAAACATATTTAATTTGATTTGAAAGTAGAAAAGGGTGTTATCTTACAAATTCTAATACTAGGAAATGTAGCTTTCATGATGTAGGGGTATCACCCTCAAGGCCCTTCAGCATAACTGAAACCTTTTTCGTTTCCTTAGGCGCAAAAGAAAACGCACCAATACCCGTCCCGCGTAATCTATTAATAATAATTGAATGCATTTTAGCGTCATTTACGTATACCTTTGTTTTTCTGTAGCTCAAATTTACAAATTTATGTTTCTCATCCTTAACTTTACACTCATTTGCAGCGAGTTTGACAACTTCGCTTATAAGTTCACAATTGGCACCGAATACAAATATTGGTGGGCAGAAAGGGGCATTGTTAATAATTTTAGGTGCATTACCAGCGAGTTGGTTATGCATTTCAACGGATGACCTTTTGGTTCGATGATTAACAGAGGTGTTGGTTGGCAAGTTTATGTTTGACACAGGCACTTGAAGTTCCATATCATCGAGTGAGGAAAATCTATTTTGCGATGAAGCATTTCGCTTACGCGATGGTTCACCCTCACGCACGTTTCTACTTCTTTTCTTGCCATTGGACTGATAGTTGCTACCAGCACGTTTGAGACTCCCGATAACCGTTGTCCACTCAGCGGAGTGATCTGATGAGTGATTTACATCCATGGTGGTAATGTTGTTATTGTAAATTGAATCGCGTTCACATGCATTAGCAGCAGTGAGTGCACTGGTTGTGCTATTGATTGCGTGTTTCTCTATTGAGAGAGCGCTTTTTACGTTAAAGCATGATAATTTATGCCATCAGCAGACACATGTGCGTTGGCTTGTACTTTACCCAAACGATCACTATTCTTATCTTCCAGCAAAAAAGCTGGTGGGTCACTTTTGGTTTTTTCACAAAACCATTTTAAAGAGTCTCTGTCTGAAAAAACGGCCTTAACCGTACTAGGGGTTAATTGAGTTTCGCACTTGACGATTTTTATTCGATTTTAAAAGCACACGTCTGTTCACGACCGAGTCACAGAACGAATCCATCATAAAACAAACAACGCAATGCGCACCCTAAATATTATATACAATATATCTTTGCCACAATGTCGTCAGACGTCATTTGTCATTTTGTAATCACTCATTCATTTGCCAATAATTGTCAATGAGGTCGGTTGACCTTTTGAGTTAATAATTATTATATTATTAAAAATAAATTTGTTTAATTTGGTAGTTTGTTGAATGTTAACTTCATCCAGTTTTAGTGTAAATTTTATACCACTTTGTAACACAATTCTTTTAGTTTCATATAGTTTTATTTTTCTTATTCTGTAACACAATTGTTTTCATTTCATTTACTGGATTTCAATGGATTTTTTTTTTCATTTGTCAATTAAATTCCATTTAATTTTTACCATGAATTGTTCATAAATTTTCGTTTCTGACTGTACATACTTTTCTAATCTTTGTTTAAAAGCTTTCCCTAAGTTAAGTTTAGCCGAGTGCGAGTGGTGTACGGACGTAAATCCGAGTAGCTAGAGTAAAAAAATAAAAATCAAAGCGCAAAAACTAGTTTAGTGAAATCAGGTGAAGGACGACAGTAAGCGGTCCGGTTTCCCATTAGCGGGACCCGCGGATGGCTCGTCATCAACTGAAAAGGAGAATTACCGCAGGAGGATAAGGAAGGTAAAAACTACTTCAAATCCTATTAAGCGCCTCTCCCTATCTAGTTCAACTGAAAAGCTGCCGGTTGAAGTAATGGAAACGGCAACAATATCTGCAGCAGCAAAATACCAGTTTGGGTCAGATCAAGAATACTGTTTGGCAGCCTCAGAATCTGAGGACGAGGAGGAACAGGTCAAATCCCTAAATAGCAGCATACGACTGCTGAAACAACGAATACTTAACATCAAAGCCAAACAAATGGCAAGAATAGAGAGGGAGCAGAAACAACGCTCCGGCTATTCTCAAGAACAACAAAAACAACAAACAACAGAACAACAAAAGCAAATACAGCAAAAAAGAAACATCCGCAACAACAATTATCACGTATCACTAAAGCAGCAGTCAAAGCAGCAACTACAACAACAGCAGAAACAACATCATCAGCAGCAAAAACAAAAACAACAATAACATCATCAGAAACAGTAAAAACCGCAGCAACAACAGCATCAAGATAAAGACACAACAGCAGCAGCAGCATCAACAAAAAAATCCTACTAAGCAAAGGGTTCCACCGATCAATACTTATAAGATGGAACTCTAGGAAACAATAGAGTTATGTAAGTAGGCCATAGGCAACAATTTTTTTTGTAAGAAGATTGGCATTATATAGGCATGCGATTTACTGTAACACAGTATAGCGCTATATAAAATAAAGAAAAGAATAAAAAATTAACAAATCGACGATGGAGTTCTTCTCGTTTACCCCGAAGGGGGAGAAGCTACAGATAATGCTGCTGAGATGGCTAGAACCGTCGACTAATCCGGAGGAGCTTCTTGTACTGCCCAAAGAGAAAGAGAGCGACTAACTCAAATTCTTGGGGGTTAAGCCATTCATCACCGCTAGAGCCAAAAGAAAGAAGCGGAAATTACCGGGAAGGGAACAATAGAAAAAAACTCAGCTCTCGTGTGCTCTACCCACCGTCAAAACAATGGGCGAGCCCATAAAACGAACGACGGACAATACGATACCTCGGTATAAACACACCAAAACGAAGACATAATCCGCAACGCAAGGGGATTTACCCCCTTTCATTTCGAAGGAAGAACTCCAAACGATCATCGAATCGCTGAGAAATAAGAAATCAGTGGGAACCGATGACATACCAAATATTGTGCTTCAGCACCTCCCACTAAAATCAGTGGATATTTACACTACCCTGTTTAATAATGCTTATTATCCAGCGCATTGGAAGACAGCAGTAGTCTATCCTATTCCCAAAAAGAATACAGACACATCCAATTCGGCGAATTATCGACCGAAGAAGTCTCCTTCCGAATATCAGCAAGGTTAGTCCTGACTAAGTGGGTTTATTTATTTTTATTTTTTTATTATTATTTATTTATTATTTAAATAAACCTCTTACACAGTAAGGTCAGAGCTTATAAAGTTGTGGAAGATTTACAATTACATAGATAGTTCACAATATCAAAGTTAAAAAGCAAAAATGGAAGTACTATGAGAGTTAGTATAAATAAATGATAAAAGAAAAGGTAAAAATAATGATATAGAATTCAAAGTGACATTAAATATAATTGTTACAATAAATAAAAATATAAATATAAATTTAACTTAAATAATATTGAGCATATAAATTTAAGGAAAAGAAGGTGAAAAAAGGAGAGGAGAAATAAGACTTCATCGTGGGATAGACCTTATTAGAACCAAGGAAGAATATGGTTCCTGTAAGGATTCTAAATCCAAAAACATTCAGTGTGAAGGTAAAAAAGGGGAGATAGTGTGAAAATATGCACCTATTGAGGCTATATCGCCCAAAACGGAAGCGAGTCGATCAACTCCGGTCGCAAGTGTCCACAGTATGAAAAAAATTTCATAGGCAAGACGTTCGAGGAGCACCGCCAGAATCTAAAAGAAGTGTTTGAGAGGCTGCGAAGCGCTCATTTAAACCTGAACCCAGAAAAGTGTGCCTTCTTCCGTCCGCAAGTAAAGTAACTGGGTCGCGTTATATCCCCGGAAGGGCAGATCCTAACAAAATCCAAGCGATGAAATGTTAGCCTGCCCCAAAAGATAAACTGCTTTCGACTTGCCATGTTATACAGAAGATTCATAAAAGATGTTACAAATATTGCAAAGGGCTTGCATCAACTTATGGAAAAAGGCCCACACCCGGAAAAATAATCAGCATGATGCAATGTTGGGGTTGGAGCAGTGATTTCTCAAATTCATGTTGGTCAAGAGAAAGTGGTTGAATATTACAACAAGGTACTCTCATGACCTGAAAGGAAATACTGCGTAATTCGGCGCGAGCTTCTGGCTTTAATTCTGGCAACCAAGTATTTTCCATAAGTACCTACATGGACAAAAGTTAATTGCTTTGAAGTGCAACTCGTCCACTCAAGCGCTGATGCTCTCGTCGACCGTGCGGTGTCAAATGTAAACACTATAACCGTAAGGAAGCGAAAGAATCGATATCGATATCGCTACTCCGTTTCCCGAAACATTTGATGGCAACCAATACACCCTCGTAGTCATGGATTACTTCAGTAAGTGGCCGGAAATGTTTACAATCCCAAATCAATTTTTAATTTTGGTGGGAACTGATAAAAGCTTTATCTAACTTAAGAACTAGGACTTAAAAACTTCAAAAATGAAGGGTCAGGAAATAAGGGAATAAAGGAGGAGATTTTGAGACAAGAAGTGCTCAGGTTAAAATCAAAAAGCGGAAGGTTTGAGTTAAGCTTAGGGTGCATGCGGTTCGTTGGAACCATAAGATGTGCGATGGGTTGGAATATAGAAGAGACGAGTACGGCGTAAGTTACGAGGGTTAGTGTTGAAGGAAATATAACTTAGTGTTATCGTCGTAAATAGATAGGGGACAGTGTTTAATAATCCTCTCAAGATAATTTATAGTTAACATGAAAAAGAGGGAACCTACACTAGATCTAGCTAAAAACGGGGTTGAGAGGGCTGATCTAAAACGAACGAAATAATAATGGTTTTCCAGATAAGAAGATATCTATTTTAATAATATAGCTTAAAAACTGATGGAAAACCATTTGATTTCGTTACCATTTTCTAGGGCTGAAAGCACAAAGGATACGAATTGAACTAAGTTTGTAGTAGTTGATCTACCTTTCAGAAATCCATGTTAACTGGGTGATATAAGTGACTTGCACTGAAAGCTTAGCACTTCGTATAAAATACTTTCGAGCATGTTAGGTATGTGAGGAAGCCTAACAATGGGGTGGTAGTTATTTACTTCACTCTTTGATCATTTTTTGCGGACCGGGGGTTGTGAAAGGGATAGCAGAAATAGGGATAAAAGGCGGCGCAAAAGATCGGAGGCACACAATTGAGAAATTTTTGGAAGTGATAAGTTACCCGATTCCTTTGAAATTTCTTTTATTTTTATTAAATACTTAAATGTTACATTTTAAAATTTTGAATTAGTTATACCCTTAGTTTTGCGAAGGCACTGCACCCTCAGAATTAAAATAATCAGTGTTAGTGCACTGGCTTCCAAATCGGAAGGTTCGGTGTTCAAATCCCAGCCTCGCCTGAAAGACATATTCATTTTTTCAGTTAACGAAAATCAAGTAAGATGAGTAGTTGGCTAGAAATCAACATCAAGCCAACCTCCACAAGGAATTTAGTCTCCCCATTAAATGTTGGATGCCACCCATGGAGCAAAATAACCCCTGAGCCCAAACATATTCTCTCTCTATCCCATTTTCCAACAAACTTAACACATGCTGAGGCATTATAAGTGTATTCATACCCACTTGAGTGTTAAATTGTTTAAAAAAAAAACAAAAAACGTAATCTGATTTATTGGTGGAATGAAGAAATTGAGCAGCTACGAGATGAATGACATCGCCCAAGAAGACTGTATCAATCAACAGTATAAATCAACACGAAAATAACTTAAAATAGCATCAACCGCCGCAGTTTCAACGAACTTTGCAATGAAGCAGATGAAAACCTTAGAAGGGAGGCCCTGCCAAGTGGCAATGAAGAAATTAAAAATCTCCTGAACTCCATCTCGCACCTGCGCAAATGTATTGCAGAAAATACTCGTAGCGGAAGGATTTTGCCAACCAAAGCAGAAATACATTGGAGGAAGAGCTATCGAGAGCAGATCAACAAATTCCTAGAGTCACGGCTATAGGCATACTTGACACTTGCAACATATTTGGGAACAAAATCAAATATCAAATATAGCCCTTAAAGCTGCGGTCAAAGCCAGGATGAACATATTTGTGGACATCTATACGTTTTGCTTGAGTGAATGAGTCTTTTCCCACCAATGGAAGAAACAGAAGCTCATAATACAACCAAAGGGAGGCAAATCCGCAGGGAACTATCAGCTGGATACGGCGGAAAAAGTACTGGAGCGTATCGTTTCTATTAAAATAGAAGCAGCCATTGAAGAAGCAGACTCCTGTATTTATGCTATTATAGTGGTTGTTGATACAGCAGAAATGGCTATAGAAGGAAGACGATGGACAAGAGGAAAAAACAGTGCTGATGTGTTATAATAATGGACGCAAAAAGAACGTTTTCAACACCGCGAATTGAGTATATATTCTAGAAGCGTTATGACTGCTGTTATAAGAGTTTCAAGCAATGAAAAAAATACTGGGAATTATATCTCGAGTCACTCTGAGTGAAGAAAATCTCTCCGTCCTATTCGGACTTCCCACCCCTGGAGAGCAAACATAGAAACCAAACACACCTGAGTTTCAAACCACTACTAAAACAATTTTCCTTTCTCCTCCTTCTATCTTTCCGCCCGCGCCCTGGCAACAGTAAAAGGGTATCAACCCCTTAGGCGCGCGTAAATTATAAAAAAAAAAAAAAAAAAAAACATGGAAATACCAAAGTACATCCGAAACATTGTGAAAACTGCTTCCGGCAGAGAGTGTTACTATACGACACAGACGATGGTCTGATGGTTCACACGGTCAAAGCACGAGTACAGCAAGTTCTGGAGCCGGTGCTATGGAATGTAATGTACGATGGCATTCTTCGTCTTGATTTACCAGACACAGCTAAGATCGTAGGGTTTGAGAATGACATCGCTGACTTTTAGAAGAAGTTGTGTAAGTAAGCAATTTGAAGTATAAGACGGTGGCATCATCTGGTCTCACACTAGCTGAATACAAAACGGAAGCGGTATTAATTACAAGCGAGCATGTCAAAAATGCAAAATCGCAATGAATCACAATGAAATGTTCAATGCGGTTTGAAGTGGTGTTTATATGAGCGTATTGAAGCAATACGAATTAGGTCAATGCGCTTTAAGCTGTCATATAAACTAAGTATATGTCAACCATGGAGCGAAATAGCCACTGAGCCCAAACATCTTTCTTTCTCTTTCTGTCCCAATTTCCGAAAAGCGTAACACATGCTTTGGCATCATATGTGTAGTCATGCCCACTTGACTGTTAAATTCTTTAACAAAAAAAAAAACCAACGATTTTCAGCAATAAATCAAACATTTTCACACACAATATCGCATAGATGATGATGAATAAAAGCAATTTTCAATTAATTTGTTGGCTCTTCCCCTAAAATTGCACTTCCTATCTGACTACAGTGTTAGCATTGCATAGCAGAATAACTGCACGTGACTTCGACTAGGAATACACTTATATATGTACATGAATGGATCCTATTCATACTCTCCACATCAGATTCAAATTTAGCGAAATTTATCGATCAATTTTGTATTCGTATGTTCAATTCTTCATTAGATTTTTCAATTAGATTTTAATAGTCGAATGTTTGCCCCCAACAAATTGGTATGTTTACATACTCGTATATATATGTCTCTACGGATATGTTCAGCATGGGTATAACTTATAGATTGTGTTTTTTTTTTGTTTATAAGTACACACGTACTGAAATGCAGAATACAATTAAATGTTTTACAACAGAATATTTCACGTTATTTATTTAGTCTTTTATCTTGTTTTAATTTTCGAATTCAAAATATAATTGCGTCGCTATATTTCACGGGAATTTAGTTATCGCTAAATTTTTCAAAAGTGAACTACACGGTATGTACATCGTACATACATATTCAAATAGGAAAATTCCGTAAGAGTCTTTGGTGTATCAATTTGTCACATGTGACTTCCGCCACTTTTGTATTACAATTTGATGTGAATATTTATGTGTTTCTGAGTTCTTGCTTATTATTTGAAAAAAAAAAATAATAAAAAAAATAAAAAAAATAAATAGTGCACCGAGAAATAGGTTTGCAAAGTTAAAAGAATGTGATAGTGATCCGTTTTAGACAGATGATGAAGATGAAAGTCTGAAATAGATATATATTGGATTTTATTGCAAAAGAAACAATGCAAATAATCTCGGCAGAATCAAATGTAGCATAAGGTAAAACTGTGTCATTTTCGTCAGATAAACTAAACACCATCCACCGCACTGCCCGCTCTCAATTTTTCGTAGGAATTTAAGTGAAAGAATTTTTTGTTTTTGTTATTATAAACGTTTTATTTTTGTTGTTGACAATAGACCTTCAATGAATGCTTTGAAACCAAGACATTCACTTCATATCAAATACTTCCTTTACTATACTCATAGCTTGATAAGTAAAACGAATAAGTCACCTGATGTTTGATTATTAAATGAGTACTTCACGCATCCCTAACAAAACATTTAGTGTAGTGTACTCATAAAAATGGGTGCAGTACACTGCATACACCAAGTAGGTACACTGAGTTTACTTAGTAAATTAATTTACAAATGAATCATGTTATAGTCAATTATTGCCCAATGATGGTTAAAAACTAAAGAGGATGAATTCAATATATAGAGGCATTTAGAGCATTAAGAAAATGAGTGTATAGAGAAACAATGCAATAAGCTAACTTTAAATTCGAACTGTTTTTATACAGCCGTGGGGTGGCCGTGGTGTAGTGGTAGTAGCAAACGCTTCTCACTCGGAGGGTCCAGGTTCGAATCCTGCCCATGGCAAGTCAGTTTTTCATTGTGTAATTGGAACTCAGACAGAAAAATTCTGCGTGTGAAGGCATAACACTGACACGTAGATTTGGCTGTTGTAGAGTTTCAAGCACAGAAAAGAAAAATACCTCGAATCACTCTGAGTGAAGAAAAACTCTCCGTCCTTATTCGGACTCCCACCCCTGGAGAGCAAACATAGAAACCAAACACACCTGAGTTTCAAACACTACAAAAACAATTTTCCTTTCTCCTCCTTCTATCTTTCCGCCCGCGCCCTGGCAACAGTAAAAGGGTATCTAACCCCTTAGGGCAGCGTAAATTATAAAAAAAAAAAAAAAAAATACAATATGTACAGCAACCAATATGAGAGTGGAGCAGTTTCTTTAATTAAAAATGTGTAAATAGTATGATGTGCTTTTGTTTTGATACTTGTGATGCGACGCATAGTATTAAACACATATAATAATAATACATGGCTATTGGATTTTTTTAGTAACTATGCGGGAGAGTGCTAATAAAGAAAATTGGTTGTAATCAATAATTTGAAATAAAAGAAATAATAATACCATTTAAAAAAGTAAAATCTTATTTAATTTTTTCCCAAAATTAGCTTCGGGTTTTTTCTTTCAAATCGTTACAAATTTCAGTTTTTTTACATTGTAACGTACGATTGTTTACTTAGGTAATACAAAACACTTTTATTTTCTATGGGTTAAAATTATATATTTACATTTACTTAAAATAACTGATAAAATATGGGTGTAAGAATTTGTTTGTTGCAAGAACTGCCACGCTGAGAAACCGGAAAAACAACTGCCCTCATCCTTCGAGTGCGTCCTTTTTATGTCCTGTCTCTCATATTCCTCCGTAACAGTGTTGCTGATTGCCCACAATTCGGCCATCCTGCTAGGCATTCGCCTCGAATGCCTCCAAAAGGTTGTCGTCGTCAAGACTGGTCGGCCATGGCTTCATAAATTCAGCACACGTACTTGTATGTTTCGGACCTTCGTTGTAACCTCTTTTTGTGACATCGTAAGTATTATTCGGCTTAACTTTCGTAACTTCATATGGCCCTAAGTACTTTGGCCTTAGTTTCAATCCACCTCCAAGGTGAGGCTACTACATCACCTTCCCTATATTTTGTGGCTGGCTTTCGTCGAAGATTATAACTTTTCCAGTTCTCGTTTTGAGCCTTTATTATTTGTTTCTTAGCACTTTTTCTTAGCTCGTCCCTTTTATCGTTATAACTCTCAATTATTTCCTCCTCTATCAGCTCCTTTATCTGAGGGTCTTCTTTGGTGCGCATTCTTATTCCGACAAGTACCTCAAATGGTGTCAAACTGGTACATCGGTTAAAGGTTGAGTTGATGGTTTTCTGAACGGGTTCGACAAATTTGTACCACTTAGTTGGATCTTCGATACTCAGCTTAGACAACACGGATATGATGATGCTATTTAGGCGTTCGACCTGCTCATTTGCGTGGTGTTTGATGTTCTCCAGTTTACAGTATTCTCGAAAATCATCAGAAGTAAAAGCGGATCCTCGATCTGAGATGATTTGAACCGGATTGCCAAATGTCATGCTTTGCGTCCGTAATTTGGCTATTACTTCTTTGGCTGATGTAGACTTCGTGGGATACAACCAACAGAACTTCGTGAAGGAGTCGATAACGACAAAGATATGCCGATACATTTTGCTTGTTGATTCCAAGGGTCCAAGATGATCGACGTGGTATGTGTGAAGTGGCTCTTCTTCTTTATGTATTGGATATAGATCTCCTTCTTGTTTGTCTTGCTTTCTGTTTACTATGATGCATAGTATACAGTTAGCAATGAGTCTTCGTACTTTTTCATCAAGTTTGGGTATAAAATATTCTTTATTAATTAGCTCTATCGTTTTCTTAACAGCGAAGTGTCCTTTTCCGTGTATTATTTCCATCTGCATGCCTCGTGGTATTACTAGCAGTTCAACGTCATTTACCAACTTATACAGAACGTCGCCTTTCATAAAATATTCGTTGTAAGATGTCTTTTCTTGAAGAATTTCTTTAATGGTTATGAGGTCTTCGTCTTGCATTTGTAATCGTTGTATTCTGGTAATTAAACTATCATCATTAGAATGTAGAATCTGCATGTTGCTTTTGGTATTGTCAACTTTTTTTGATATGCAATATCTCGCAATGTGGCCAAACTTATTGCATTAGAAGCATTTGACACCCTTTTCTTTATCTCTGCAGTTTATGGATTTATGCCGTTTTACACCACAATTAAAACACTGTATTTCCAATTTCTTTTCACTTTAACAAAATCTTTTGCGGGCTTTCTTATTTATTTCTTTGGCTTAGTTTCGTAACATCTTAGTTTGTCTTTAAAATCTCTAATATTTTTATAACCGTACAAAATAACTTTATTTATATTCGAATCTGTTGTTCCGTCAATAACGTACTGTATAAAGAGCATCTTCTTCGACATTTCCCTGATAGGCTAAATCTTCAATATGCAGGAAATACTCTTGGACACTTTCATCTTTTTGCTTTTTTCTTTAGCGAAGCAATTTATGCAGTTGCGCGCTATTTGCTGTTTTTTCTAAATTCGTCGAATAGAGCATATTTCAATTTTTCGTATGATGTTATACCCCTTTCGCTTGATATAAACAGTTTTGATTTTTTCACAAACACAAATTTTTGGAAGTCATCCCAATACATAATTGAAGCAATGTCTTCAAGTTCGCTTACCCACATTTTCACTGATATTTTCCCGTTTCCATCGAATGGTCTTATAGAGTCCTCTATGTCCCTGAAGTTGATCGCAAATCTGGAAATCGGCGGTATATTACTTTTAACAGCTGCTTGCATTCCTTTTTGCTCCTTTTTAATGATGTTTTTATTACTGTTTTGTCTAATTTCTTTCACCATCTGTATACACTTTTTCTGTTGATTGAGTTGGTCCCCGTTGTTGTTTCCGTTCTGGGTTTTTTCCTTTTCCCCATCGCCGTCATCGTTGTTGTTGGTATCGTCGTCCTTACAATCGTCGTCGTCGTCATCATTATCCTCGTCGCCATCCTCGTCGGCATTTTGGTTGGCATCGTTGTCGTCGTTAGCATTATCGTCGTCAACATCGTCGTCGTCGTCATCTTCGTCGTCGTCATCATCATTTCATGAACTAAGTAAACAACCCTTTCTTAAGTTATCAAATATGTGTTGGCTCACATCCTTTACGTCGTAATTGATCCCTAATGTGTTGCAAATCGTAATCAGCTCAGCTGCACACAGATGTTCATCGACGTACTTTTGCTTCTGTTTATACCTCACGTCGTTATTATAGAAGTCGAAACCTTGAAACAACCTGAGTCTTCTTCTGTTGGATCTGTCGCCTTCGTCTTCAAATACATATTTGCGTAGAGTCATCACAATGTTTTTTTTCCGTATTTTAGAAACCTTTTTATTTCATTTATGTCTTCCAACCACGTTATTTCGTATTATTAAAAAAAAAACAAAAACACTATTTCAATATTCTGGTTGAGTCCCCAAATTTGTAAGACTGTTTACTTAAGTAAGACAAAACAATTTTATTTTAAAATTATATATTTACATTTACTTAAAATAACTGATAAAATATGAGTGTAAGAATTTGTTTGTTGCAAGAACTGCCACGATGAGAAGCCGGAAAAACAACTGCCCTCATCCTTCGAGTGCGTCCTTTTTATATCCTGTCTCTTATATTCCTCCGTGTCAGTGTAAAAACATCATCTGGTTAACTAAAACTGGGTCAGAAATAATTAAACTGACAAGTGTCTTGCCGAAGAAAAATCACTTTCCGAGGCAGCACTATTTGCCGGTGTAGGTAATACATATTTTACAGCTAACCTTGAAAAGAAGTGGAAATTCCACTTGGTGCAAGTGCCTCCACTGCAAAACATTAAAATCATCGTGGAAAGTCACATTTGTGTTTTCATAGTACCGGAGTTGCTTATCCACTCCGTCCACAGAATTTACAATTTCTGCAGGTTGGATAAAGTTTTGAAACAGTTCCTTATCATCCGATAATAAACTATGCAACTCTTCATCTAAGCGTTGTTCGGCGATTTGGTCTTTTCTTCGTCATCATTAAACTGAATTAATTTGTTTACAGGAGGATACAGAAAAATGGCAATTTTATTAATAATTGGTAAATTTTCTAGTACAACAGAGTCCAAAATAGAATTTAGTATTCTTTTGAAATTTGCAATTACTTCTAAATCTTCAAAATTAATAAGATATTGTTTCGTAATTGATAAATGTGAACAATAGTCAAATGAAGAGTTGCATAGTTTTAGCACAGATAATAAATCTATACAGATGTCTCATCGCTGAAGAAAAAAATGGTTCAATTTTTGTCGGCTAGCCGACACTCGTCCAGCCGACACGAGCTTTCGGAAAAATTTAAAGCTTTTTTATTTTCGCTCTTTCTTACTTTGTTTACTGAGATTTTTTTTTTCTCTCACCACAAGTTGACGGCAGTGGTACAAAGAATATGAAAAACAATTGCAAGGGTTTTGCGGGAAGGGGTATGAAGACTTGACTGTTTGTTTTCATTCGACTGCAATAGGAAATTGTGTAATTTTTCATGAATTGGTATTTTGTTTGGGCGTATGGGTGTGTATGTAAGAAAGAACAATTCAAAGGCGGGAAAAGTCGAATATTTCTTTACATTTTGTAATTGAAGTTTGACGAGCAAAATATTATTCGTGTTATTAATATGCAGTGCAGGTACACCTGTGTTAGATGCTTAACTTTTTATTTTACAATAAAACAAATTTTATAGCACCTGTATTTCAATTATTTATTTTTTCTTTCTATAATGTTCTAAAGACTTCGTATTGAATTTGAAATTAAGTAACTAACCATTCTTATATAAAACCTAAAATACCACCTTGGTGAAAAGGAATTTATTGAGAAAATTAAAAATACAAGGTTATTCATTTAAATCTATATTGTCCCTTTCAAAGTAATCTCTTATCGACTGCAACACACTTATGCCAGCGCTTGATCCCATCCTCGAAACATTTTGCATATTCAGTTTTCGGTATGTCCATTAGTGCTTCCTGCGATTTCTCCATTACTTCCTCTCGGCTGCTGAAACGCGTTCCCCGTAGTGGTTTTTTAACTCCATAGAACAGAAAGAAGTCACAAGGAGCCAAATCAGGTGAATTCGGTGGCTGGTAGATGGTATTTGTTGCATTTTTCTTCAAAAAATTACGAATAATGATGACACTGTGAGACGGTGCATTATCATGGTGCAAAATCCACTAGTTTTCTGGTCTCTTTCGGCCAATTACTTCACGCAAACGTCTCATAACGCCCAAATAATACTTTTTGTTTACTGGCTGGCCTTCTGGCAAAAATTCATGATGCACTACATCGTTGTAATCCATGAAAACCGTGAGCATTGTCTTCTTTTTTGACTGAAAACGACGTGGTCTTTTTGGTCTCGGCTCATTTAGTGAACGCCAAATCACCTTCGTGAACAATTATTTTGCAGAGAAAAACGCCAAGTACTATTTGGATGGGTTAGAGAGATGGGAGCATCGTTGGGAGAAGTGTGTAGAGTTACAAGGAGACTATGTAGAAAAATAAAAAAAAATTTGAGAAAAAATGTCTTGTATCACTGTTCGGTCGGAAACTTTTCAGACAACCCTCGTACATATATATTAATTTTAACCATGATGACTCGGTAAAAATTTAAAGATCCTGACTGGGAAGTTGTGATGCATCCACAGTATAGTCTTGGCATTACGCCGTCAGATTATCATTTGTTCCGACCCCTGCGACACTCTCTTGCTGGCATTAAATTGGCTTCAAAAGAGGCATGAAAAAGCAAGAGGAATGGTTACGAAATATTGTTTGTAAAAATTATTATTTGAGAAGGAGGAAGATCGTAAAAGAAAAGATTCGTTCGGGTATTCTTCGCGCTGTAACTCTTGAAGTAAATAAAAAGAAGCAAAGTTGCAAGGATCAGTTGCATTCTAATAAATCGCTTCTCAATACGCTTGAGTGTTAAACAAAATTGAATAAAAAGATTTATGTAATTATAGTAATCATCATTATATTTCTACGTTCATCATTTGATCGTTAAGAAACAATTTTTAACATAAACTACAGTTTTTCATTCATTATTGTTATTTACTTATCTCACTTATTCATCATTTGATTGTAACAAAAGAAATTAAATTAAATTAAACATGGCTGTCTTATTTATTATAATTTTCTTCTTTTTTTTGTGGAAAATCTGACAAAACAAATTAATTATATTGTATTTACTATATTATAATATTTATTTTCACTTTTATTTTCTTCAATTTTCACCCATCATCTTGCCTATTTGTTTATTAACTCTTCCGGCCTGGAAAATCTTGGAAAGAACTAGCCAGTTCCAAGTCAATAACTATCACCTATGCTTATGACAGCCTCCATTGTACTAGGTTTCATAATGCGATGGCCTAATTCGGGGTCCCAAGAAAACTTATCCGGTTGTGTCGCATCATACTAGAAAATTTGCGATGCGCCTTACAGCTTGGAAACAAAACCTCCGAATTTTTCCAAACCTCTACCTAATTCCGGCAAATAGATACGCTTTCATAATATGGTTTTTTCAATCTCATATTAAAATACTCGTATTATGTAACCGCAGTCAGGTATAAGCACAATAAAGATCTGCCCAGCTGTTGGGACACGTCATTGATATAGACTCTTCAGGGTGGCCAAAATCTGCTGTCATTGTAAAGTATATTTTATCGAGCAAAGATAACCCCGTCGTCTACCAAATCGTACAATTTGTCACTGTAAATGCTCATTACTTTAGAGGAGTTCCTCTTCCTCTGGGTTAATGCAATCTGAAAAAATGACACCTTGTCGAAGATTACCACCAGAATAAGCCTTGGCAACCGGTGCTACTTCAGTCTGGTTTAACAAATTGGATCCAAAGTCTCTACTCCAAGGAACATTGATTTTGCTAGTTAAAATATGGCTCATACATGGCTGTCGAAAAAATATTTCCAATATTTTCCTTACTTACTTAGGTGGCGTTACAGTCCGGGGTGGACCAGGACCTCAACCAATAAGCCTTTCCACCTGGCGCGATCTTTCGCCAGCTGTTTCCAGCGGTGCTGCACTCCATTCTACTTGTTCGAACCCCCATATATTCGGCCGTACATTACTGCATTGTCCCCGAGTCTCGGAATTGAAGATTTTCGATCTTTACATACAAATATTTTGCGTACAGTTTTAAAAACTCCCTTTTACATAACTTGAAAGAAAAGGGAGCAAATATGTACTCGTAAATAACATATACATACATTTTCCGAATAAGTTCAATGTTGCTCAATGCTTGGAAATTTATCAAATTTTGTAGGTACTTAATGTCCTGCGCACAAAATTAAAATCGGGAAATTGGTCTAGCGCTCATGTACATACGTATGTATATCTTCAACCCCATAACATGTATTAGCCCTTAACACCTTGTGCTTCAAATATCAACCACTTTTATAGTGTGGTGCAACGTCATACCCACCCCTTCCAGCACGACCACATCGCATCGATCTCATGATCATCAAAATTATATTTCTACCCCCATTTAATTTACATTGCTTAACAAGTTACAAACAAAATAACAAGCACACGTACATAAACCCAAGTAAACCGGTTATGCTGGGCAACGTCAACGTATGTTTTTCTTTATTTATTTCTTTCGTTCACGTAGTGTTTTTGCACGATAAACGACTTTGCATTTGTGAGTGACAAGTGGCAAGAGCAAAAAGCGAAAAGAAATAAAATGATTTTTCTGCTCTTTGCAGCTTTTTAAAAAAGCTTGTTTTTAGTTCGATTTCATTTTCATAGGACAAAACTTCCCATATGAATGAGACATCTGTATAGATTTATTATCTGTGGTTTTAGCCTTCTAACTGTTTCAAAGTTTATTCAAAAAGTTTTAAAACTTTAGTTAACGTGACTCAAATTTATATTTATTTGCTATTCTTTGTAATTAATATTTTTCCTGTAACATACGTATGTGAGATTGCGACCCAGTTTTTTTGAATTGAATGCTATAAATAGCAAATTATGTTCCATCTTGTACATACTTTTAGAAATGTTTTTAAAGCAGAATTTTTACCTGATTTCTTGAAGTATTTAAGTGCACATATTAAGTTTTGTGCACATATTTTTAGTAAGTGAACGGCGGTAATCATGTTTGCCCCTCTATCCGTTACTATAATTGACATATCATCAAGGTCGAATTCAAATTCATTTAAAAGTTGAATGACCTTGGACTTGATATTTTGACCTAAATTTAATAAAATTGTTGAGTGGAATTTAAAAAATACCTTTAAACATTAATAACCTATACAGGATTCGCCCTTCATAGATTTGAAGTCAAGTAATCCTGTATCTAATTTTCTCAAATGATTATCGGTCCAAATATCTGAAGTAAGTCCATATCCAATTCTTTTTACACTTTCTATTTCAACTTTTATAATTTCGTAGTATTTATTACTCAAGTTTTTGATATTTCTTGAGATTGTTGTAGGGTGTGGTGATAATTTTTGAACGTCTACGTTTTGCCCCTATTTGGCACCGATTGATATTAAGAAATCTGCAAAAATTTCTAGACCGGAGTCTTTCACAATTCGAAAAGGTCGACAATTTTCGGTTGACCACTTGACTTCGACTTCGTCAAGTCAATTTTTTCGACTCCAGTAGCAGGTTTTGATTTTTTTTAAAACATATAAATGCTATGTTTTAAAAAAATCAAAACCTTTACTAAATTTGAGATGGTTTTTTCATTATACTTGTACAAACATAAACAATTTCTGCATGCTACTAAATTTTCGTAATCAATAATTTGAAAAATTGGATCACCATATTCACTTTCAATTACAACAAACACATCCCAAACTTTGTTTCTGCCTCTTTTGTTATTTATTTTAAATTCACCGCTTATGATTTTAGCTTAATGGCTGTATTATTTAACAAGCCTATTGCGCTTACGATTGAAATATCGGAATCATTTGTTGAATCCTAATAAAAATTTGAACTAAAATATTTAATGTATGATCAAATATTTCTAAAGCTATAAAAATTAACTTACTTCATTACTTTCCATTTTTCTAAGTATGAAATATTAATAGACGATAGCCATTTTTTTCATTTACACTGGATTAAAGCTTTTAACAAACCGCACTCATTTAGGTCAGTGCATTCAGTATCCTCGATGTACTCGGTGTACTTGGTGTGCTATGAACAGTAATGTACAATTTAAGAGAAGGCAAATGAATGCATGCATGGAGATCTCTAGTCTATAGTATTCCCATCATCTCGATGTGCAGACGAGTTTTCTACCGTTCTCCTGTTTACAAGTATGCTAAACAATGGAATAAAGCTGATATTAGTATTGTGTACATCAATATTATGGTATTTTATTGTTTGTTAGTGTTTTTCGTTGGCATGTTAAATGTGTTACTGACCCATGGAGCGAAAAATACAGGAATACCGATCTTAAGATCCACTAAACCGTTTCAAAGAAATTACTCGATGCTTACGTTTAAATGATCGACAAGAAAGAATGGCTTCATGAAGTCGAGATAAATTAGCTCTAATCTGAATAAGTTTTGATAAAGAGAGCAGTCATTTAATAATGTTATATACGCCTGGTAAGAACATTACTATGAAAAATTTGCAATTTACATCTTACCGTAGCTTTCACAATACATATCGTCAAAGACATGTAAATGTGTCACAAAATCATTGGGTTGTATATGATGCAGCAACATTTTATGTATATAACGTCGATGTTTATATTGGTCGTAGTCGTAATTCTACTGGCGAAGTTAATCAAGGTGAAGAAGTTTTTTTGTCACTCAAAGAGGGATGAATAGGAGAAATGTTAATTGTGACAATTTTTTATTTTTTTACTTCCTATGGTTTAGCTGTTGTACTAAAGCGTCGACAGATGACCATGAGAGCTTTATAGAAGAAAATTAATAGACAAAACCCTTGTAATAGGAAATTCATAGAAAAAATTTATCGTATGAGAAATTACAGAACTCCTTAGTAATGATCCGTACCTATGTATGTAACAAATTCATTTTTCTTTTTATGAACTAGACTTAAACATAAAAAACTGAATATATCATATTCACTATATAATTATAGGTACATGAAATATTTTAGGATTGGATTACTCCAGCAATCCAGTTCGTAGCCAAGTGCTTGACTTACCTCTCAGTGGTGGTCCGTGGTAACTGCAAAAGTAAATCCTTATTCATGTAGATTAAAATGGTATGGGCATGCGCTGCCAGTAGCATTATACTGGCCTACGAAGTCATAGGGTTCACAACTCTATACGGAAGAGATTAAAATATGTGACGAACCAACTAATGGGCTCGGATAAAAATGTACTCACAGCTGACGACCCTAGCAAACATTTGAAGGACAACAGCCTTCGGATTTGCACAGGCCACGTGTAGTCCAACAACTAGCAGAGGCCTTTGAATGCTATCGTACTGGGCGATTTTAACGCCAGGATAGGAAAGGAACACATATTTGTTGGACAGTTGGTAATCATGTCTACACGACATCACGTCTGGCAACGGACTCAGGCTTATTGAAATGTCACTATAACCTGCACACGGTTTCCTAATCCCAATATATACAAGGGGAAATGTCAGAATCCTGATCATCAAACGTTAAATCTACTCGTAATTGATAATTTAATTTTGCGAACGAACTCATCCCCTGTGGAGAATAACGACTGCAAACGCTCGCTGCTCGGTCAAGGTCGGTAACGACTTAACCCGGCGAGAGTGTGGTGAAAAAATGTAACATGGAGTTTGTGGCTGGGTATGACATACCCAAATACAAAATACCTATAAATATTGTAATAATAAATATAAAATATTTAAAAAATGGTATTTTTTTGTAAAGAGTATATAATAATTAGTTGCAAATGAAACACATGTAATATTTTAAGAATTTTTATCCTTTTATCCACGTATACTGAAAAAAACTGAATTCACTAAACTTTTAAATCATAATTTGCTCACATTCAAAGTAGCCCGTTAAACTAACAAATTTTTCTTCTTAATAAGTAAAAAATCAATAAAATATAGATAATTTAACAGAATAAAACAAAGAAAAATTAACATGTTCCAAAGCATACATATTAAGAACTGGTGACGGAATCGTAACAGTCTTTACATACAAATATTGCATGTTCTTATGCATATGGCCTTTCCACAGGTTGTACATGCGTGTTTTGTTTTCCGATCTTGTTTGGTTGGACAATCACGACATCTGATATAGCGACTTGTAGCATTTTGGGATGTTGAGGGTAGAAGTTCATTGATTTGGGATGATATTCTCTGTCGAATGTACGTTGGAATATTTCTTTGATTTTTTCGCAATCGTAGATGTTCATAAACCAATTTTAGTCCCAAATTACGAATAAATTCTGTTCGTTTGGTGTTGTTGTTTTCCCGAAAAATTATGTTTGCGTTTATAGCAGCTATGTTCAGCATCCCATAAAATATTGTCATCGGCCAGCGCTTGCTGTTACGCGAAACACTGTAAGATGCGCACAATTCATCGACAACATCTACTCCTGCTTTTGTTGAGTTATAAAACGTAATCATTTCTGGTTTTTTCTGGTGTCCTGTGGTATTATCAATTCTGTCATCATGATGTAAAGTAGACATGAGTATGACTACTTTATTCTTTTTAGGAGCATACGACACCATAGATATGTCCTTTTGAAAGCAGAACAAAGAACTTCCCGGTTCCCTTCCAGTCTTCAAAAAAGCGGCCGGGATACATCTTTTATTTTTCCGAACAGTTCCAGTAGAAGTAAGCCTGTGCTCAACTAGTAGATGCAACATCAGTTCGTAACTGGTAAACCAGTTGTCAAACGTCAAATTGCGGCACGACCGGGATATGGGCTGAATAAGTCTTTCCACTACATCAAAGGCCGCGTTGCTGATAGCATACGGTCCTGCAGGTTGCTTTCCTGTATACACTTCTAAATTATAGGTGTAGAAAGATGTTGCATCTACAAGGCTTTGTATTTTAATGCCATACTTCGCAGGTTTATTTGGCATATAGACACGAAATTTGCATCGCCCTCTAAATGCTAATAGCATCTCGTCAATCGTCATATATTCATGAGGAATGTAAGCTTCTTGGCAGCATTGAACAAATTGATCAAAAAAGGATCTTATAGGAGCCATGTTATCATTTTTCTTGCGCTCTTCCCTCGTTGATTTGTCATCAAAGCGAAAACAGTTTTGCAAAAAGTAAAATTGTGGAAGTGACATGGTTGTACGGAATATATCCACTCCTGTTCCATCCGTTCTCCACAAATCTTTGAGACTCTGGAGGTTTGATTTATTGAGACCAGCAATGTATAGCAAACCAAGGAATGCATCCAGTTCCGTAGCTGTTGTTTCTTTCATATGTAATATTCCAGTATCTTTATGCTTGGCTCGGTTAAAAAAATACAGTTATTTAATTAACAGGGTGGGTATGTCATACCCAGCCACACTCTCGCCGGGTTAACTGAGACCTTTGATGTCAAAAAAAGGCTTTGGACAAGGTGAGTAACACACTTCATCATACTTGAAAGAATTGTGCAGAACTCACAAATGAAAACTGGAGTCACAACTTTTCAAAAGTCTATGTAACTACTAGCATACGACAATTATATCGGCATAGTTAGGAAAACATAGCGGGCTATCACCGGTGCGTTCGCTAGTATTGAAACGAAAGCTGTCAAAATGATTTAGCGGTAAATCAGGACAAAGCCATACCCGGCTGTCAACAAAAACGCATACACAATATCGAAGAATTGGACAGAATGTCACAATCGTCAACTATTACCTTGTAGTAGTCAGAAAATTTGTACACCTCGTCTCCGCTTTTAAGCAACGAAGAATTATTTTTGCCAATGCTGTTTCTTCGGCCTAGGGAGGCAAGTGAGTAATAAGGCCTTATCAAAAAAAAAAAAAACTCAGGAGACTCTACATAAGATCTTTATCATCCCAATCCTACTTTATAGTGCAGTAGCTTGGACCATAACGAAGGCGTATGAAGATGTCCTAGTCCGTTTTGAACACAAAATTCCTCGAATAATTTTTAATTTCCATAGACGGACTCTATGAGTTGTACAGTGGCATTGGATTAGTCAAAAAAGTGCACGTTGGTCGCATAAGATGGCTACAGCATGTAGAGAGAATAAACACCAACGCTCTAGCCCGAAGAGAAGGAAGCAGAGTAGCACACAAGTGGAAGGGCACTTCAATCGCGCCATCTAAGTAGGTAAGTAATTCTGCCTATAATATATGCCGGCCAATCTTTTCCTACAACAAAACCGGGGCAGGGGAACCAATGTTGAATCTGAATTATTTATTCATATCTCTTTATGATGTATTCCACCTTAGCAGCAATTTAAAAGACTACCAAGACTAATGTAAACGTTTGCCGATAAGTTTTATAAAAATATCCTCTGAGTAGTATGTGAATGTATGCATACATATTTATTGCTTTTCATGTCAAATTTCATAGACAATACCACTCATAAGCTAATGTGGAAAAGTTTCATAATAGCTGCTTTATGTAAAAATACACACCCATCTTTATCATGCCTCCCAATGCCATCATTATGTACTCGTAGGTTATAGAGTTTTTTCTTCACTAAAATTACAGTAGGTACCGTACATACGAATATACTCGTATTATGAGTTTAATACGGATGAATAATGGCATATAAAATCAAAATATTGTCATATGCTTAATTTTTTTCAGAAAAGCGTGTACCCACAATCTGAAGCGAGCACAAATACACAATTATGCTTCTGAAGAATTATTTAAACACTCAAAACTCATTACAGGTCGACTTTAAAGTTTAAAGCGCTTAACTGCTTTAGCTAAAAAGCACATTTTCTTGACTTAAGCTCTATAAAATATACCAAAATATGTATTATTCACGAAAAAAAAACTGCTATGGAAGAATACTTAAACCAATTGCTGGCACTTAGCAGGAAACGATTATTCATGGATGAGTGCCAAAAATTCAAATGAGGAGATTATTTTTGAAAGCAAGCGATAGTTTGTAGCAATATTGTATGTTCAACAAATACAAACAATACGGAACTTAAGTACTTGCAAAAAGTTATACAATGAATTAATTTATTATTTTTTTACAATAATGAACTAACAATTTTTTTTTGTGGTAATATTTTAGATATATATACTTACATTCATTACATAGGCTACATGTGCAGTTAAAGTATTTAAAAGGGTTCAATATCTAGTCATTTTATTATTTATCTGCAAAGAGTATGGGTTGTTCCATTGAATGATTTTTATGGAGTTATTTTTTTTATTTAAATAAATTTGTCTATGCATTAAAGCATTAATGTTTGTTATAATATGATTCCACGTTATTGCTAGTGGTTTAACCCCAGTGTCATTCACAATACTTCACATGAGGCAGTGTGATTTTCAGAACAGTAGTTTTATGACATAATTTCTCCATATTCTGTCATCTGTCTGCAAGGACAAAAGTCCCCTGAAAGTCCTTACATAGGGCATAATACATCTATAATATTACTTTTAATCGCTGTTATTTTTCCATCTTAAACCAGAAGATGATATCCTTTGGAAACTTGTCAGTTCAAGACAGAAAGCTTGTAGGTGTTTATGTTTGCAATGGCTAATACTTCACATCAGTTTTTAACTATAAACGTCTGTTGCTTGTAACTATATAAATAAATTTTCTCCATGTGAACAGAATACCACTTGCACTCAGTCCCACAATCGGAGAAAACACCGTGATGCCCCAAACAAAAATAAAACTCCTCCACTCAAGCGCATGCTTGTAAAACTTCTCACAGTCGGCTAACAATTCGTTCGCGTTATCAAATTTTCTCATTTTCCAAAACAAAATCATTTCGCATCTCATTATCATTCGATTCAATTTAAAACTCGAAATTCCCAGTGAACCCCACAAGGCGCAACATAACATCCAACAAGACCAATTCGGTGTTTAAGCTGTGGTTGCTGGTGCTGGACCCGCTCATGCTCTATACTTTGGTTGTTATGAAATGTCGAAAGAACTTTTATCAAAATTCACAACTCACAATAATGTTAATTATGTGATATCTGGAATAGTTGCAACACTTATATATGATGCAGAATCCTACAGAAGTGATTAAACAACGCCTACAAATGCACAACTCGCCATACAAATCAGTAATTGCGTGTATGAAAGGTGTCTATAAAAGCGAAGGACCGAAGACATTTTATCGATCCTATGCCACACAACTGATTATGAATATCCACCATCAAACAATACACTTTACGACGTACGAATTTTCCCAAAATGTGTTGAATCGTGAAAGAAAATATAATCCTACGGTGCATGTTGTAGCTGGTGGAGCAGCAGATGCATGCGCTTCAGCTATTGCCATCCCATTAGATGTTTGTAAAACGTTACTGAATACTCAAGAGACAGGCTTGACGCGTGGCATGGTTGAAGCTGTTAAACAGATTTACACAGCTGCTGGGCCTATGCGCTTCTTTAAAGGAATGAGTGCTCGAGTATTATACTCAATATTATACTGAGCCACAGCAATTTGCTGGTCTAAATATGAATTTTTAAAATTTTATCTGTGCGGCATTGGTCGAAATCAATACAAATCATCAATTAGTGGAAAAATCTCCTTCAACCCAAAGAGACATCTTCATTAATTCCGGCCGTAATTGTTGCCGACAGTAAGTCACATTTATCGTTAAATGCAAACAGCAAAAGTGATAGCAGCGAAGGAGAGGATCCTTCTTCAAAATCATCGAATGATGAATCACCACCATCGACATTAGTTCGAGAAACGTTGCCACATACCCCACTAGCGGCGTAACAAGTTCTGCTCTGAAATTGAACACGCTACATACAGACGTTAAGAGTCCTTTTGAACGAGGTTATTCAAGTCCATAAAAGAATAATAATGGAAGAATCAATGCACTCACTGGTCACCCCCCTTCATCGTTCATCTACTCGTGTATATGGATTTCGCGTAAATACCTCTCGTTTTATTCATTTAATCGCTGTTGCTCTCGTATTCTGCCTTTCGATGAGTGATCTCCTTCAAGAGGAAAAGTATTTTTTAACAATCCTTGCATAAGTCCTTTTAGAGCTAAACACATACAACACACACTAGATTTAGATTGAATTAAATTAAACAAAAAAAATTTTATTGTTCTTTTGTTTTTGCTCCATATATTTTTTAAAATAAAAAAATTAAAGTCAAAAATTTACCACGACAATAATAGAAAATATAAAAAGTTATAGAACAGGCTTTTTGAGAACGAACGAATCAAAGCTATTTAAGACATATGTATTTGTTTATACGAGTATAAAAAAAGACAATTATATTGTTTTAATTGAACTTAATATTGGGGTCAATTAAAAATCATTTGTATAAATTCAAAAATAATCGAACCCGATCAGAAGATCCTAGAACTCGCTTTCAACTTAGAGGACCACCTCCAGTAAAGAGACAAAAAACAAATGTGTAAGCATAACATCAACGTTTCCTGTCTTTCATTTCGGGGGCCACAGCTTTTGAAAACACAAACTATTTTAATTATTCGAAATAAAGGCTTTATTATTTTCTTGGCAAGCATACAACTGCGTCAATTTACTATTGCAAAAAAAAGTCGTATAAATCGCTGCTGAGCCTACGGGTGGTTTCGCAGATCCAAGGTTTTTACAAGAGAACAAGAAAGTCTCGTGTTTTGCTAGATGGGAAGAAGATTATGTTTGGCTGCCTTATTGTGGTGGAGATTTAGTTGAAGAACCCTCATTATTGTTATTACGGCGCTTATTGTATTTTCCCGCTTCGGCGTAAAAATACAAGATTGTCGCCAACTACAATTTTTTCGTCTCTCGTTCAGTTTCTAGAATTGAGGGATAGCGTGAGCGATTGGCTGTTGATCAATGGGGAAGCTTGTTTTATTCCGCGCATCGATTATTTCGATCACGTTGATTGAGCTCGTTAAATTGACAATAAATGTTTGAGGACTAGTTTACATTAGTTATCCCTAAGTCTGCATCAGTCATCATCATCTGCATCACATTTGATATAAAAAGTACGGTCTCGTTAGTATCACCATTCTGGCTTGCTGCAATAAAGAGAACCGCCCTATACTTACGTTTTTTAGTGCATTTGTAGGAGCATTCTTACAAAGGCTGTTTACATCAATCCAAATGGACCTGCCATTCAGATTTTGACCTTAAGTTTCGTAAGGTATTGATTAGAATTGAAGGAGGCAAATTCGTAGGCCTGCCACTTTTGTAAGGCAAGGCAACAGGAATTTTGTTCCTACATTTGTTGCTTACGCAGTGTTTTTCATTAAGAACTATAAATTTTTTTTTAATGTAAACGAACTCTTAATGATTTTGTGAACTGTCATTACCAAAATAAAAATGGAAAGCCCGATATCTACTTAAGTATATAAATGCGATACAGAGTAAAGTTTGTCGATTTTGGATTGGTCTGGCTATACTTGAATTAATTTTAATTGAAGCGTAATTCATATATTAGAATAATTTATTGAACACTTAATCTACAAAAAAAGCAAAAAGATAAGATAACAATATAAATAGGAAAAGGAAAGAGAAAGGTGACTGGCCGACATCTCATAGTTTAGTTTTAGTTTTAAATGCATTTTATTTTCTTAAAACTAACTCTTACATACTAATAAAAAATGCTTAAATGCCAGCTTAAAATTACTTAATAATCTTATACTAATTTACTGGCCCCACGCAGGTACTCTAAGCTACTCTAAATTCTTATAACTATGTCTTTCGACTATATTTACATTTTCTTTACGGATATTTATTTTCTATACTTAAAGCTAAGAAAAAAAATTGTTAACAAAAACTTAGCATATGGACATAATTTTTTATTTTTATAAAAACTTAATATTTAACTTAAAATAAACCTTAGCCTACCTAACCTATATACACAATACACATATACACACATAGACATTATACACAATTATATACATGTATTAGTATATACCTTTGTATATACTAATATACCTTTGTATATACCTTTGTATATACTAATATATGTATATATTTCTTAAATGCTAACCTAAACCTATGCAAGCTGGTCAACGCTATTTACAGAGCAAATAGATTGGTCAGCTCTGCCTCATTAGTGAGGCTGGTCCGTAATTAACGGAAACGACGCCGAAAAATCTTCTCCATCATTCACCACCAGAAATGCTGGTGCTGCCGAACGACATCCCTCTTATCGCGATTCCCCACCGCTCTACTGAACCTGAGACGATCCACACTGCCGTGTGCGACGTCTCTGTCGTAGTTGAGTCGCCTGTTCCCAGCTGTCCGAGCGACATGGAGGATTAACGGGACCGGTGATCTATCCTGGATCAACCCTATCTGCTCAAGGTAGAGGAATGCTTCTGGTGGAACGAAGCCGTCAGAGCGCACACTCTCGTGGTAAAGGTAATTGGGGTAGTAAGCCCCGGATATCAGGTTATTCGTCGAGTTCATTGCTCTTGCAATGTGCCTTCGAGTCAGCTTAATTACGAAGTTGTCCAGTCGTATCAGGTTCGCCCTGTTGTAAAGGACCTCATTAGGATAAAATTTCTTGTACTCCGACTCTGGTGTTCTGTACAAGTGAAGACAAGCCCTAAGGCAAGCCCTCTCAAACACCCGAATCTTTTCCATTAAGCTTGCTCGTACATTGAACCACATGGGAAAAGTACCTTTAGCTCTAGCCAGAGCTCTAGATGCTCTACACTATTGCCAAAATACAGAAACCAATCTAGCCAGATTCCAAGGTATCTGACTACATTTCGACAGGCAAGAGACTGCGCGCGTTGTCCAATGATCGAGAACTTACGCCAATTTTTTCTGGTATCCCTAGAGGCTCCAGACAACGGCGGCCTAAAGAGAATGGTTTCCGACTTCTGAAAGTTGATTTTCAACTTCCAATCATCGCAAAATTGTCTTATCTTATCGAAGTCACGCTGCAAGAGAGTATTAATGACCTCGATTTTTGGACCTGTTCTGTACGCTACCAAATCGTCTGCATACGTAATAGTATGGGGAAGTGAACCTATCAAGTCGCTTGTATAAATGTTGAATAGGATCGGCGAATTGACCGCACCTTGCTGAAGACCATTTTTAATTTGAAATATTCCAACAGAAGTCACATCACCATTTTTCACGATGAACTGTCTGTTAGTTAGCATATTATAAAGAATGTACAAGAATGGTTTACTGATCCCCAGCCTAGTCAGCTTATAAAAAAGACCCTCCAACCATTCGGTGTCGAAGGCCTGCTTCAAGTCAACAAGGCAGGCACCAGTGCTCTGTTTCTTGCCTTTGTTCCATTGGATATCAGAAACCAATTTCGACGCGGCATGTGAGATATCATGTCCCGCTTAAAATCGAATTGATTATCCAGAACTATAGGTTTGTCCTCAACCCACCTAGACAGAGCTCTATTGATTACTTTTTCAAAAACCTTACTGATATTCGGAAAGAGCCTTATCGACCGGAGATTCTCCGGATTGGATATATCTGTTTAGTTTTTAAGTATATTTACACACAAATGTATTTCATACAACAATACCATATAAATACACACCTATGTTTTCCATCAACAGCTTCGCTGTATACTTTATACACAAACTATAATTCATGGCACTCACAAATTATGCAACTCACATTTTGCTACATAGACAATATTTGTTTCACTGTCATTTTTTGCTTTGTATGAACAATAATTATATAGGTCATATTATTTATTTTTCCTCATTGTTATAATTTAACTTAGTTAGCAATAATTTTGTATAAATATAGTTAAGAGTTGAATAAAGAATCACTCGCTATTGATCAACACTTCGAGCTTGTCCTTTTCGCTACATTAAGACTTACCCCCACCAGTGGTAAGGGGTCTTAATCATAATCTCCACTGTAGTCCAAGCTTATGCGCTTGGATCTACAAAACAAACGGTCAAGGTTTATGTGCCCTGTCCAAATACTTAATTAAAACAGTCAATGCAAACGAGCATTGTCTTCAACATTTTGGTGACCCCGACGTGATTCACACATTGTTTCACATATAGCGATTGGACTTTTGCTCTGAGAAGTGATTCACACAGTTGACTCACATATTCATCGGATCAAAGGCGAGTACAAGAAAGCGTTACCAGGGCTAGAACACTGGGCCTTAACTTTTGCACCATCATAAATCACAACCAAAAGAGCCTTAGCCCAAGATGGAGGAACTAGCAACAAATCAACTGAAAGCAGGCGAGGAAATTCAGCGGATCATAGTAAACTTCAAGAAGGATGGAGCAGACAGAAAGTCAACTGTCAAATACTTTCAAGATCGGTTGTCACTGTTAGAGACTGCATGGTCGCAGTTCGAAGAAACGGACAACCGAATTCGAGGGCTGCCCAGCATCGATCATAACCACGAATACTTCTTAAAGGATTATTATACTGAGATCCACGAACTAGTCATACAATACTCCGAATTATTGAACAAGAATATTGGCTCACTAAAAGGCAAGTCATACATTCATGCTGCAAGCCAAGATCTTGCAGTATCTAAGAATGGTGAAGGAGGTGGTGCATCTGATGCTAGTAATGTCAGCGGTATCATAAGCAAGCAGGTTCAGGCAATCAATTCACTGCATCGCTTATTAGGATCGGTTTCTAAGGACGATGAGCCACGGCCCAGAGAATATTATGAGGCAAAGCGGGAAATGATAAACAGGGTATGGCAACAAATCGAATCGCTTAATTATTTAATTTGGGAGTTAAGTGATGATCCAACGAAACATGGATATGACCTAAGTACATATGTTCAAGTCGAAGCACTGGTAGAAAGCAACGTACTCGACTTAGCAATGAAAATGGGTTGCCAGACTTCGAACAGTCATTCCATGTCAATGAATAGCAACAACATACCGATTGACAATTCATTGAACCTACCAAAATTAACAATTCCGAAATTCGATGGAGACTATTTAAAATGGCGTCAATTTTTTGATATTTTTCAACAAATGATACACAACAAGCCAATTCCCAATGTACAAAAAATGTGGTACTTGAAAACAAATGTCTCTGGAGAAGCAGAAAAACTGATTGGACATTTGGCGCTGACGGAAGAAAACTACCTGACAGCCTGGCAATCGCTTCAAGAGAGATATAACAACGTGCGAGTGCTAACAACAGCATTAATCCACAAAATTATAAGTCAACCAAATCTTACGTCTGAAAATGTGTCAGCTTCTGCCATATGGGAGCTCCATGACACCACACAAGGAGGACTTCAAGCCTTAAAGAATTTAGGAGTGAATACTTCTAGTTGGGATCCTCTATTGCTACATCTCCTAATCAAGAAGCTCGATAGGACCACACACGTCCTATATGAACAAGCACTCAGAAACCCAAGGGAAAATCAACCATTAAAGGAGTTTCTAAGTTTTCTGGAATTGCGTTTCCAATCACTGGAAGCAATTGGACAAAGGGTATCAAGGTCACAGTCAAAACAAAACTCAAAATCATGTTCGTCAGTTATATCGACAACACAAATTGAAAAGAAAACTAGAAACTTATGCCGAGCATGCAATACTGAAGCTCATCCGCTGTACGGTTGTAAACAGTTTTTAGACTGGCCCACAAGCAATCGCCTACACTTTGTTCAAAAGCAAGGGCTATGCATTAACTGCCTACGATTCGGACATAAGACCAAGGCATGTGCATCGCGGACCTGTACCAAATGCAATAAGAGGCATAACACACTATTACACAGCAACGACCGGGCCAAAATCGCAGAAACGGAGAGCACAACGTAAGCAATATTGGAATCAGCAAAAGACAAAAAAGAATTGACTACATTGGCTGCATTAAATGACAAGAGTTACGTTCTTCTCAGCACAACACAAATAAGATTAACCGATAGGAACGGCAAAAGCATTGAATGTAGATTTTTTTGATTCTGGATCCCAAGTCAACTTAATTATGGAGAGCCTCATCAAGAAAATGGGCATATCGCCAAAAAATACGTCAATGAGTATTCAGGGTATCGGCGATGGTAAAAGGGAAGTCCATCGTGTGAGCCTTCAATTATGTTCAAGACTAAATGGGTTTTCCACACAGTTGGAAGCTTTTGTCCTCAAAAACATAATATCACCACAACCAACGCAGCATTTGGATATTTCCTCATGGGCAATCCCGATCAATATTACACTGGCTGACCCAAATTTCAACAGACCAGGCAAAATTGACGTTCTTCTCGGCGCAGAATTTTTTCATCAATTGTTATCAATTGGACAAATAAAATTAGGTGAGGGCTTGCCAACACTCCAAAACACTGTATTTGGATGGATCCTAGCAGGAAAGATTGAGACGAACACAATTGCTTTAGCAACATGCGGGATTTGTGGCGAATCTGAGGACCAAACAAATCAGATAATCGAGAAATTTTGGAAACTCGAAGAAGTAGAGGTAGCTGAACCAAAGACTACCCTGGCAGAAAAACGATGCAAAGATCATTTTACTCAAAACACAAGAAGAGACGATAAGGGTCGTTTTATAGTTAGACTACCCTTCGCACAAAACACTACAGCCTTAGGATCATCCCAAGACATTGCTCTAAACAGATTTTTGGCTTTGGAAAGACGGCTTTTGAAGAACGACATTGTGAGGAATCAATATATTGAGTTCATGGATGAATATGAGACATTAGGACACATGACGGAAGTCAACATCGACGACATATTATCTCCTAATTATGTTATTCCACATCACTGCGTCTTAAAACCTGATAGCAGTTCCACCAAGCTTCGGGTAGTATTTGACGCCTCAGCAAAAACAACATCTGGTGTGAGCTTGAACGACATTATGCACACTGGACCTATTATTCAAAATGAGCTTTTTGCCATCCTTCCGGATGCCCAGATTTGTGTTTACAACGGATATACAGAAAATGTATAGGCAGATTCTGGTTCATCCAGATGACAGAGGATATCAACTTATTGCTTGGAGAAGGAATCCCAACGAGAAACTGAAGTACTACCAACTGAACACTGTTACATATGGCACAAGATCTGCTCCATATTTGGCAGTAAGATGTTTACACGAGCTAGCCAAGGCTAACAAGGCAAAGTATCCACTTGGAGCCCAGGTATTACAAGATGACTTCTACGTTGATGATTGATTGACCGGATCAAATAGCCTCACTACTGCCAAGGAAATTCAGACAGCACTCGTCAAGATACTCGATCAAGCTGGCTTTAAACTAAGAAAATGGTGCGCTAATCACCCACAGCTATTGGAAAACATTCCACCAGAACATCAGGAAGTAATTCTTGACTTTAACACCAAGGCGGAAGAAACAATCAAAACACTAGGCCTAGCATGGGTTCCAAAGAATGATCATTTAATTTTTAAGACAAGCATTGGGGTGAAATCACGCATAACAAAACGGGCAGTTTGTTCCGATGTAGCTAGAATCTTCGATCCACTAGGAATATTAGGACCAGTTATAGTAACTGCGAAAATCTTCATACAACAATTATGGCAACTGAAAATCACATGGGATGAAGCATTGCCAGCAGAGTTTCACACCAAATGGCTATCGTTCCAAGATGGTCTAAAAGAACTGAATAACATGCACTTCCCACGACACGCTTTTAATTCAGAAGTCCCTAAGTTAATTCAGATTCATGCCTTCGCTGATGCTTCCGAGAAAGCTTATGGCGCAGCGATATACATTCGATCTGTTCTCAGTGACGGAAGAATAATTATGAGATTACTGTGTTCAAAATCACGAGTAGCACCACTTAAAAAACAGACACTTCCACGACTGGAACTTTGTGCTGCGGTATTAAGTACTATTCTAGCAACCAGAACTAAAAGGGACCTTAAAATTGAAAACACAACAATATACTTTTGGACCGATTCTGAAATTGTTTTAAATTGGATTAACTCCAATTCATCGTCATTTCACACCTTCGTAGCCAACAGGGTAGCTACAATTCAGAATCTTTCAGTTGCCGAGCAATGGAGACACGTCAGATCAAAAGACAATCCTGCTGATGTACTATCACGTGGGTTATCTCCTACTCAGCTCAAGTCTTGCGGAATGTGGTTATACGGACCTCTGTTTCTTCATGGGACGGAGGACACATGGTCAAGACCTTTTTGTAAAATTTTAGCAATAAACACTGATGAAGAACGAAGGAAGAAAATTTCGGCTACAGTAACAAGTGTCGAAACAGAAAATCTTCTCCGGCAAGTCAACCACGGAAACTCATTCAAGACACTTATACGCATTATAGCCTATGTTCAAAGGTTTATACGTCGTTGCAAACAGAATCGACTTTCAGCTCCAACACAATTAACACTAACACCCATGGAAATAGATGATGCACTAATGAAAGTTGTATCAACATTACAGCAAACACACTTTAATAGTGAAATCAAGGAATTGAAGAAATACAAAGAATTACACAAATCAAGTTCTCTCAGTGGTCTCTCCCCATTTCTGGACGAAAATGGAATTATTCGGGTTGGTGGACGAATCAACTCTTCATCCCTGTCATACGATGCAAAACATCAAATGCTCCTACCATATGATGACCCAATAACGAAACTGATCATGAAAGATATTCATGAGAAAAATTATCACTGTGGATCTCAAACATTGCTCGCCCACACTGGACAAAGATTCTGGCCAATAAAGGGAAAAATCCTTTCGCGATCAATCGTGCAACATTGTATAAGGAGCAATAAGGCAAGGCCACACTTTCTAAAGCAAATGATGGGAAATTTACCTCCTACACGAGTCCAACCAGCAAGACCCTTCCTGAATTCGGGCGTGGATTATTGCGGACCATTCTGGGTACACTATAAAATATGAGGAAAAAACCACAAAAGGCGTATGTTGCGATATTCTGCTGCTTCACAACAAAAGCTGTGCATATAGAGATTGTTAGTGACCTAACAACGGAGTCGTTTATTGGCGCTCTTAATCGCTTCATAGGCCGCCGAGGACATTGCGAAAATCTTTACTGCGACAACGCCACAAACTTTATTGGCGCTCGTAATCAACTTGCGGAATTATCATCAACCATCTATTCCGCAACTGCAAGTGACAAAATTATGAAGGCCTGCAGCGACAAGGGAATTAAATTCAACTTTATTCCTCCTTGAGCCCCACATTTTGGTGGGTTATGGGAAGCTGCTGTTAAGTCTGCCAAACATTTATTAGTGAGAAGTGTTTCTACAGCATCATTAACCTATGAAGAACTGGAAACAGTTATGATCGGCATTGAAGCAGTTTTGAATTCACGACCAATAACTCCAATGTCGGAAGACCCAAATGATCTGACTGCCTTAACACCGGGACACTTTTTAATCGGTCAACCTTTAACAGCGATACCTGATGTAAACACAACTACACTTAACGCAAACACGTTAACACGCTGGAAACTGGTTTCGCATCTAAAGAACGAATTTTGGAATAGATGGTCTAGAGACTATTTGAATGAGCTACAATACAGACACAAATGGAGAGAGCAATCTCCTAATATTAAACCTGGAGGACTGGTAATCATCAAGGAGGATAATGTTCCAATTCTTCAATGGCCCCTTGGAAGAATAATTCAAGTCTACAAGGGTGACGACGGAGCAGTTCGAGTCGCAGACGTTAAGACCTCAACCGGTATTTGGAAACGAGCAATACATCGATTAGCACCTTTACCAATAAAGGAACATCATGAAGAAATCGAAACAATTGAAACCCAGCCCGAGTTCAATGAAACCAGTCAAAACCATCATGAACCTGTAGAAGTACCAAGAAAGAAAATGAGACGCTTAAGCCACACCAACTTGATCATAATGCTTATAGCAGTATTGATGTTCCCCATAATTGTTGCAAATCCTGTTCAAATAACAAGGTTTACATCTGAGCCAGGAATTCACTTTGAAGGCATGGGCACAACAAGATTTGTCACGGCTGAATGGAAAATTATTGCATACTACGAACTAGCACCATTCAAGAAGGAAATTGCAGCATTATCAACCGGAACGCTTGCCTTACACAATTTGTGCGAACAATTTTCAAAGAGGACTACCTGCCGTTATTTAGTTGATCATTTCAATGAGACTATAACCAACTTGCAGTTTGACAACAGTTTGCTTTCCGAAAGGAGAGTTAAAAGGGGCGCTCTAAATATTATTGGAAACGTCGCCCACTCTCTCTTTGGTGTCTTGGATTCCAAATATGCGGAAAAGATGTCTAGCATAATTGATAAGGTTAAGGAAAATGAGGATTACTTATTAGAACTACACAAAACCCAGACATCCACGATTGATTCTACTGTGAACATCGTCAAACGAAGTCAATTAGACACAACTTCTAAATTTACACAACTTGAAAAACAGATCAATATGGTTATGAATGGTATACAAAAGACAGAAGCTGAAGTAGATCTAATTCAAATGTTCAACTCCATATCATTCAGCTGACAATGCTAGTGTCCAACTTACAGAGAATGCAAGCAGCAATACTCGACGTGCTTACTGACACACATCATGGAAGAGTAAACCCACTACTTCTGTCACCCCAGCAGCTAAAAGTAGAAATTTCGAATATTAAAGGGCACTTGTCAGCTACTTAGCAACTCCCCGGAGATGAAGCAGACTTACTTAAGCTTTACAAGTTAATGGCGATTAAGGGGAGTATCACAAATGATCATGTAGTATTTATCATCAACTTACCGTTAATCGATCACGAAAAATACGATCTCTTCCATATGATACCCATACCAGTTGTTATAAACAAGACCATGCTGGCAATCAGCCCGTGTACGAGTCTCATTTCAATAAGCAGTCACAGAGATCAGTACGTTCCAGTAAGCAAGGACGAGTTAAAAGAATGCCGGATGATGAAGGAGGGAACTTATTTGTGTTCCAACTCACAAGCGAAATTCAACAAAGGATCTGAGTTATGTTCTTGCAGCTTTAACCTGTTCAACAACCTCACGAAACCAAAATGCAAGCTAATGGAAGTCCAAAACAATTTCGTCTTAACACAATTATTTCATAAGAACCAATGGATATTCGCTACTAGATTACCAATTCAAATGTCCGTGGTATGTGGAACAAGTTTCTTTCAATTACAACTGAAGGAATCAGGATTTCTTAATCTCGAACCAGGTTGCACCATCAAACACAACTCCGTTACTATTCAGGCTTACTACGAATATACATCTGCATTAAGACCATCATATACAAGTTTTGGCATCAGGACTGAATTTCCAAGTCCACCAAAGAAGGAATCATCTTTGAATAATTCCAACCCAACTCAATATAGATTCGAAGGTGAAGAGCTTACGGCCTTGAAAACTTTACTTAGAAGTCAAGATTTTGTAAAGCTACCAAAAAGAATCAAGGCCAGTGAATATCATCATACAACAATCGGTTACTCCGCACTTTTGTTGTCCATCAGTGTAGCCTTTGGTTTTATATGGACATGGAAAAAGGGCTACTTTAACAGAAAAATCAGCAAGGAAACCAACAGTATCACAACGCCACATCAAGATTCTCCTACCGATCCTCCGACGCCACAGCCAAGAAGCACCCTTAATGCAAACAAGTTTGCTGTACATATTTAAATGTTGAACAGTTATTCAACGCGCGGGAGAATGTTTAGTTTTTAAGTATATTTACACACAAATGTATTTCATACTACAATACCATATAAATACACACCTATGTTTTCCATCAACAGCTTCGCTGTATACTTTATACACAAACTATAATTCATTACACTCACAAATTATGCGCTTGGATCTACAAAACAAACGGTCGAGGTTTATGTGCCCTGTCCAAATACTTAATTAAAACAGTCAATGCAAACGAGCATTGTCTTCAACAATATCCTTCCCCTTTTTGGGGATAGGTTGAACCACCGCCGTTTTCCAATGCGCTGGATAATGTGCATTATTCATTGCATTATTAAACAGGGTGGTGTAAATGTCCACCGCTTCTAGAGGAAGATGTCGAAGCACGATGTTCGGAATACCATCGGTCCCCACTGATTTCTTGGCCCTGATTGTGTCGAACATCTCACGGAGTTCTTCCCTCGAAATAAACGGGGGTAGGTCACCCTCTCTGGTAATGGCATTATTTGCCATATTTTCGTCGCTGAACCGGGTGAACCCAGAGCCCTCGGATCCCCAGGTCTCCACTTCATTTCGAATGTAGACGTCGTGCACCAAACCGCGATTGTCCAGGTCATAATTAGGGCCAATGGAGTCAGTGGCCTTGTATCCTTCCTGGAAAGTTGCCCCTATGGCCCTATGGCCTCATCATCAGCGGTCTCGTTTGGATCGATGCCTGCTATTGTCAGTAACCGTTCGTTGTCTGTTGTCCGGGCTATTTTGAGACACTGAAGGTCGTTTTGATTTTTTCTCCGAAATAGTTTATTTATTTGCGGGAACTTATTCGGGTTACTGGTGTTTATAGCCCGAACCTTGTTGTTCCAATACAAACTTACAGAAATTCTGTAATTCTATTTTATTAACGTTTGCACATTTTTAATCGACGACTTCAGTGTCCTAATTTCCGGGTTTTGTCTGTCAGTTACCTGTCTATTCAAGTTTTTGAGTCTTGTCAGAAGTCTACTTTTCTGTCGGTGCAGTGCGTCAATAGTAGGATTGCGGAACAGGTCTTAGTTAGTTGTACGTCGATACCGCGGTATTGTAGGGTTCATAGTTTGTTTAATTGTCTCGTCCATTTCATTTAGGTTCTTGTGGATCTCCTCGTTTGACAAATTCCTATTGTACGGTGGGTGGAGCGTGTTCGAGGATTGCGCTCTTGTCAAGGTTGCGGAGAAGCGTGTCCATCGAGTCTTACTGTAGTTGTAAGAATATCTTTGGACAAACTCCTCCAATTCCGTAATTTCGTTGGGAACTGTTATTTCGGTGCTAAAACCGCAATGGTCACTGTCATACACGAATGTGCGCAGACAGTTTAGCGTTTTTAAATTCGTACCTGTCAGTCGTATAGGTTCGTCCTACAGCAGTAGATCCAAATAAAACCCGCCTCTGGGAAACGACGGGTTATCCGTCGCTTTAAGACCGAGTCTGTACATGACATCGTGCTGACCCCACCAATCGAGTAGTAGGTTCCCTCTAATATTTGCCAAATAATTTCCCCAATCTCTGTGTTTAGCGTTGAAATCTCTGTGAAGCCTCAGCTGCATAAACAGAGTCCAAGTAAAGCCGCTTTCCACAGCAGAGCGGTATGTAAATGACGACTGCCTCCAACACCCGGAACCTGCGCAACACGCCCTTGTACACTCTGTGAAATTGTATACCTCCTTTAATGAAGATCGCGACACCGCCTCCACGTTTGGATCTGGGACGGTTTCTTCTTCTAACAATATAATTATTGTACTCTAGTTTGTGCTTATCGGTTCGCTTGGTTTCGCTAGCGAAAAGCACGTCAGGAGTTTGGTCTTGTAGCAATTTAAACATCGCGGCTCTTCGTTCGAGTCTAATCAGTGAATTAACATTCACCGCAAGAGCCTTCAAAGTTTGCTCCACCATGTGCGTACCCATTACGACATGTGTTGCGTTAAGCCCGGCTGCAGCGCGTAGATCTGGTCCACCCGCTTGGCCTGTTCTTGCACCTGCTTTTGCAGCTGAGCCATCTATCCTTTGATTGCGAGCAAGATGGCCAGCATGTTAGGTGCAGCTTCTGTTGTTCTCGGCATTGGCGCCGGAGGGGCTGTACCGTAGCCCCCTACCTGACGCCATTTGGGCGTAGGAAATTTGGGACGTAACGGCTGGTGTTTGAAACTTAACAGGTGGACGTTTGGCCTCCGCCTTCTGCTGCCAGTTTTGCTTTTTTAATGTCAGCGAACTCAGGACAACCCCGATAGTTTGCGGTGTGTCCCACGTTTCCACATAACACGCACGAGAGCTGCGACCTATCGGATGCTCCGTCAACACCCAGAGCACACTCCTCGGAACTGTTGTTCTTAGCGCACTGCATTTGGCAGTTCGACGCGGCGTGCCCGAACCTCTGGCGGCGAACGCATTGTATAACACCTTCGCTCCTTTTTAGTTTTTCCCAGTGAACCACCTGGTAGTCTAGGACATTGATACTTCTTAGACTATCCAGACGGCTTTCGGGACTGAGTTGCACCAGGAAGAACGGCAGACTCCGTTTCTCCCGCCTGGCTCTAGCTGTGGTAAATGGCTTTACCCCCACAAACTTGAGTCCGTCGCACTCCTTCTCTTTAAGCAGTGCCAGGATTTCCTCAGGATCAGAAGACTCCTTCAGCAGCATCGATTGCCCCTTTTCACACTTCGGTGTGAATGAGTAGTGCTCTGTATTACAGTGGATGGCGTGGCGATCGTTCCCCAATCGCTGAATATTAAAATTATTACCAATGACCAGCCTACACAAGTCCTTGGTTACACTTACCTCTAATTTATAGGTGTTAATAGGAGGCACCTTCTCCTTCTTCTTCTGCTGCTGTTGTTGTTGTTGTTGTTGTTGTTGCTGCTGCTGCTGCTGTTGTTGCTGCTGGAGATGCTGTTTTGTCTGCTGCTGCTGGTTTTGTTGTTGCTGCAATTGTTGTTTCTGCTCTTGTTGCTTTTTTTGTTGGGCGCTTTCTACCTCTAATTGCTGCCTCTGCCTGCGTGCAGTTTGGTTTTGCTTAACAGCAAGCATTTTTTCTTGCAGCTTTTCTATGCTGCTACTAATGTCTTTTATCATATCATCCTCATCTTCCGACTCAGATGCCGCTAGAGAGGCAAAGTTGTTGTTGCCCCCCTCATACTGGACCTCATCACCGATGTACATCAGCGCATCATACATTTGTTTTTTGTTTTGTTCTGTTGTTTTTGTTGTTTCAGCTGCTAAAGCAGCACTTATTTTTATTTTTGTTAAATTAGGAGTGGTTTTCACCCTCCTTCTCCTTATGATGGCTTTCGCCACTGCACCGGCAACAGTATTGTTGACTTTTGCAACACCCGTTATGGGAAGAGCGGAACGTTCTCCACCATCCATCATGTGATCCTTACTTCTTGTTGGTTTCGTTTGGATGATATTGTATGTGTATGTATATTTACACAATTTGAGAAAGGGGAAAAAAAAACTGGGCTAACTAACAAACCGAAACTAATTAGGTCAATGAGTAAAACTGAATCACTTATATGCGAACGAGATTCGAACTATATACGTACATAAAAATGCATTTAAACTGAAGTTGAACTCAAAGTGAACACATCTGTCCTCTATCGAGGTCTATGAACGACTGGCCGACATTTATATAAACATATATCTACATGCATATACATATGCATCTACACAAAAAGTTTGTACGTTGTTTTTCTCCTTTTTTCTTACACGTATTTTATGTATTTATTTTTGTATTTGCTGGTTTTTCCCGAACGGATGTTATTTTGGGGTGTTATTTAATACAATATATATGTACATATTATTTTTTATTCACTTTGTAATGCTGTTAGAATATCTTATGAGGAAAGTTTACAACACAATTCGCTAGACACTTTGTTTGGTTTTTGATTTTTATATGCACTTACATACATATTGTATGTATACATGTTTTTTTTTATGTATATGCAGGGTGTTCAAGTTTAGCAGTATAATCCTTTAAGGACATATTGCCGAACAACACATTGTATGGCAGGGTGACATATCTCACTCCATTTATAACTTGAAATGGGTGACCTCTAATTTGGAGGTGTAACCACTTTAAACGCTATAATTTCTAAACTAGTACAGGTACTAAAATAAGCATCGTGATCATCTTAACAGTCCAGTTGAAACTTTGTATTATAACCTTTACTACATTTATCCTATCTATTTTTATTTTCATTTAAATTAATAAAGACTATATTATAAACACAACTACATTTGGGGGCTCAACCGCTAAAACGTTCGATATTGTGAAATTGAATTTTCTGTGCAATTACAATTGCAAAGGATGCGTGAAGAGGCATGCGAAAAGTAGCGTCAGTGTTAGACAAAAACACGAAAGACCAGCCGATTGCCCTTCGTTCAAACGCAGCACGAAAAAGGACAATGGAGCAAAACAAACAGGAAAAGACAATGGAAATTTCCCACGACGCGCATAGTAACCAAGTCAACGTGACAAAAAATCAAATTAACTTACAACAAATAATACAGTTGTTTAACCTAAAAATACAAGCTGATGAAATTGATAAACAAAAGGAGGTAGGAGTGTCAGTTGAAAGTTTTTCTAAAGTTGTGTCAGATTTTGATAGTAAAACACTGCCTGTTGAAAGTTGGATTATTAATTTTGAATTAAATGCAGACGCTTACGGTTTAAGTGAAAAACAGAAATATGTTCATGCGCGATCCAAAATAACGAAAATGGCTCAATTGTTTCTGGAATAGGAGTTTGTCAGTACCTATGACGAATTGAAAACTGCTCTCATCAAAGAATTTAAACGTAAGCTCGGAAGTGCCGAGTCTCCCTTGAGCTCTATACACTTTGTCCAACGCTTCTCCAATTTTTTTATCCCTTCCAAAAAAAATGATTTGTCGAGGTCCTCAAAATAGGCCTTTGTTTGCGAGATGACTTCATCATTGGAGTCAAATCTTTTTCCACCAAGCCATTTCTTCAGGTTTGGGAACAAGAAGTAGTCGCTCGGAGCCAAATCTGGAGAATAGGGTGGATGAGGGAGCAATTCATAGCCCAATTCATGGATTTTTGCCATTGCAACTGCACATGTGTGCACCTTGCATTGTCTTTTTTCTCCTCAAATTTTCTCCTCAAATTAGTAAGTAGTCTGATAAAAATAGCTGTCAAACACAAACTAACTGACGCAGCAAGTTTAAATTTTGACAGGAGTCAACTGACAGATGCCTGTTGACAGGAGCAGTGTTGCTGTTTCAGTAAAGGGGTCAGAAATTCAAAAAGTCACGGACTTATTGACCCGCCCTCCTATGATATATAGTTAAGGGCTTATCCATCAAAAGCGCGAATATAAATACGTTATGCACGGCTGCAAGCCTGAAGCTGAAGAAAGACACGACGATTATGAGTGTGCAAATGAGGATCTGCTCAAAAACCAGCAATCCAGTATTGGTAAAAAGAACGCTGCTTCTGGTGAAAGAAGAAATGAAAACAGTGGAAAATCTTCTCGCTGCTTCAACTGTGGTTCTCCGAACCATTTAAGAAAAAACTGTAATGAGCACACCAAGTGCTTTAAATGCAACGGAGCAGGACACATTTCGAAAAACTACCCACAACCTGTAAAATCTGTAAGGGTCAGTTGAACGCAGTTAAAGTGTCATGTCTAGTGGACTCAGGCGCTGATGTCACCATCGTAAACAACTCAGAATTCAAAAGCTTTTCTAATGTGACATTAAAAAAGGGTTATTCTGTCCTGCGCGGCATGGGCTGGACCAATACGATCCCGTTAGGTGTTTTTGAGGCACCATTTGTGTTGATAACATCGAAACACTTCAAAATCAAAATCGTCGTAGTGCCAGATGACAAAATTGAATTTAAAGGCTTACTGGGAGATGATTTTTTATCAAAGTTCCGAGTTATACGAGAGGAAGATGGCTACAAGTTTTCGTTGCTAAGTACTCAGAAGGATATTGCTGAGATAAACCAGATAAGTATATATAACATCTCCGAAACTGAAAATGAAATTTATGCTCCTCCACAGTTCAGAAATCTCGTTAAACAGCTAATTGAAGAATACCAGCCGAATTCAGTGTGTGCAGAATCTCCTGTTGAGCTTCAAATTATACCAAATGGACAGATAACGCCGTTTCGTCATCAACCAAGTCGTCAACCTCCAGTAGAATGCAATGCCGTTGAAAAGCAAGTTGAGGATTGGTTGGCCAATGGCATCATTCGACCATCTACATCCAATTTCGTCAGCAGAGTAGTTGTTGTTAAAAAGAAAGATTCTTCATTTAGAATCTGCGTCCATTTTCGTCAACTCAATGGTATGGTACTGAAAGATTGTTTTCCTGTACCATTAATAGATGACGTTCTGGAAAAGCTGCAAGCTGCAAAGGTGTCCGTAGTTTTGGACTTGGAAAACAGTCTTTTTCATGTGCCTATAAAAGTCATAGTCGTAAATACACAGCGTTCATAACCAAAGACGGTCTCTACGAATTTAATAGAGCTCCGTTCGGATTTTGCAACTCGCCTGCTGCATTTATACGATTTATAAACAGCGTCTTCCAACACTTAATGGCTCAAGATATTCTGCAGCTTTATATGGACGATATTATAATATACGCACAGACCAACGAGGAATGTTTGCCTAAGCTTGTTATGTTTGGATCCCGGCATCGATATACGGCGATGCTTCGAACCAAACGATAACTTTTCTCTCTGGGATCCCGCTATCCCAGCTGTGGGTTCCACCAGGTAGCGCGTTGACGGCAGCTAAACCTGGGCGAAATAAAAAAAATGGCCGCCACGTGATTTTTCCCCCTGGAATCACGAAACCTTTCCAAAAAAAAGAAGAAAAAAAACTTCCCCGAAAAAAAAAACCAACGAAAAGAAAAAAAAATTAAAGAAAAAAAAAACAGATTTACTCAACGTTATAACGGCTCCGTTGGAGCTCGACGATTTATTTTTAATTCACGTAGCGGTACACTCGTCGATAGAGTGACCCGCTATGTAACAGTCCCGAAACAACAAAAGCGTAACTAACGGGTCGCGTGTCCCGTCTTTTCTCGGGATTTTCACGCACGCGCGGCCCACCGGAGTCTCGATTTTGCAGTCAAAAAAACGAATATCAAAGAAACGAATATCTACTCGTATTATATGGTTACTATTTTTTTTTCTTTCTACTACACCGCACTACACTGTACTTAGCCTTTTTATTCCTAGCGGTGTTGTGCCCCTTTCTGTCACAGTGCCTCGCTCCCTCTGTCCCGCTACTTCCGCTACTAAAATCCTCGTTCCTGTCCTTTCTCCTTCTCCGTATCCTTTCTCCGTTTTCCCTTTAGTTCTTTTTCTTTTTATTTTTTTTATTTTTTTTTATATTTTTCGTATAACTCGCGCTTCTACTCTACAATCAAAAAAAATCTCAAAAGCTACTCTACTGAATTGCCTTCCGCAATTCTCAAACTTCAACAAAGAAAAAAACTCTGCTTTGCGCAAAACTCGCAAAAAGAAAAATCCACAATTAAAAAAAACTATGCTGACCCTCTCAGTATGGTCGTCACAAAAGTGAGTTCCAGATCTTTTATGATCCACAACTCCCGCCAGACACACACACACATTCACACGCACATTCTCTCACGCATTCATTCTGCACTAGTGATCCCAACGACGGGATTTCTAGCTACAGCACTAGCAAACTTTGCTAGTGTGTGCCCCCGTGTCCGACTAGGCCTCTCACACATACCATTTTCCACATTCATACTAAACTCCTCAGTCTCGGAGTTCGCTCCCACTTCCAGTAATGACTGGGAGCTCCGCTGAGCGAGTTTATGGAAGCTGTGGATCCTAACTATGCCTAGCAATTCTCCTCTTTTAGGTTCTACCACAAGAAATTGCGAAAAGCAGAGTTTCTTTCTTTTCTGCTAACCGGGTAATTTTCCCCTATCGCATTACACTAAAAAAAAAATTTGTTAAAATTAAAACGAGACGAAGGAGAAAGGAAACGCGATGGGATGGTAGCTGGAGCGTTGGGACGAAAGAAAAGAAAAGTGTATCCCTTCTGGATTGTATCCCGATCCAACCATCCGTTGGATCGCCGCCCCTCACAAAAGCCAAGTATAGTGCCTGTGAAAATTATAATTTTTATATTTCCAATAGCGTGTCACTCCTTACAATTATTTATTTATTTTTTTGTAATTCTGCCCTCTGGCCTCTCTGCCCGTTTGTACTTTTTTGTTTTGGTACCATCGTTGTTTGTTGGTTGGTGATGGTTTTTTGCCTGTTTGTTGCATGTTTGTTTCTTGTATGTATGTTTGCCTGTTCCCTCGGTGGAGGCGGTCTTATTACTTGGCCGTCCGCCTACACGCCTCTGCTGCTCCTCCGGTGTTCCATCGGTGGGGTGCTGGCTTAAAAGGGGTCGTCATCCCTTCACCCATCGAACCTAACTTTTTAAGCTGGTACGTCGTTGGGGTGTGCCCGATTATACTGGCCGTCCGCCTGCACACCACTGTTGCTCCTTTGTTGCTCCCTCGTTGGGGTGTTGCTATAAAAGAGATCGTCGTCTCTTCACCCATCGATCAAGTGGCTTGGTGCTAGCTCCAGCTAGCTGCATCCACATCGGTTGTGTGATGTGATGCCAGTATCCGCACCCACATCGGTAGCAGGATGGGGTGTTATTCAAGCCTCCTATTGTTGGCTTTCGTTGGGGTGTTGGTTCCAGGGATCGTCTACCCCCACCCGTCATTATCGTATTGGGGTGTCTGGATTGAAAGGACCGTCCGTCCCCACCCGTCGGCGACTTTCAGACGTCCTGTCTGATGCTGCCCGTTGCGAGTCTCCCGTCTATTTATGGGCTCCGACAACGGTGTTCCTGGTGGACCACCTGTCGCACCCTGGGGTTCTTCCCGTGAACCTATGTGGGTTGTTTTCCGAGGTCTGGGGTTGGTGGGCCACTGGCTGATGGGACCATGGCTGCCCTCCATCTGAGAATATATTGTCGCAACGCACCAACAGAGTTGCACACAGACGCTTCTAAAAATGGTTTTGGTGCAACGGTGCTCCAGAATTTTTAAAAGTGACAGTGAAACGACACGTCACAGCTATATTTTTAATTTGCATTAATGATCTCTTGTCTGCTACTTCTAATCCAATATATTCCTTGCTTTTCATATTCGTTTCCGGACGGCCCTGCTCTTCGGCCGTAGAACGAGAACGGTAGCGTATGCTAAGCTCATTAAATTTCGATATCAACAGCATAACCAATTGGGGAACTATCAACAGAGTGGAATTTAATGCTTCCAAAACGCAATGCTGTCTGCTGTCTTTAAAGCGAAATTTAGACACCCAGCCATTATCTATGAATGGCACTTGCATCATCGAAACCGAAAAACTTTCCATTCTCGGTATGTGTGTCAATGACAACTTACGTTGGAATGACCACTTATTTGATATCGCCAAAAATGCTGCGAAATATCTAGGTTTCCTCAAGCGATGTAAGAAATATTTTACCCCCTCTGATCTGGCCTCAATACATAAGGCATTCATCCGCCCAAAATTGGAGTACAATGCCCACATCTGGTCAAGTGCTCCTAAAACATCTCTGCACCTGCTAGATAGGATTCAAAACCGTACGATAAAACTTATTGATGATACTAATACCAGTCAATCAATTGACACGCTCGAACACCGACGTAATGTCTCCTGTCTCACTTTGTTTTATCGCTATTTCCACCACCAGTGCTCCACTGAAATCGCCAGTAGCATTCCGTCCATTCAAACTTTCAACCGTAACAGTCTCGCTATGAATGCTCATCAGTATACCCTCAAGCCCATTTTCGGACGTACTCTAAAATATCGTGATTCGTTCCTAAGCCGTACAACTCGCTTATGGAATGCTCTGCCGATCTCTGTATTTCCTGGTCGTTATAACTTGTAAACATTTAAAAGCAATGTACATCATAAAAAAAAATATATATATATTTTGGAATTAAGGGCAGCATTCCTGGCAATGAAAAAAATTCGTCATTACCTGCTTGGTATTCAGTTTAATTTAGTGACAGACAATATTGCGTTCTCACAAACTATTAAAAAGAAGGATATTTCGCGTGAGGTGGCTGAATGGATTCTGTACATGGCGGATTTCGACTTTAAGCCAGAGCATCAGGTTGGAGAAAAATGAAGCATGTGGATTGTCTCAGTTGGTATGCCTACGGAATCTACACAATTTGTTCGAAAATTTCTGCACGTCTAAAAGTGGCTCAAGAAAGGGATTCGTACATCCAAGCTATACAGGAAATGTTAAAGACTCGATCTCATAATGGATTTAAACTGAAAGGAGGAATGCTGTAGAAGAATTGTTACGGAAATGACCTGCTTGTTGTTCCTAAAATAATGGAGCGTGGGCTTATAGTTGGAGCCCATGCTTTTGGTCATTTCGCAGTTCAGAAGATAATGCACGAATTACAACAACAGTTTTGGATACCTCATTTCGAGAGTAAGGTCACTCAAGTTTTCAACATCTGTGTCCCATGTATTATCACGAACAAAAACTTGGTAAGCAGCCCTCCTGCTACACTATATACAAAAGGGTGACAATCCATTGCACACGCTACATGCCGATCATCTGGGACCAATGGATTCTACAATTAAGCAATACAAATACATATTTGCGTTGGTTGAAGCCTTTTCAAAATTCGTGTGGCTGTTCACTACAAAGTCGACGGGTACAGACGAGGTACTCAAAAAATTGGAAGAATGGGCGAATGTGTTTGGTAATCACAATCGAATTGTAACTGACAGGGGAGTGGCTTTTACCTCAAACGCATTCGAAGATTAAGCTAGATCGAGCGGAATTGAACACATTTTAACAACAACCGGTGTCGCAAGAGGTAGTGGACAAGTGGACAAGTAGAACGTCGATATTATCCATCATCTGAAATTTGTCGGCCAAGGATCCGACGAAGTGGTACAAATTTGTCTCACAAGTCCAAAGAGCTATAAACTCCCACATTAACTGTTCAACAAAAAAGACGCCTGTTGAGTTAATGTTCGAGGTAAAGATGCAGAACAAAGCGAATGATAAATTGCTTTCATTACTGGAAGTCGAACTGATTGAAGATTTCGATGCAGAGAGGCAAAAAGTAAGACAAGCAGCTAAGGACCAGATACAGCAAGCACAAAGCACATTCAAGAAAAACTATGATAGAATACGAAAAGGAGAATTTATCTATAAAGAAGGCGATTTGGTTGCAATTAAGCGTACTAATTTGTTGCTGGGCGAAAGTTGGCCAGTGCTTATCTCGGACCATACGCAGTTACAAGCTCTGACCATATAAAGCTTTGGAAATACATCGGGAATAATGAGGACGCTCTATCGTCTGGGACAGACGAGAATTATCATTATGATCGAATGTAACAAGTGTCAGCACTGATTGTCTGGATGTCCCTATGGCAACACCAGAAGAAGAAGAAGATGGAGAAGACGAAGAAAAAGATTGACTGCAGAAATGCAGACAGTGGCAACGGTAGTTGTGAAATATCCGTTGTCGGGATCGGTCCTGAGCCCAGTTGAAACTTTGTATTATAACTATTATTACATTTATTCTATCTAGTGTTATTTTCGTTTAGATTAATAAAGACTATATTATAACCATTAATACAGTTATGTAATTTGAATGGATACAAAATCTCTTTTTGTGGTAGACAAAGCATATTAGACAAAGTATCAAGTACATCAAGTATCACTCATGCCAGTGAAATTGAGTACTTCTTTGTTGTTATAATAGGTGAAGAGTACACTGCCTATTGGAGCTGTATACAGGCCCAATAGAAATATTGATTTGTCCTCTTTTATTTTAGTCATGGAGACATGTCAACATGTCATTAGTCAACGACATGTTCTGGGTATACAAACAACTTACAGCAACTGCTTTCTAAAAACATGACTTAATTTCTCTTGCCTACTATTCTTAAGCCACATTTCCAGTTATTATATTTTAATACAGACGCTTCGAATAAAATTGGAAAATGTCAGAAATGCTAAGTGGGAACGTATTTACTAGATGTCTTCACCTAATGAACAAATTGACTTTCTCAATAAAAACATTTTGAGATTATATCATAGACATCCATTATGATCCCATTAAAAACAAAAAATAATACACCCCAAAGCAAACCTCGGGTCTCTCCCTAAATTCGTTCAATAATACAACAGCGTTATCAACCTTATAACCAATGCAAACGATTCATTCACCGCTAATTTGGGGGTGGCCGTGGTGTAGTGGTACTGCTATAGAACAGTCTCTTTGTAAGGGCAAAAGCACCTTTGGGTCTGGTCAACAGCAACATCTATGATTGTTAAAATACAGATATTGATCTATCCAGATTCCAAGGTATCTGACTACATTTCGACGAGCAGGTGGCTGCTCATGTCGTCCCACGATCGAAAACTTTCGTTAATTTTTTCTGGTCTCCCTAGAGGCCCCAGACAAAGGCGTCCTAAACAGAATGGTTTCAGATTTCTGAAAGTTGAGTTTTAACTTCCAGTCCTGGCAATATCGTTTAATTTTATCGAAGTCACGTTGTAAAAGTATTGTATATTAATAACCACAACCTTGGGACCTGATTTGTACGCCATTAAGTCGTCTGCGTACGTTACGGCATGGTAAGGTGAACCTATCAGATCGTTGTGTAAAAGTTGAATAGGATCGGCGAATTTACCGCACCTTGATGCAGACCGTTTCCAATGTGAAATGTTCCAGCAAAAGTTACATCACCATTTTCCACGATGAACAGTCCATCTGTTAACATATTGTAAAGACTATAAAGAAGTGGTTTACTAATGCCCAGCCCTTTCAGTTTGAAGAAGAGTCCCTCTAAGCATACGGCTTTTTTCAAGTCAATCAGGCAGGCACCAGTGCACTGGTTCTTGCCTTTGTCCTATTAGACATCAGAAACCAGTTTAGACGCGGCATGAAAGACATCATGCATCCGGAACTATATGTTTGCCCTCAACCCACTTAGTCAGGGCTCTATTGATCACCTTCTCGAACACCTTACTGATATTTGGAAGAAGACTGAGCGACTGGAGATTCGCCGGATTGGATGTGTCTTTATTCCTTTTAGGGATGGGGTGTACCAACGCGCTGGATAATGTGCATTATTCATTGCATTATTAAACAGGGTGGTATAAATGTCCACCGCTTATAGTGGGAGATGTCGAAGCGCAATGTTCGGTATTTCATCTGTTCCCACTGAGATCTTACTTATAGGTGATTCGAAGACCGTTTGGAGGTCTTCCTTCGAAATGAGCGGGGGTAGTACCCTATTGTCGGCGATGACATTATTTGCCATATTCACGTCACTGAACTGGGTGAAACCCGAGCTCTCTAATCGCCAGTTCACTAATTTATTTCGAAGGTAGAAATTGTGAACAAAAACTCGATTTTCCAGGTCATAGATCGGACCAATGATGTCATTCGCCGTGGACACTCCCTGGAAAGTCGCTCTTATAGTCTCTAACTTCTACTGCGGATCCTCGATCACAAAGAAGTTGTCATCATCAACGACCTTATTTAGATCGATGCCTGCTGCTAAATGTATGTACTCGTTGTCCGCCATTCCGGCGATTCTAAGACACGAAAGGCCGTTTTGATATTTTCTCCGAAATATTTTATTTATTTGCGGGAACATATTCGGGTTGCTGGTGTTTACAGTCCGAATTTTATTGTTCCAATACAAATTTACAGAATTTGTGTAATTTTTTTTTATTATTGTTTGTAGGTTTTTGATCGACGACTTCATTGTCATGATCTCCGGGTTATATCCGTCAGTCAACTGTTGGTGCAAGACTAAAGTCTCGACAGCAGTCTACTTTGATGTTGATGCAGTGCGTCAATAGTTTCATTACGGAATAAGACTTCGCTGTCAGTGTGTTGATACCGTGGAATTCTTTCGTCCATTGTTCGATTAATTATCTCATCCATTAGTTTGAGATACCCGTCAATCTCCTCGTTTAACAGATTTTGATTGGACGGTCCCCAGTGTTCTGGGGAAGTGTGTACAACGCACTCTACTATACGAGTAATTGTAGCAGTGCGTTTGAGCAAATTCATCCAATCCCACAATTTCGTTCTGAACGGTTATTTCGGTACTGAGACCGCAATGGTCACTGTCACACACAAAAGTGCGTAGACAATTTGTAGTTTGTTGGTTAGTGCATGTCTGGTCTATTCAAGTGTCGAACAGTAGGAGATCCAAATAGGACCCATGTCTAGGAAACGACGGACTATCCGTCGCCTCACAGTCAACTCACCGTCATCAGTGCGCATTAACCAAGTGACAATTTGAAAAAAAAATTGTCCACAGCGCACCATCAGTTCAGTATTCATTCTCGTACTCGTACTCGTACAATGTGTCAAGTCGCGCTGAGCTACAACAATTTAACTGGCAATACTGTCTGCCTGTCTATCAATTGTATATATTGTACATGTTGATGGTGTATCAATAAGAAATAGAAAAAAAAAAACAAAATTTTAATCGAAAATGATTAATTTAATTTGTCGTGTTGTGTTCCTGTTCAGTGTTTTGTTGTTTGTCTCTACGACACGTCGTAGACGTCGCGACGGCGCGTGCAATGGAACCATATACGCAACTAAACTATGACAATTTGGTTGACAAACGCCGCATGCATCCCCTATTCCATTTCAAGGCGAACCCCAAGCAACGAATGTTTAAACGTGCCATGCCGTTGCTGAGTTTCCGACCGTACAATCCAGATGAGGAATAGAGCGAATACTGGAATCATGTGGATCTGAATATCCTTCAGAAACAGATGGATAAAAATAAATTGAACATGAACATTGCTCGGAACGTTATAATGTTTCTGGGCGATTGATTGTCCATTCCAACAGTAACAGCAGCTCGCGTTTATATGGGTGGCGAGGAACAGCAGCTATCCTTCGAAAAGTTCCCCTAGATGGATTTGAGCAAGACCTATTGTGTGAATACTCAAGTGGCTATCCTTGGAGAAGTTCCCCTAGATGGGTTTGAGGAAGACCTATTGTGTGAATACTCAAGTTGCAGACCCGGCGTGTACAGCTACCGCTTATCTGAGTGGTGTGAAGACACATTTTTATTTTTACTTTTATTTGTTGAAGGCGGTCGTATTGACCGTGCCCATCATGACACCGAAGCTGTGAGAGCTTTAGACGTAACTGTAGAATTTCACAAGGCCATCGGGTTGGCTCGTAAAAGGACAAGTGAATCGGACACTTTAATTGTTGTTACTTCAGATCATTCACATACAATGTCTATGGCCGGAGTTGGTGTATTTGCTGGCAGACCACAGGCACATCTATTTACCGGAGTTTACGAACAGAGCTATATACCACATGCGATACCGTATGTGGCGTGCCTAGGGCATAAACGGACCGCTTGTATAAAATAGTTGAACGGAGGCTAGCCTACCCATATCGGCTACATTAAATTATTTATTTCCCGTTTATTATCAGGTTTAGCGTTGAAATCTCCGTCGATAGCAAAGTAATTCTCCTCCAATTCCAGTCTTAGGAATCGAAAAAGTGTTTCGAGCTCTGAGATGAATAAGGTGGATTGAGTAGCTTTAGGTGCATAGACAGACACCATGTATACTCTTTTAAAATGTATTCATTTTCTTACGACGATCGCAACGCCTCATCCCTTAATGGACTTTGGTCGGTTTCTTCGTACTATTTTATAACTTCTGTGCCTCATTTGTCAGCTGGTCCCGCTATTTGCAAAGCGGCCCGCTCTCCAGTATCCATCGCGTGATGTTACTTCCCACTTTTACAATATTTATTTTTTAATTAAAAAAAAAAAGATCTATTCGACGCAGATTCAAAACCGCAACTAGGTAACCGGACACACTACCAGGCCCAGTGGAGCCTTATGTGAAACATGTAAAATACATTTTTATTGGAATAACTAACTCAAACAAAAGCCGTAACACGTCTATACTCTACGGAGATCAATGAACGACTACGTAAGAATAAACACCCAAATGTTGATCCAATCCTGAATCTAATTTTATTTCTAAACAATATTTCCTTTTATACAAATTCTGTTATACCTAGAAAATTTCCTTATCTTATCTTCTAAATACATACATCTGTATGTACATGTTGCTTACGCAGCTGGACGCATCGGTTTTACGACCGTGGGACGCCCATGCTGCTAAAAATAAACCAAGTAGGTTCTAGGTACAAAAACAGCAGACATTGAATCTGATGCGCTAAACCACACTTTCAAATTTCATGAGAGACTCAACTGATGGCTACTTGAACATTGTACCTACAGTGTCTAGTCCTTTTTTTACGTTTAGAGCAATATATATCATAGAAGTGGTTGAAAGCATACTTTTAGTCAAGTCGAATGCAGTTGGTTTCGATCAGATGCACCCACTTTTCCCTAACTGATTTTACCATGTTTTTAATATAATACTGACAACAGGTATATTTCCGATACTATGGAAAACGGCAAAAATTTTATCTATTGCTAAAATTTCAATTATGAAAATTTTAGGCCAATTTCAGTATTGCCTTGTTTATCAAAAGTTTTTGAAAAATTAACACGGCAAGCGATCGATGATGATAAAGTAACCATTCTACCTACTTGACTTCACAAATGCGTTTAATAGAGTTGACCATTCTATCTTATGGGACAAATTTAAACGATTCTTTAATTTCGAATCCTGTGCTGTAAAGTTTCTTTATTCCTATTTGACAGATTGGAGACAAGCAGTCGATAATAACTATTTTTCAATTTTTCTGTCGATAAGGGGGCTGGCCAAATTTTATTACCAGCATTATGGGGAGAACTTATGTTGTCCTAAGAACGTTATGAGCAACACAATCGTTCACTCCCATCAGAACACGTTTGGTGCTGGCGAAAACATTAGCCATACCCACATTAATCTATGTGTGTCCAATTTTTCTGAACTGTGATTCTGCCAGCAGAAGAAAATTAAATGTTGCATTTAATATTCTAATTCGTTATATCTTTGGCCTGCGTAGATACGATAGATTATCTAACTTATCGATACGCTTAATCGGTATGACATTTGATAATTACCTCCGGTTGCGTGTTCTAATTCTGCTCTCAGATATTCTGTTAAGGATTGCAAACCCATTAGATCCCACAGATTTTAAATGCCTATGTATCTGCGCCATGCCTCTTACATCCGAACGCCAATTTTTTGTGCATGGCATTCCCGCATGGAACTCACTGCACACTATTAGAGAAATAGAACTAGCAATAAAATATGCATTCATTGTGTTTATACATATGTATGTTGTAATATTTTTATTAATTTGCCTTTATTTTCTTGGTCACTCTTTTTACCTCTTCTTAATTATTTGATGTAAATGTTGTTATCATTTTTTACTTCTCGTTCTCTCTTTTTCTTTCTTTTAACTTATTCTTATATTTATTTAATACTATTATATTTTCTCTATTATTATTATATTTTCTCTAATTTAATCATATAACAGACATTTTTATAATCCGCTGAGACTTAGCGAAATACGTGTAATGTAATATCGCCTATATTTATTACTTTTGCAAATTGTCTTAAATATTATTATTGAATTATGAGCTAATCTTCTATATTAGCTATCATAGCTCTAATCACGTATAACTTGTCACTAGTTTATAAGATAATATATCTTAAAGTGTATAAGAATCTTATTCCATATAAAAATAAAAATTTTAGCTTCAACAATAAGTTTTAGGGGTTTGTTTTCACCGTTTGTTTGTTTTCAAGGAGATTTATTTCTGAAGGATATTAACTCACATTTTCTGAAGTTTTTTTATAATATGATTAATGGAATAATCATTTAGAAGTAATTTAACTTCATTGAGAACAAAATGAGAGCTCTCTAATGTGAGCTAAATAGCGTTTTAAATTGGTTCAAAATTCTATATTTCATTGGAACTATTGCTTTTTTATGGGAATCAGTTTTGCTTTTTCCAGGCTGTGAAAAAATAACAGTTAATAATACAGTTATTCATTAATGGCGTTAAAAAGTGGAAAATTGTTGATTTGACCTTTCGTAAAACTAAGTTCGGAGTTTTCTCTGGAACTGAAGATTTTTTATTACTAAATGAAAAGATGATATATTCAAAAAAGTTAATACGAGTGCAAGCTAAATTTTCAGGAGTAGATGTGTCTCATTTACTAGAGGGTGAAAAGTTATTGATTCTAAGGTCTTGGTTCCATTCTACTGGTGAACTATTGTAGGTAATAGCCAGACATGTCCGGTCATGAGTGAAACTAAATAGGTATAATAGGAACTATTAAATTTTTTCAGACTCTCAGATTCTCTACCATCTTGAGGGAATGGAACGTTAGAGCAATCAGTTGAATGGTTTTCTCGCGAGGTTTTTTGATCAATAGCCTTGAAAACATTAGAAGAGGGTTTAAGACTGTTGAGTTTGTGGCGGAACTAATTTCGTTGACCTCGATTCCGACTGCATCTTTAACAATTTTGTTAAGGCAACTTTGGCGTGCGGACAACTCAATATATTCATGGTTAGTCCTATCCTCTGGATGGTGGAATAATTTTTTTATTTGTTTTATTAAAATATTATTATTATTATGCAAGATGAAATCCATTAATTATAACGGGTGACGAGATAGCAATGATGGTTTTTCAGCAGCTGCTGAAACTGAAACTGCTATTCAGTAAGGTTTGCCATTTCATCATGCATCGTTTTATGCTTGCCGAACATGCGGAAATTATTAAAAAATATAATCGAAATTCGGGCTCAGTTGTACTAGTAAATACGCATCGTGAATTTCGTCATGTGGTCGTCATCATGCCTTCTGTGTGCAGACAATTCGTCGCACCGTGGAAAGGTTTGAACGTGAGTACACTCTTTTGGGTCTTAAGCCAGCAACCATACAGAGATTGTTGGACAAAACGTAGGCCGTAGCGGCTAGTATCGAAAAAGACCTAACAATTTCGATTCGTCGCCGATCAGCTAAATTGGGTATCGCCAGAGAGTCAAGCCGGCTTATTTTGCGGTTGAATTAGGGCCTTCATCCATATAAGATTATACTGACTCAAGAATTGAAGCCGGACGACCATAGACAACGCCGTGAGTTTGCTAATTGGTAGCTGGCCGGAGATCCGGATTTTGGCCAAAAAATCCTCGGATGAGGCCCATTTTTGGCCCAGCGGCTATGTGCTGTTATTGAAGCAATCAAGATAGATAGATATTTTTTATTTTGCATAATATAACTTACATTTGATATTGCACATTTTACATTTAGAGATTTGGTACATTTGTTACCTTACTACTAAAAAAAGGAAAAGTTTTTGATACAGAAGAAAAAGAATAAGCATAAAGAGTACAAGCGGAGGAAACTTGCTACAAAAACCTCCATGCACAAGAGAAAAAAAAAATATATATATTGGTACATAGCATATATTTATGTATATATATTATTATATACTAAGAAATTTTTGAAAAATGCATAATGCAATGAAAAATGCAATGTGCATAGATGCATAATCACAGAAACGTACATAATAATATTAATATACACATAAGAAAGTAGAGAATTAAATAAATTAACAAATAAATTAATAACAAACAAGAACAAAAAATTGTTAAGTAAATATATACATGTATAAATGTATAAATAAATAAATAAATAAATAAACAAATAAATAAATAAATAAATAAATAAATAAATAAATAAATAAATAAATAAATAAATAAATAAATAAATAAATGAATAAATAAATAAATAAATAAATAAATAAATAAAGAAAGAAAGAAAGTCTGTGTGATGTGTTCACTAAATGACAGTTTTGAGTCTAAGTGTATGCCAAGATATTTCACTGAAGGGTCCCAACTTCTTTCATTTCCATAAATAAGAATCGGATGTTGTTGAAGGAAGCAAGTTTTTATTTTTCTGCTGAAAAAGATGGCTTGGATTTTCTCACTATTAATTTTTATTTTCCATTTACTGCAAAACTTTCGTACTATCTCACTAGCATCTATAAGTGTCCTCTCGATGTTAAGAGCGAACGTATGCGATGTATAAATTACAGTATCCTCAGCGAAGATTGCAGATTGAAGATTGCTTGACAATCTGGCAGACTAGAAAAGTCAGATGTAAATATATTATATAAGATAGGACCCAATACTGACCCTTGTGGGACGCCCATGTTGAAATTAGTGGACTTAGACAAACAGGTATTAACATGGAGTAGAAAACTACGACTTGACATAAAACTTTGGACAATTTTAATTAGATACAATGGATAGCTAAAGTTAATTATTTTATATATTAGGCCGTTATGCCGACGGTATCGAACGCCTTCTCAACATCAAGTAGGATCATACCAGTTGATTTACCTTGTGACCGATTAGATTTAACATGGTTACATATTCTAAGAGCTTGATGCGATGTATTATGAAATTGCTTAAATCCAAACTGAATATTAGGGAATACATAATTATCACTACTAAACTCTAGAATATGATGTTTTATTACCTTTTCCAAGATTTTGCTTAGGCTGCTGAGTAAACTTATTGGTCTATAACTGGTGACAGACTCTGCAGGCTTTCCAGCTTTTAATATAGGGACAACTTTAGCCATTTTCCATTTTTGCGGAAAATATTGCAATTTTAGACACGCATTGACTAGAAAAGTTAAATGTCTTAAACCCAAAAAGGATAAATGCTTCAGTTAATTGTTTTTTATTCCATCTAACCCACCCGTGTTATTAACTTTAAGGGATTTTATGATGTTTGTAACAGTGGCTACAGAAACAAAGGCGTTTGTTGGGATATTACAAATATTGTTGTTAAAAATTATCATTTTTTGTTCAACCAAGGTGTTGGTTTCATTATCTCCTAAATTTTGAGATAAAGAATGACTTTTAGAGAAAAATTCAGAGAGAGAATCTGCTTTCTCTCTGTCAGAAAAAGTATATTCATCATCATTTATTATATTCATCATCATTTTAATCGAAAATGATTAATTTAAGTTATAATGTTTCTGGGCGATTGATTGTCCATTCCAACAGTAACAGCAGCTCGCGTTTATATGGGTGGCGTGGAACAGCAGCTATCCTTCGAAAAGTTCCCCTAGATGGATTTGAGCAAGACCTATTGTGTGAATACTCAAGTGGCTATCCTTCGAGAAGTTCCCCTAGATGGGTTTGAGGAAGACCTATTGTGTGAATACTCAAGTTGCAGACCCGGCGTGTACAGCTACCGCTTATCTGAGTGGTGTGAAGACACATTTTTATTTTTACTTTTATTTGTTGAAGGCGGTCATATTGACCGTGCCCATCATGACACCGAAGCTGTGAGAGCTTTAGACGTAACTGTAGAATTTCATAAGGCCATCGGGTTGGCTCGTAAAAGGACAAGTGAATCGGACACTTTAATTGTTGTTACTTCAGATCATTCACATACAATGTCTATGGCCGGAGTTGGTGTATTTGCTGGCAGACCACAGGCACATCTATTTACCGGAGTTTACGAACAGAGCTATATACCACATGCGATACCGTATGTGGCGTGCCTAGGGCATAAACGGACCGCTTGTATAAAATAGTTGAACGGAGGCTAGCCTACCCATATCGGCTACATTAAATTATTTATTTCCCGTTTATTATCAGGTTTAGCGTTGAAATCTCCGTCGATAGCAAAGTAATTCTCCTCCAATTCCAGTCTTAGGAATCGAAAAAGTGTTTCGAGCTCTGAGATGAATAAGGTGGATTGAGTAGCTTTAGGTGCATAGACAGACACCATGTATACTCTTTTAAAATGTATTCATTTTCTTACGACGATCGCAACGCCTCATCCCTTAATGGACTTTGGTCGGTTTCTTCGTACTATTTTATAACTTCTGTGCCTCATTTGTCAGCTGGTCCCGCTATTTGCAAAGCGGCCCGCTCTCCAGTATCCATCGCGTGATGTTACTTCCCACTTTTACAATATTTATTTTTTAATTAAAAAAAAAAAGATCTATTCGACGCAGATTCAAAACCGCAACTAGGTAACCGGACACACTACCAGGCCCAGTGGAGCCTTATGTGAAACATGTAAAATACATTTTTATTGGAATAACTAACTCAAACAAAAGCCGTAACACGTCTATACTCTACGGAGATCAATGAACGACTACGTAAGAATAAACACCCAAATGTTGATCCAATCCTGAATCTAATTTTATTTCTAAACAATATTTCCTTTTATACAAATTCTGTTATACCTAGAAAATTTCCTTATCTTATCTTCTAAATACATACATCTGTATGTACATGTTGCTTACGCAGCTGGACGCATCGGTTTTACGACCGTGGGACGCCCATGCTGCTAAAAATAAACCAAGTAGGTTCTAGGTACAAAAACAGCAGACATTGAATCTGATGCGCTAAACCACACTTTCAAATTTCATGAGAGACTCAACTGATGGCTACTTGAACATTGTACCTACAGTGTCTAGTCCTTTTTTTACGTTTAGAGCAATATATATCATAGAAGTGGTTGAAAGCATACTTTTAGTCAAGTCGAATGCAGTTGGTTTCGATCAGATGCACCCACTTTTCCCTAACTGATTTTACCATGTTTTTAATATAATACTGACAACAGGTATATTTCCGATACTATGGAAAACGGCAAAAATTTTATCTATTGCTAAAATTTCAATTATGAAAATTTTAGGCCAATTTCAGTATTGCCTTGTTTATCAAAAGTTTTTGAAAAATTAACACGGCAAGCGATCGATGATGATAAAGTAACCATTCTACCTACTTGACTTCACAAATGCGTTTAATAGAGTTGACCATTCTATCTTATGGGACAAATTTAAACGATTCTTTAATTTCGAATCCTGTGCTGTAAAGTTTCTTTATTCCTATTTGACAGATTGGAGACAAGCAGTCGATAATAACTATTTTTCAAGTTTTCTGTCGATAAGGGGGCTGGCCAAATTTTATTACCAGCATTATGGGGAGAACTTATGTTGTCCTAAGAACGTTATGAGCAACACAATCGTTCACTCCCATCAGAACACGTTTGGTGCTGGCGAAAACATTAGCCATACCCACATTAATCTATGTGTGTCCAATTTTTCTGAACTGTGATTCTGCCAGCAGAAGAAAATTAAATGTTGCATTTAATATTCTAATTCGTTATATCTTTGGCCTGCGTAGATACGATAGATTATCTAACTTATCGATACGCTTAATCGGTATGACATTTGATAATTACCTCCGGTTGCGTGTTCTAATTCTGCTCTCAGATATTCTGTTAAGGATTGCAAACCCATTAGATCCCACAGATTTTAAATGCCTATGTATCTGCGCCATGCCTCTTACATCCGAACGCCAATTTTTTGTGCATGGCATTCCCGCATGGAACTCACTGCACACTATTAGAGAAATAGAACTAGCAATAAAATATGCATTCATTGTGTTTATACATATGTATGTTGTAATATTTTTATTAATTTGCCTTTATTTTCTTGGTCACTCTTTTTACCTCTTCTTAATTATTTGATGTAAATGTTGTTATCATTTTTTACTTCTCGTTCTCTCTTTTTCTTTCTTTTAACTTATTCTTATATTTATTTAATACTATTATATTTTCTCTATTATTATTATATTTTCTCTAATTTAATCATATAACAGACATTTTTATAATCCGCTGAGACTTAGCGAAATACGTGTAATGTAATATCGCCTATATTTATTACTTTTGCAAATTGTCTTAAATATTATTATTGAATTATGAGCTAATCTTCTATATTAGCTATCATAGCTCTAATCACGTATAACTTGTCACTAGTTTATAAGATAATATATCTTAAAGTGTATAAGAATCTTATTCCATATAAAAATAAAAATTTTAGCTTCAACAATAAGTTTTAGGGGTTTGTTTTCACCGTTTGTTTGTTTTCAAGGAGATTTATTTCTGAAGGATATTAACTCACATTTTCTGAAGTTTTTTTATAATATGATTAATGGAATAATCATTTAGAAGTAATTTAACTTCATTGAGAACAAAATGAGAGCTCTCTAATGTGAGCTAAATAGCGTTTTAAATTGGTTCAAAATTCTATATTTCATTGGAACTATTGCTTTTTTATGGGAATCAGTTTTGCTTTTTCCAGGCTGTGAAAAAATAACAGTTAATAATACAGTTATTCATTAATGGCGTTAAAAAGTGGAAAATTGTTGATTTGACCTTTCGTAAAACTAAGTTCGGAGTTTTCTCTGGAACTGAAGATTTTTTATTACTAAATGAAAAGATGATAGATTCAAAAAAGTTAATACGAGTGCAAGCTAAATTTTCAGGAGTAGATGTGTCTCATTTACTAGAGGGTGAAAAGTTATTGATTCTAAGGTCTTGGTTCCATTCTACTGGTGAACTATTGTAGGTAATAGCCAGACATGTCCGGTCATGAGTGAAACTAAATAGGTATAATAGGAACTATTAAATTTTTTCAGACTCTCAGATTCTCTACCATCTTGAGGGAATGGAACGTTAGAGCAATCAGTTGAATGGTTTTCTCGCGAGGTTTTTTGATCAATAGTCTTGAAAACATTAGAAGAGGGTTTAAGACTGTTGAGTTTGTGGCGGAACTAATTTCGTTGACCTCGATTCCGACTGCATCTTTAACAATTTTGTTAAGGCAACTTTGGCGTGCGGACAACTCAATATATTCATGGTTAGTCCTATCCTCTGGATGGTGGAATAATTTTTTTATTTGTTTTATTAAAATATTATTATTATTATGCAAGATGAAATCCATTAATTATAACGGGTGACGAGATAGCAATGATGGTTTTTCAGCAGCTGCTGAAACTGAAACTGCTATTCAGTAAGGTTTGCCATTTCATCATGCATCGTTTTATGCTTGCCGAACATGCGGAAATTATTAAAAAATATAATCGAAATTCGGGCTCAGTTGTACTAGTAAATACGCATCGTGAATTTCGTCATGTGGTCGTCATCATGTCTTCTGTGTGCAGACAATTCGTCGCACCGTGGAAAGGTTTGAACGTGAGTACACTCTTTTGGGTCTTAAGCCAGCAACCATACAGAGATTGTTGGACAAAACGTAGGCCGTAGCGGCTAGTATCGAAAAAGACCTAACAATTTCGATTCGTCGCCGATCAGCTAAATTGGGTATCGCCAGAGAGTCAAGCCGGCTTATTTTGCGGTTGAATTAGGGCCTTCATCCATATAAGATTATACTGACTCAAGAATTGAAGCCGGACGACCATAGACAACGCCGTGAGTTTGCTAATTGGTAGCTGGCCGGAGATCCGGATTTTGGCCAAAAAATCCTCGGATGAGGCCCATTTTTGGCCCAGCGGCTATGTGCTGTTATTGAAGCAATCAAGATAGATAGATATTTTTTATTTTGCATAATATAACTTACATTTGATATTGCACATTTTACATTTAGAGATTTGGTACATTTGTTACCTTACTACTAAAAAAAGGAAAAGTTTTTGATACAGAAGAAAAAGAATAAGCATAAAGAGTACAAGCGGAGGAAACTTGCTACAAAAACCTCCATGCACAAGAGAAAAAAAAAATATATATATTGGTACATAGCATATATTTATGTATATATATTATTATATACTAAGAAATTTTTGAAAAATGCATAATGCAATGAAAAATGCAATGTGCATAGATGCATAATCACAGAAACGTACATAATAATATTAATATACACATAAGAAAGTAGAGAATTAAATAAATTAACAAATAAATTAATAACAAACAAGAACAAAAAATTGTTAAGTAAATATATACATGTATAAATGTATACATAAATAAATAAATAAATAAATAAATAAATAAATAAATAAATAAATAAATAAATAAATAAATAAATAAATAAATAAATGAATAAATAAATAAATAAATAAATAAAGAAAGAAAGAAAGTCTGTGTGATGTGTTCACTAAATGACAGTTTTGAGTCTAAGTGTATGCCAAGATATTTCACTGAAGGGTCCCAACTTCTTTCATTTCCATAAATAAGAATCGGATGTTGTTGAAGGAAGCAAGTTTTTATTTTTCTGCTGAAAAAGATGGCTTGGATTTTCTCACTATTAATTTTTATTTTCCATTTACTGCAAAACTTTCGTACTATCTCACTAGCATCTATAAGTGTCCTCTCGATGTTAAGAGCGAACGTATGCGATGTATAAATTACAGTATCCTCAGCGAAGATTGCAGATTGCAGATTGAAGATTGCTTGACAATCTGGCAGACTAGAAAAGTCAGATGTAAATATATTATATAAGATAGGACCCAATACTGACCCTTGTGGGACGCCCATGTTGAAATTAGTGGACTTAGACAAACAGGTATTAACATGGAGTAGAAAACTACGACTTGACATAAAACTTTGGACAATTTTAATTAGATACAATGGATAGCTAAAGTTAATTATTTTATATATTAGGCCGTTATGCCGACGGTATCGAACGCCTTCTCAACATCAAGTAGGATCATACCAGTTGATTTACCTTGTGACCGATTAGATTTAACATGGTTACATATTCTAAGAGCTTGATGCGATGTATTATGAAATTGCTTAAATCCAAACTGAATATTAGGGAATACATAATTATCACTACTAAACTCTAGAATATGATGTTTGTTGGAGTAATCCGTTTTCTAGTGGAACTAGTTCTGGCTTCTTTAGGATCTTGAACTGTATGCCCAACAAATAAATTACGTGCATTAATTGGCTATCTTTATTCTGGGTACTTCACAGTTAAAATTCCTATATTTAAGGAGTACATATGTAATTCATTTGTATTAATTGATATAACATTAGAAAGGCTTACTTTATGGTGTGGAAACCAGGTTTAAAATTAAATTACTTATTGGAACTATAACTTTACTCGCCGACAGTCACAAGAAAAAGAAAGAAAGGAAGTTCTTTCTCCTCGGTAACATAAGCTTGGTAATAGATTAATTCATACATTGAGTACTAGATACAGCAAGTGAAATAAATTTGTAATAGATTTATAAGATAAATAGTTATATTCTAGAGCTTTATTAGTGGCGGTAACACCACCCCCTAGTATGGCAAGAAAGAGTTTTCGCCGCCCTACTCCGTTCCGGCCGCCACTTCCAGTTTTGCTAGTTTTGTTGCCGGTCGTTCCATTATTCCGTAAGCGGTCAGTATCTTGGCGCTTCGAACTTGCCCGTCGTTTGCTCGTTTAACTTCCAGCACCTTTCCTCTAGGCCAAACGTTTCGCGGACACTTCGGGTCAACCACCACCACTAAGTCCCCAATACCCAATGGTTTACTCTTCTCGTGCCATTTTGTTAGTGATGGAAGATATTCAGCCACCCATTTTTGCCAGAAATGGTCGGCGTACTGTTATGAAACAAGCCAGCTACTTTTAAGTATGACTGCATTGTCTACTCGACTTGCTATTGGTTTGATGCCGTTTGAACACCCTAGTAGAAAATGGTTTGGCGTCAGGGCTTCTTCGTTGTTATTTTCAAGAGGCACATATGCCAGTGGTCTAGAATTGATAATGTTTTCCACTTCCGCCATCATACTACGAAGCAATTCATCGCTAGGGGATCGTGTTGGAGAGATTTTATACAACACAGATTTTATGGATCGCACTAGCCGCTCCCATGCTCCTCCCATGTGAGGCGCTGCAGGCGGATTGAAATTCCATTTTGTAACTAGTGTAGTGAAGTTGCGAATAAATGCATCCCCATCGACTTCCTTAAGAGCTTCTCGTAGCTCTCTTTCTGCGCCTACGAAGTTGGTTCCGTTATCGCTGTAGAATTCTCTTGGACTGCCGCGCCTTGCTGTGAAGTTTCTTATTGCCAGGATGCATGAGGAAGTGTTCAGTGAATGTACAATTTCGATATGAATAGCCCTTATGGTCAGACATGTGAACAGCGCACCATACCTCTTTTCGCTGTGACGACCCACAGTGACAGTCAAGGGTTCGAAAAAGTCCAACCCAGTGAAAGTGAATGGTGCAACGAATGAAGCAAGCCTTGCTGGTGGTAATTTAGCCATTTGCGGAGTATGTGGCATCGCTTTGTCTATTTTACAACGCTGGCAGTGTTTTATCTCTTTTTTGTATGTGGTACGCAAACGAGGTATAAAATATTTTTGACGTAACTCATTTATTACTGTTTCGTGATTTGAATGGTGATACAATGTATGGTAGTGCATGATGACTAAACGTGTTATACCGTTATTCTTTGGAAGTATTATAGGTCGCTTTTGGTCTTCTGGAATGAAAGCATTATCGATCCTTCCGTCGACTCGAAGCACGTTATTTTGGTCTAGATATGGAGAAAGTTTATACAACGGACTTGACTTACTCAGTCTTTTTCCAGCGCTTAACTCACATATGTCCCCCGCATATTCTTGGTTTTGTGCTTGCCGAGGTAGGAGGACTTCTGCCATCTGCAGCTCGTTCTGAGTTAATTCGCCACATATCTTTGGCTGTTGTTCTCCTCTTTTCTTGCAGTTTACTGAAAATCGGACGACATAGGCGGCAGTTCTTAACATTCTAACCCACTTAGAGAACCGCTGAATATTGAATAAATGGTTTACTTCGAGTATATGGAACATTTGTTGCTTCTGCTCGATATCTGTTGGCGTAATCTCACCTTCTTCTCTAGGCCAACTGTATTCCGGTTGTTGCAAAAATGGAGGGCCGTTGAACCAGCGACTATTCTGGCTAATTTCTGGGATGTTTGCCCATTTTGTTGCTTCAGCTGATACGTTTAATTTGCTTGGAATCCAGCGCAATTCATGTATGTCGGTGATGTCGATGATTTCAGATGCACGAAAGGCCACGAACTGATGGTATCGGCGATGATCTGCCGCGCGAAGCCAGCTAAGAACTGTCTTGGAATCCGACCAGTATATCTTTCTAGCGATCTTGATTGATTGAGACTCCACAATGTATTTAGCAAATCGAGCACCGATTACTGCCGCCATGAGCTCAAGCCGGGGAATCGATACTATTTTTAGCGGCGCCACTCTTGTTTTTGAACCTATCAGAGAGGTTACGGTACTTTGGCTGTTCGAAAGTCGGAGGTAGCACACGGCAGCGTACCCGTTTTGACTTGCGTCGACAAACGTATGCAACTGTATATCGCTACCACAATAATTGGGGAGATGTTTTAAGTGGCACCGTGGAATGCGTAGCTCTGTCAGTTTCGGCAGAAACCTGGTCCAATGGTTCCATTTTATGGCATGTTGTTCCAAGATTTGATCATCCCAGTCGACCATGCTTCTCCATACTTCCTGCAGCAAAACTTTCATGTACATCAGAAACTTGCCAATCAGTCCCAATGGGTCATATGTGGACATTAATATACGTAGCATTTCTCTTTTCGTAGGTGATCTTAAACCCAAAAATATATCATTTTGTAGAGTAGTTGCAGATATTTTAAAAGTTATTGCATCCTCATTGGGGATCCAATAAACTCCAAGCACCTTTTCAAAAACTGCTTCCTTATTCAACTCTAAGCTTTTCTCTACTACTTGCTGGTCTTTATTTATTGCCGCTAGGACTTCTTTTCGGTTTGACGACCAGTTACGGATATTAAAGCCACCCTGCCTGTGTATATATTTGACCTCGGAAACTAGTTTCATTGCTTCTTCAACGGTATCTACCGACTTCAGAAAGTCATCCACGTAGTGATCTTCTTTAATTGCTTTTGCAGCCACAGGAAAAGTTTTCTCGAACTCAGATGCATTTAAATTTTTTACGAATTGAGATGTACTCGGTGCACAGGATGCCCCAAAAATCATAACATTCATGGCGTAGACATCAGGAGGTCTGCTTTCGTCACATTCCCGCCAGAGAAACCGCTGCACATCTTGATCTTCTGGTAGTATAAATATTTGGTGGAACATCTGTTCTATATCACCGCATACCGCAATCGATTTCTCTCTGAATCGGAGAAGTATAGCAGGAAGCGACGCCAACAAGTCAGGTCCTTTCAGCAATAGGGAATTTAACGACACGCCGTGTGATTTCGCAGCCGCATCCCATACAACACGAGCCTTACCTGGTTTGTTTTTATTGAAAACTGCAAAAATTGGCAAATACCAAACTCGACCTTTTTGCTTTATCTTTATTTCGTTTACGGACAATTTACGTATGTACCCTTTCAAAAGATATTCCTTTATGGTATTTGTAAATACAAGACGTAGCTCTTAGTCTGTTCTTTGCCATCGAATAGCTATCCGGTAGCTCGAATTCATCAAAACGCCACAGTAAACCGGTCTCAAAGTGCTTATCTGCTCGTCTCTTCGTCAATTTTTTCAAAAGTATTAGTCCGCGTGTTTCCTCATTACACCCTTCCTTTTTCGTTACAGCTATACCTAAACTTTCGAATGAGAAGGAATTCTTAACTAAATTATACAGGCTAACATCGTTATTATAATCGCACTCACAGATATGGAAGTTATAGGATTCCTGATAGTTTTTACCACCCCCATATATAACCCACCCCAGATAAGTGCGTGCAGCTACAGGTTCATATGGTTTATTTTCCCGTATTTCCTTGGGGGTGCCCAGGCTCCAGTTATTAATGCCTATCAGTAATCGCGGAGTAGCATTATCGTAGCTGTAAATGGGAAGGTTTTTTAGATGGTGGAAACGGTTGCTAAGTACTTCATAATTCAACGTTTGCATAGGAAGGGACAACTTACGAACTGTGTTAACCTCTAGAGAGGCAGTTCTGCCATTTTGACCGGCGATGGTCACTACTAGGCGTTTTCTGTACGCTGTATTTGACCTGTCCATTTTAGACACAGTGGATGGGAATCTCCTTTTAATTCGAGTTTGGAGGCCAGTTCCTCATCAAGTAAACTAAATGACGAACCTTCGTCGATGAAAGCAAATGTATTAATTATTTTATTTTTTCCACGAATAGATATTGGCAGAATTTTGAACAATGTTTTGCAATTTAATTCACTATGTGAATTGACATTTCCCTGCTCTTCTGCTACGAGTATGCCGTCCTTTTCATCACAATTTTGTTTTTGTGCAAAGAAACGATGGAGTAGAGCGTGATGATTGTATGAACAGCCATCAACACCGCATGTTTTCTTACTCTTACATGTGTTTGCGTGTGGATTCAAGCACTGTTTGCACAAATTATGTTTTCGGACTATTTTCCACCTTTCACTTCGATCGGCCTTTTGAAATGTATCGCAGCTAGCAACATTGTTGCAGATGCCTTTGCAAACACAACATCTTCTTCTCTGGTCATGCGAATGAGCAGATACATAGGCCTTTTTTGTTTTGTGTTGCATACTATTTTCTTTTGTTGCAGGACTAGACGTTACTGTGACACTGCTCGCAGATAATCCAAAATCAAATACCCAATTCGAGAATTCTACTAAGTTTGGCCTTTTATTGGCCTTTAATAGATTTAATTTATGCGTTCCCCAGCTTAGTTGATAATGCGCGGGAAGTTTTTCTATTAGCTCTTGGAGCAGCGAGGAATTACTTAGCTCGTCTTGCAAATCACATGCTTCAATGGTAGCTATAAGACTTTTGACATTAACAGCAAAGGCAGTAAATGATTCTAATTTGTTTATGTTTATTGGTGGCGTTAATTTTATCCTTGTTTTGATAGATTGCAGAATTTTTTCCGGCTGCCCAAAAAGTAACTTCAGCGTTGATATAGCTGTTGGAACACATGAAGGGTGAACTAGGATGTGTTGCACAGACCGCAGAGCCTCTCCTCGAAGTGCACGATGTAAGCGAATAAGGTTTTCGGCGTCGGTTAACCCGCATACCATTGTGGACCAGTCGAATGTGGAGCTAAAGACGGGCCATTCTTCCGGATGACCAGAGAATATTGGCAAATCTTTTGGAACGGATTGGCGTGCCTGAATTTGTTCTTTCGTCAAGTTTGACTGAGTTATCTGCAATGGGCTGACTACTGGTGAAGCTGTGTTATAGAGCTCTGTGGACGCCGCATTTGGCATGCCACTATTCCGAAGTTGAGCGTGTTGTGAATCCGAAGGACAATTGGAGTATATTAGCGTGGTTGGAACACTGCGAAATGTCCAGTTGTGTAGATCGTTTTTATAGTAACTGCTAGTCGCTGTTGTTGATATTGTATTTAGTGTGGCTGCATGAGGATTATGTACCTGTGTGAATTTGCTTTGTGGTGTAGTAGATTTAGATGTCGATTGTGTGTTACCAGATGTTGTTGAAGTAAAATTGTTTGTGGAACTGTAAATTGGCTGAACTGATGTATGTAAAGTTGGGGGTAAAGAAAAGCGGACGATATCTTTCGGCAAAGGTGCTTCCCGTGGCTCCAAAGATACATGGCTGGTTGTTGGTATATCGTGCTGATCAGTCGTGCTATTGGTGGCAAGTACTGGATGTTGATCCAGCCATTCTTGCACTGACGAAGAATGGCTACTAGCGTCACGATCTTGTTGAAATTCTTTTGATAGAATTTGATAACTTTTGGTAAGGTACTCCCGGTCTATTGCGAGTTCGGCGAGAGCTAATGCGCGCTCTTCTTTAGCACGCTGCATATCTAGTGCAGCTATACTTGTTGAACCTCTGGAGCCTGTTGTTGAAGCACCGCTTCCGAATGTTATGGCAGCATTTGAATGGATATTAGTTGGGCTAAGTAAATGGCAAGACTGGCAAAGCCAGCATATATTCAGATCTATAGTGTTAGCACTAGCGCAAGTCTTGTGAAACTGTTTTTGGCACCGGCTGCAGCAGATCGTTTCCATATTGGATGGATTAGTACAAATTTGGCACGTAGGTGTACGATCTGCTGATTGGGTATTTTGGTCGGCACTGGTTGTAGGGATTGGGGAAATTTGTGGTTGACCCTGTAAGGTAGAAGTGTTCATTTTGTACTCACGGTTTGGCAAGCTGATACACGTGGTTCGCTACCGAGTCTCTTGGATGATGATCGGCGAGGTATAGTTGTACCGCAACAGCAGCTGTAGCTGTCACCACATAAAGAATTTTAATTTTGTTGGAGTAATCCGTTTTCTAGTGGAACTAGTTCTGGCTTCTTTAGGATCTTGAACTGTATGCCCAAAAAATAAATTACGTGCATTAATTGGCTATCTTTATTCTGGGTACTTCACAGTTAAAATTCCTATATTTAAGGAGTACATATGTAATTCATTTGTATTAATTGATATAACATTAGAAAGGCTTACTTTATGGTGTGGAAACCAGGTTTAAAATTAAATTACTTATTGGAACTATAACTTTACTCGCCGACAGTCACAAGAAAAAGAAATAAAGGAAGTTCTTTCTCCTCGGTAACATAAGCTTGGTAATAGATTAATTCATACATTGAGTACTAGATACAGCAAGTGAAATAAATTTGTAATAGATTTATAAGATAAATAGTTATATTCTAGAGCTTTATTAGTGGCGGTAACATGTTTTATTACCTTTTCCAAGATTTTGTTTAGGCTGCTGAGTAAACTTATTGGTCTATAACTGGTGACAGACTCTGCAGGCTTTCCAGCTTTTAATATAGGGACAACTTTAGCCATTTTCCATTTTTGCGGAAAATATTGCAATTTTAGACACGCATTGACTAGAAAAGTTAAATGTCTTAAACCCAAAAAGGATAAATGCTTCAGTTAATTGTTTCTTATTCCATCTAACCCACCCGTGTTATTAACTTTAAGGGATTTTATGATGTTTGTAACAGTGGCTACAGAAACAAAGGCGTTTGTTGGGATATTACAAATATTGTTGTTAAAAATTATCATTTTTTGTTCAACCAAGATGTTGGTTTCATTATCTCCTAAATTTTGAGATAAAGAATGACTTTTAGAGAAAAATTCAGAGAGAGAATCTGCTTTCTCTCTGTCAGTAAAAATATATTCATCATCATTTCTTAGTGTTGGTATTAGTCTATTTTTATTCTTGATCACTTTGACTATATTCCAAAAAGGCTTACAATTTTTGTCTAAAGATTCTAGTTTTTGATTCCATCTGTAGTTACGAGACTGTAGAATAAATTTTTTGATCAAAATGTTTATGTAATGGAGCTGTAATTTGAGATTAGGCTGACGGAATCTTTGCCAATTGCGTCTTAAGGTATTACGTATTTTTATGTGTTCAAGGATATAATTTGGAAGCTGAACTGGAGAATTACATCTTGCTATTTTTGGAACATTTTTTTTAATAGCATCATTGATAAGTTTTGTGAAGTTATCAACTATAGCATCCACATCATCTTTGCTTGAAACTGAATCCAAATTTCCTGTAATACTTCTAAGCCCCGAATTAATATTTGAACTGTATCTACGCCAGTTTGCCTTTTAAAATCATAGGACAAGGCTTGGTTAATATTTTTTGAAAAATACAGCTTACAAAAAACAGGATAGTGATCAGAATATAGATCATAGACAGCGACGGGTTGTGACAGTAAACTCACACGATTGGTAATAAAAACGTCAAGAACAGAAGGACTTTTACGCAGATCTGCAGGTACTAGTTAGGGTTTTGGGAAAAAAGAATGGAATACACTGAATACGATAACATACTAGAAAGTATATTACCCCATGTATTTGCGCGTATACATCCCCATTCGATGACAACAGTTAAAATCACCAGCAAGAATGACATCATCGCCTGTTAATAGAAGGCAACGCAAGCCTCTTTTAAAGAGCCTTTTATTTTCGGCCGATGAACTTGCGCCAGGAAAATATACGCAGTAGATTTTAACTGTTCTATTATTATATTTGAGTTCTATACGCACATTTTCAATAAGATGAGTTCGAATGACTGGTAGCAGCGAATGTTGAATTGATCTACGAACAAGAATAGCAACTCCTCCTCCCCTTCTATTAACTCTGTCAACACGATAACTTATGTAGACAGAGTTAGATAAATTATTACTATTTGATTTAAGGCCAGTTTCAGTAATAATAGGCCGATATCAATATTATTATTAAATAAAAAGTTCAAAAATTCAATTCTTTTGCTGTTAATACCCCTAGCCTTCCAATTAATAATTCTGAGATTGGTATTAGTCATATTATTTAACATTAGTAAAAAGATACTTAGTAGCTAAATGTGCAATAACCCTGAATTGATCAGTTCCCGAAGTACATTTGGATAGATCAGACAATAAGTCCATAACTAAATCGTTGATTTCCTCAAAAGAAAAAAGATTGCTGCTGGAATCATTGATGAAGTTGATGCTTACGACCGACACGCCACTGTGTGTTTCTTCACAGGAACTGACGTAGACAAAATTTGTTCATTTTCACTCATTGCTACGTGCCACGGCAAGGGGGGAAACTCCGTCATGGAACTTATTATTGGCCCTTTAGTTTGAGCCGTGCGTGGCGTTGTTGTAAAAGCTTTAAACTTTTGAGAACTTTCCATAGATGGGATTTTCGAGAAGCTTTTACGTGTGAACAATGTAGAAGTTTCTCTCTTAAGTGACTTTTCTCTAATTTCCATATATTTGGTTCTTGAAGAGCATCTTAGATCGGTAGATTTCTTTAAATAGTTTTACACTCCAACCGTCATGCGAAAAATATTGGCAATTCCGTTGCTTTAAAGAATTTAACACTTCTCTATATGACTCTAACGATTCACAGGCAATTTTGATACCGATAGAAAGTTTTTTAATAGAGTAGTCACTAATGTTAGATGATTTCATCAAAATATGCACAAACTCGGGACTTTTGTCTAATAGCTTGATGGTGGGAACATGAATTTTTTTTAGTGTCACTATCCGGGTCGATAACAATATCATTCGAGTCATTGTCGTCCATATCACTGTCTGGATGACATTGAAGTGGACTCCAATAATTTGCTCGTGAATTCTTTTTAAATTTAGCACTCCGAGAAGCCAAGTCGGCGCGGGGTTTCTTGATTGAGGACATGTTGATGTCCTCAGGGTCGAGAGATCTAACGCGTTTAATAATTCTAAGTACGTTAAACTTTATAGGCGAAAAGTTAATACTCGAGACCGTCGACTCGATTAATGCATCCACAAAGATTGACTGTTTGGTGCAGTTTGGCGGCATCATCGGACCTTATTTCTTTCGAAATGAGGAAGGAGACACCGACACCGGAGCGATGTTGACCGATTTTCTGTGGTCAAAGCCCGGCAACATCGATATATCCGAGCTGTGGTTCCAAGAAAACTGCGCTACATGCCATAACTGGGTCTTCTGACGGCGAAAGTGCATCAATTGGCCGCCGCGATATTTACGATTTGACACCACTCGATTATTTTCTCTGAGGCTACGTCAAGTCCTTAGTCTACGAAAGTAATAAGCCAACCACTTTGGACGCGCTCGAGGCCATCATTCAATACGCTATTGCCGGAATAACGCCCCACTTATTGAACCGAGTCATCAAAAGTTGGACCGACCGCCTGAAGCACTGCCAGCGAAGCCTATAATAATGTGCTATTCCACACATAATGGCATGAACGTAGCTTCAAAATAAAGAAAGAATAAATTTTATATCTCATACCGTTGTTGTTTTGTTTAAATTTTTTTTTCTACCGTTCTTATCTGGTCACCCTTTAGTATGAGAATCACCCCAAACAGAGTGTCGTGAGTTATAATCACCTGCAACTATGACAAAATCATAGTTGCATAGATTAGAAAGATCATTCATTGCATATATTGCCTTCCTTCCAATGTTATAAGGGATATAAATCAGGAGGAGAGGAAGATGGTTTAATGGTATTAATTCTATTGTTGCAGAAATTGTTTGATTATAGAACGCTCATTATGTATCTTTTATTGTCTCAATTATAAGAATTCCAGAACCTCTCCCAGAGTTGTTCTTACGTGGTCTATAATTGTTAAATAAGCATTTACTATTTTGTTTCAAGAGCATATCTTGTAAAAGAGTCGTAGTTAGACAGATATTAGTTATTTGCCCCGACTTGTTTATCCCTGGCCATCAGGGAGTTAACAATAGTTGATATTATTTTCAATATCCATATTTCATGGTGAGAGAGATGCCATAAAACACAGATATACTTGTGATTTCTCATTATCATTTAATTTTTTATAAGTTGGCCCAAATTCTCGAATTTTGAATTCTGAATAACAGTTTTTGGACTCTTCTAGGAAATTAGAAAAATCAGAACCATTTGCAAATTTTGGAGAGTGTACTTGAGTAACTGGTGAATGTCGTACAATTCCATTTACAACTTTGGGAGAAGTTATTTTCAGTTTATACCACAGGCTCTGTTGTAGTGACTTTGACTCTCGTATGAAGCGTTGACGCTTCTTTTTCCATTATGTATTCAGGCCACTTAGGACAGACTTCCTAGTTTGCTGGACGGCCACAATCGCGGTATTTAACGCAAGCTGCTTTCGAGTTTTCACTTTCTTGGACGAGATTGCAAGCTACAATTTACTGTGAAATAAAATAGTTGTAATTTATTCAAATCTTAAAAGTAATTTCTACGCATTATATGAACAGAGTATAGGACATAATATTTAATTAATAATAAACCATTGCAACGTAATAAATCTGGGGAATTGTTGCAGTTATCGATTTATAATATATGAGTATGCTCATCTATAAATAAAATTGAAGTGGCTGTCTGAAGTAATTTTTTAAATTGTTCTCCCTCTTTTCGGGCTAAATTACCTGACTGGTTTGGAAATGACTTCAACTGTAATTTTTAATGTAGACCAAGAAAATATTTGTAGACCTATACTGACTTAGGTATCACTACAGCTCGGGGTGAGCCTGGGTCTCAACTAACAAGCCTCTCCAGTTAGCAAGATCTTTAGCTCACTTCCACCAGTTTCGTACTCCAAATCGGTTAAGGGCCCCTTCTACTTGTGCGGGTCAATTAAAGTGGGATGTTACTCTACTGCATTATTCCTCTGGGTTAGTTTCGAAAAATCTATGGGCCTGAGTATTGGCGTCCATTTACTCTACATTCCAGCTATTTTAGGCGATTAAAACGCAGTTTTAATCTGCTATTGACTAGGTCAATGTCGCCGTATAGCTTGTATAGTTCATCGTTGAATTTTCTTCTCCAGAAGCCGTCAACGCAAACGGGACTGAATATTTTAAGAATAATTTTTCTCTCGAAACAACTGAAGATATTTTCATCCGCTTTGATGGAGTCCATTCTACAGCGCCATAAAGATAGGACTAAGATGATCAAGAACTTATATAGAGTATCTTTAGTTTTTCGGGATACGGTATTTCTACTCAACCGCCTTCTTAGCCCAAAGCCCAAAGAGTGATTCTTGGTTTTATTTCTACTGGCAACCGTTGTTGGCAAAATTGATAGCAGAGCCAAAAGAGACAAATTCCCTTAATAACTCAAAGTTGTAGGTGTTGACATTCGTTGATATTGTGTCTCCCTTGTCTCCCGTATCCTATTGACAAGATATCTTGGTTTTGCCTCATATACCACTAAACCCATTTTGGCAGCTTCCGCTTCAATACAAGCGAACGCACCGGTGACAAAACGCTGAGTTCCGTCAATTATGTCAATATCATTAGCGCAACTACGCTAGTACAATAGTTGCATATACTTTTGAAAGATTGTGCCTCCGGTGTTCGCTTGTGAGTTCCGCATATTTCTTTTAAATATGATGTTAAAGAAGCTACATGACATCGCATCACAGTATTTGAAAACTTTTTTGACTTCAGAAAATTGCTGACTGTCCTGCAACTTATATTGAGTAAATCCTTACTCACGCAGGCTAAAATAATAAATGCATGCTCGGCCAGTAGCATTGGACTGACCTACGTGGTCATAGCGCCCACAAACCAATACGCAAGAGAAAACAAAAATGTGATGAACCAAATTCGGAGATAGGGCTGCAAAAAAGGAGAGGATAGCAGTCCTTGAGTTTTAGGCTTAGGACACGTGGGTTCCATGTAAGAAACAAAAGAGTCAATAGAACATGGCACGTGGGGGTACATGAACACACGAATATTTAAACGTCATTTGAAATGTAAACATTCAAACTGATTTCATTTATAATTCAAATTTGTTCGCAAAATCCTTTACAAATTTCGTCAAATGGTTATTTGAACAACAATAACTAAACAAATGTATGCGGAAATTTCCAGGATGTGTTAGAAAAAAGTGGACCGTGATGTAGCTGTAGCTATTGATTGCGTGCACCCAAAATCTTCTTTGCTTTCTCTTATTTTTCAATTTCATTGCAATACAGAAAAACAGAAAAAAATTGGTATCCCATTTCGAATAAGCAAACAATACTGACAAGAATAATGAGCAAATGCATGTCGGGTTAGAAAAATTCCACATGTCCGTGCCGCAAAAAATGCATCATAAGATGAGACGCTAACGCTCATTACACGGTATGGGGCAGTACCGATATCAACGATAGAGGTGACTCACTTTTTCACTACCTATATTATAAGTATTAACCTCATTGTTTGCAACATTGGCAATGAGGCCACATTTATAACTAGAAACCGACAGGAAGAGCTAGATATCACTCTTGTCTCCGACAGCATCACTCAAAAGCTAACGGACTGGATGGTATCGTCTGAACACTTTTTTCAGACCACAGATATATCCAATTCAGCCTTAGTAATGCTCCCCCATCCAACCAGCATTCTGAAACTCCCGGAAAACTGATTGGCCTAAATACAGAGGAATACTGTCAGAAACGCCAATGAGCTTGACATGAAAGTCAAGGAATGCACTCTGGCTCTCAATGAGGCTATGGCCACTTCCTGCCCTCTTATTAAACCTAGAGGCAAGAAAAAGCCACACTGGTGGACATTAGCACTGGGACTGCTCAGAAGCACTTGCAGAAAACTTTTCAACGTAGCAAAAAGCACAAGAAAAGTGACTGACTGGGACTCATACAAAGAATCACTCAAATTATACAAAAGAACTGAGGAAGGCAAAGCGATAATATCCATTATTGTCATTCAGTGACAAAATCACGGAAACCTCTGAGGCATCGCGGCTAAGAAAAATCATCTCTACAAATCCTATGATGCCTAGCTGTTTGAAAAAAACCGATGGCTCCTGGACAACCTCAAGTGATGAATAGTTACAGATAAGCATATCATATATATGTCGCGTTGTAAACTGTATACACATACGAAATATATTTGAAAAAAAAAAGAAAGACTCTGAATTGTCTTCAAATAACATAAAATAAAGATTGTCTCACTGTAGAATACAGTTGTTTTCCACTTTTTACTTGGTTGTTCACATTTCGTCTCTTTTCTGTTGTTGTAAGCAAGACTGAGGGGCACTGCTTCTTGTCTAGTGTGGCCGCAGCGTGACCGAGTGAGATAGCAGTAGAAAAGCTACAAGAGTGTGTGTGTGTTGGTAGAGGAGGTTGATTGTGGTTGCTGGGTAGGAATTGGAAAATTCGAGAACGGCAGTTGTTTAGCTGCACTTTTAAAATGAAGATGTCGTCACGCTTGCGGACTCGCTCAGCTCGCCCAACAATTAGAGACAAAGTAACACTACAAATCCCTTCTCAGGATGAGACTGATCCGACATCAGAAGTGGGATTCACTCCACCGCCACAAGCAATTTTTGACCATCGATTGTGTACTCTTTTGGAAGCGCAACATCGTAACTTTGTTGCAAAGAGTGGCAAAAATAGTAACGCTTCCAAAATTCAATCCCGATTGTGCTGGTGCTGACGCTCTTTCCTGGTGTTCGACTGTGGACTTAATTCTGTCTGAGAATGAACTAGAAGGTAGCGCTTTTCTTATAGCTCTTAGTAAATCTCTAGAGGGGACTGCTTCGCATTGGATGGCACAGTTATGTTTCGCCGGTATGACCTGGAAACAATGTAAGGAATTGTTTATTCAAAACTTTGAAGGCAACGAAACTCCTGCAGCTACGGTGATGAATATCTTTAAGAGTCACCCAAAGGAAGGAGAATGTCTATTGTTGTATGGTAGTCGCCTAGTTACGTCACTCATATCCAGATGGAAATCAATGACTGCAGAATAAATAGCCATATCGGTTGCGTTAGCGCATGTGGCTCAAATTGATAGCAGATTGCAACGTTTGGTATTTACCACAAATATAACATCGCGAAATGAGTTACAGCAAGAATTAAAAGCATTCGCATTTGGGAAAAGAAAGGAGCATTTTTCTTCAGAAAATCTTTCATGTTCAACTGTAAGCAAACAAATTAAATTGTCCTCCAATATAAAATTGTCCCCCAATATAAAGTGTCGCCACCGTGGAAAAACTGGTCACAAAATTGCTGACTGTCACTTGAAAAGGGATAAAGGAAAGTACCAACCAAAGGGCAACCAGAACTCTGCTAGTTCATCGCTAGGAAAGGATCGTTCAACTATAATTTGTTACAAGTGTGGAGAAACCGGGAATATTGCATCAACATGTTCCGTGCGTAGTTCTTCATCCAACAAGAACAAACCAGACGTGAGACAAGTGAATCTTTGCATGGTAACTGAACCGAAAGGTACTTTGTTCCAGTCCGGTGAGCCGTTTTCTTTTTGTTTTGACTCTGGAGCTGAATGTCAAGGAATCCATTTCACACAAATTTTCGGGGAAAAAAGTTAATAATGTCGTTGTTCTTAAGGCAATTGGAAATAGCACTGTGTAGTACTTTACAAATTCTTTCCAATGTTACAATTAATGGATATTCTTTTGAGGTATTATTTCATGTTGTTTTAGATAATTTCTTAAAATTCGATGCAATGATTGGCCGTGAAATTCTGAGTCAGGGTTTTGGAGTTTCAATTTCTTCTGATAAATTCTGTGTGTGCATTAAAGGCGTCTAAAAATTTTGCTGACTTTAAAAATATTGACACAGAACTGAATGATATCAATAGAAAAAGTTTGTTGGATATTTTAAAACAATATTCTGATTCATTTATAGAGGGTGTTCCGAAAGGACGTATAACCACTGAACAGTTAGAGATACGTCTAATTGATCCTAGTAAAACTGTTCAAAGACAACCCTATAGACTTAGTACAGATGAAAAGGAGGTAGTTAGACACAAAATTAAAGAGTTAATGGAATCAAATATTATTCGTCCAAGCTGTTCTCCATTCGCTGGTCCTATACTTTTGGTCAAAAAGAAAGATGGCTCCGATCGTCTATGTGTGGATTATCGTGAGCTAAATGCCAACACACTTTCCGATAGATATCCACTTCTTCTCATAGCTGACCAAATTTCTAGACTACATGGAGCTAGATATTTTTCATGTTTGGATATGGCAAGCGGGTTTCATCAGATTCCTATAAATCCTGATTCAATTGAGCGTACCGCATTTGTCACACCTGAAGGGCAGCATCTGAAAAACGCGCCTTCCGTGTTCCAAGGAGCAGTAATGAAGGCTTTGGGTGAGCTTGCCAATTCGTACGTCATTGTCTATGTGGATGACATTTTAATTATTGCTCGTACATTGGAGGAGGCATTTGAAAGGTTAAAGATTGTTTTGAAAATTTTATTCCAAGCAGCTCTTTTCTTAAGACGAGTGTGGAATTTAAAATTGAAGCTGGTGAAATTCATCCCAATGCACGTAAAATACGGGCATTAATTGATTTACCTCCTCATCAGTCTGTTAGTCAAATTAGACAGTTTATCGGCTTGGCGTCATATTTCCGGCAATTTGTGCACAAGTTCTCACAACATATGAAACCACTTTATAGTCTTACTTCCAAGAACACAACATTCAATTGGAAACCTGATCACGAGCGAATACGTCAGAAAATAATAGGCACATTGACGAACAAACCGGTGTTAACTATTTTTGATCCTAAATACCCCATTGAGCTGCATACTGACGCTAGTTCAGATCGCTACGGAGCAGTTCTACTGCATAAAATTGATAATAGCCACATCTCCAGCAGAATCTCGTTATCATTCATACGAATTGAAGACTCTGGCTGTGTTCAATTCGATAAAACATTTTCGACACTATTTACATGGTCGCCATTTTGTTGTTTTTACTGATTGTAACTCATTAAAGTCTTCTCGTACTTAAACTGACCTTACTCCAAGAGTTCATCGTTGGTGGGCATACATGCAGTCTTTTGCTTTTGATGTAAAATACAGACCAGGGAATAGAATGGCTCATGCGGATTTCTTTTCCCGTAATCCTCTACCATCAGAGCCCCACACTATTAATAAAATACCTGAAAAGCGCATTCATCTGACCGAAATCACCGAAAATTGGCTCATTGCAGAACAGCAACGAGATCCTGAAACATTTGCAATTGTTTGTAAGTTGCGTGGTGGTGAACTAGCAGTCGATGTAGAAAAGACATACGAAATGCGATGTGCCATTCTTCACCGGAAAATTCAAAGAAACGCAAAGACATTATGTTTATCTGTTATTCCAAGATCCTTTAGATGGTCCGTAGTCAATCAGTCCACAAGGCTATCATTCATCTTGGTTGGAAAAAAAAATTGTATATACTATATGGATTTTATTGTTTCGAAAATATGTCTAAGTACGTTAGTAAATTCGTATAGAATTGTATTACTTGTAAATTATCTAAACCACCGTCAGGTAAAACACAGGTAGAACTTCATCCTATACCTAAAGTAGATATACCTTGGCATACTATACGCATTGACATCACCAGAAAACTTAGCGGTAAGAACGATATTAAAGAATCTGTTATAGTTCAGATAGACGCATTTACCAAATTTATTTATTTGTACCACACGGTTAACATTGACACAGATAGTTGCATTAGAGCACTCAAGTCATCTTTATCATTGTTTGAGGTTCCTACGCGTATTATTGCTGATCAGGGCAGGTGCTTCTCTAACAAAGGTTTCGTGAGTTACATTTGATAGCAACGGGCGCTAGCCGTGCTAATGGACAAGTCGAGCGTGTCATGAGTACCCTAAAACATTTGTTAACCGCTGTACAAACTAGCCAGCGCTCTTGGAAAGACGCTTTAAGTGAGGTCCAGCTGGCTTTGAATTGTACGGCCAATCGTGTGACAAAGTTTAGTCCATTAGAATTACTTATAGGAAAGGAAAAAAGGCCGTTTAATTTATTACCAATATGCAATAATGAAAATAAGGTTGATGTCAGATTTGTAAGCAAAATGCCTAAAATTAATATTGCAAAAAATGCTTGTTATGATAAAGATAGATTTAACAAAAATAAAGCAACGATTGAAAGACATAGGATTGGCGATTGTGTACTGCTCAAAAATGAAGAAAGACACCAAACTAAGTTGGATCCGAAATTCAGAGGTCCATTTATGGTGACAGAGATCCTAGATGGAGATCGATATGTTCTGAAGTCGTTAACTAGCAAAAGAACATATAAATACCCGCATGAGTTTTGCGACGTATGCCAGCAATAGGGATCCCCAGAGAACTTGATATAGTGGACAACAATGAAGACGTAGAAACAGACGTCAGAGAAGGCGTTGAAACAGACGTAATAGAAGGCGTTGAAACAGACGTCAGGGAAGGCGTTGAAAGAGACGTCAGTGAGTAATATCGGACACTGTGGTTCGGGGGTTCTCTGTGATGTCACTACGTAAGCACTAATCATTGTGAGCATTCTGTTGTGGGTGGTTGACATTGTGGTGAGTCCTTGTGTCCAGATTATGGAAGTCATGTCTTTCATATTCGGGTAGTGTAGAGTCATTGAGAGAGTTATAATTATTAAGTGAATTATTCTGGGAATTCATTGTCTGTTGGTGGTTGGTAGTTCTGGGTGTCTGTCGCTGGGATGGATTTTTAAAATGATATATTAATTATATATAACATTACAGAACATATTAAAAAAAACAACAATTAACACAGAGAAATGTTATACATAACATGACACACGGAATTAACAATAGAATAGCAAACGTAACATAGAAGATGAATTAAAGTACATGCAATATTTATACCAAATTAACTATGATATCAATCGCTTACGAAACGATATTGACGATATAGGACAAGAGTATAGGACAAGTCCTACTAACTAGCAGACATGGAATCTTATCCAGAAATATCCTAACTGTCAAAGAATTCAGAGAAATTCCTGTCTTTGATACACTAGTCATTGTTGCCTTTTTCTAAAATAACATTATGATAGTTCTTCTAACACCCAAATTCTCAAAAAACATTTATTCCAAAATATTGATTGAGCCCCTACCTAATAAAAAAAACTTATCAATAGTTATTAAAGAGACAGAAATAATTTGTGACACCTACAAGAATATATTTAACGCAAATGTAAATCAACATTTAAAGAAAAATTTAAAAGAAATAAATTATGATTATAAAAGAAATATTTTTAAGTTAAGTGAAGCTAAATGTAAATTGAAAATATTTAAAGGACCACAAGTAACTGAAATAAAAAATGGTCTAGTTATTTTAAAAAATATAGAAAAAATCATACTTAACCATATTTGTAACGAATTTAATATTGTAATATTATAGAAGGCACAGCCCTTCTAAAATTTGAAGATTGTTGGATAAAAATAAGAAATGTCACTTTTCAAAATTATGAAACCAAAATTAAAGGTCATGTAATATTACCAAATTTTAACACTTTTATAAAAGAAGACACAAATAATTCCGAACTCATATTCGAAAACCTGCATCTAGAAAAAAATCACAAATAACAGAAAAGAAATCGAAGAAATAAGCAAAACAAAGAAGGTTGGATACACGATGAGCGTGAGCTCTCTAACTCTTATTAAATATAATTATTCCTCTCTACTGATTACCTTAAATTTAATTAAAAAATATTGCTGCAAGAAGAGTAATCATATTATAATCACTTCCTCGGAGCCTCCGACAAAGAGGGGTGGAGTTACAGATAAGCATATCATATAACCATATCTGTACCAAACCATATGACAACTGTGTCTGTGTATATAAAGTACTTATTCCAAGTTGTCACATAAACAAACTACATGATGTCAATTAATATGCCAAAACTCACTACCCCAATCCTATGTCAGCACATAAATAATAATGAGCTGTCAATATGGGGTACTTCGGCTTTTCTTTTCCGTGTCACCGGATACTCAATTCAGCGATACTTGAGGGTATCGGCTTCTCGCCTTTTCTTTTCCGTGTCAATAATGACCCACTTAAAATAATGTATCGACTACATATCGCAATCGATAAACAAATTCTGAGAACCGAACCTGGCTTTTCTTTTCCGTGTTAACAGACACACAATTCAGCGATACTTTAGGGTATCGGCTTTTCGCCTTTTATTTTCCCTGTCAATAAATGAACCACTTAAAATAATGTATCGACTGCATATCGCAATCGATAAACAAATTCCGGAACTAATCAAGACATTCGTCCAGTTGGAATTATCTGTGTCACAAGTTGAAAAGTATAAAATAAGAAACTACGAAAATGTAGAGATAGAATAAACGGTCATCGTGACCATATAAAATAAAGTTGGAGTTATTTTATTATTTAAAAATTTTCACAAACCGTTTCTATGGATCACTGGACACCCACTTTCCAGGTAGCTCCCAATTCGCGGCCAGTAGCTACCCAAATACACCAACTGCAACCGTGATCAATATTCATGTTCTGATCACAAGAGATAAACTGCTCTGGGCGCTGCATAACTTCAAATCATACAAGTCTCCTGGTCCGGACGGTATAATACCTGCCGAGCTACAGAGGTCCTCAGATATTATTCTTCCTGCAAATATTATGAGGAGCTGTGTAGAACTTATCCGCACTCAACTATCATGGAGAGAAGTCAATGTAGTTATGATTCCCAAAGCCGGAAAATGTTCTCATGTTGTCCCAAAAGATATCAGGCCTATAAGTCTATCATCTTTCCTTCTGAAAACTCTAGAACGACTGATTGATATCCATATACGAGCTAAAATTGATTCAAGACTTCTGTCAACGGCTCAACATGCCTACTGTAAAATAAAGTCAGTGGAAACGGCTCTGCATTCTGATTAGCCACATCTGCAGCTATTCGCCTTAAAGCGACTCAACAGTGGACAAATAATTCATTTGGCCACGCCAACATTTTTAATACATTAGGAATCCTCACAGAGAACATCGATAACACCATACCTGAACTTTGGTTTGACAAAAAATTCCATGTAAGCTTCCCCTCTAGATCCTTCTGGGACGAAGATGCTTTCACGGAGGACAGGTCAATCCATCTCTACACAGGTGGATATAAAACCGATAGCGGAGTTGGTGGCGGTGTTGTTTTCTCAGATAGGCTAAATCTGAGCCTCTCTTTCCGTCTTCCAAATCACTGTAGCGTGTTCCAGGCAGAAATCTTGGCGATTACAGAAGCTCTGTGCTGGCTGAAGAAAAACGGATATTTGCAAAGGATATCCGCATCTTTTCGTATAGTCAGGCTGCTATCGGTCTCATTAAATTCTAAACCCGCCTTGAATGCCGATCATCTCTTATGGAGATGGCAGAGCAGTTCAACGTTCACCTTTATTGGGTCCTGGGCCACAGACACATAGCATGTGTATACCAATCGCTACGTGCAAACTAACATTAAAGCTGGATGCCAATAAAAGAAAAGACCTTAGGTGGAATATTGGACCAACATGTCTAGCGACCAAACAGATCTGGTCAAAGCTGGATCTGAATCGCTCTAAGTGTCTGATCCTTCTAAATAGGAAACATCTCAGCGCTATCATAGGTGTCATCGCTGGACACTGCCTCATAGGCAAGCACGCAAGAAGGCTTGGCGCTTTTACAAACGATTTCTGTAGAAGCTGCTTGGACGAGGAAGAGGAGGAGACAATCCGCCTTAGTGTATCGGATACATCTGAGATCAAAACAATCACGCCGTAACACATTGCACTATAAATCAGGCAATGCAATGTAAGAACGGGTTCTTGAATTGTCTAACTGTAATTAAATACAATTGTTGTGCATACTCGTATACTCGTAAGTTAACACCCATAATATGCAACGCACCTGTACAATGCACACAATCCACAGGAAATCATACCCATACTTCCCAAAAGCTGCTGATCGTAGCGTCTACTCTCTACTACTACCACCATTGGTACTTGTGTGTGACATATTTTAAATACTTGTTCAATGTAATTAATATTTGGACTTTGAATAAAGATTTTGTAAGGCACTGCTATCCGTCCGAAAAAATAATTATTCTATTTCACACACTTCAAAGGTCCAATAACTTTCAACTGAAATATGAAATTCATCTTTGCAGAGATACCTATTTCAAAACTAAACTGAATGAAAATGCTGGGAGTACAAGAAAAGGGTAGGGGTTGTGATCCATACTTTAAATATAACCCAAAATTTATATACTCGTAATTTTACGTAACAATAATGTTCCTGTTTTTGAGCGTTTTGAAGTTGCTTATTTATTATATTTAACAACTTTTTTTCAGATAAAAGGTACTGACTCAATCAAAGATAGTTTTCAGTTACTACGCGTTGGTCACTTGGACCTATTACCAAGGATGGCCGACAAAATGAAAGTTTCTTCTTTGAGCTATTTACTTCTTTAGAAGTTCAAAAAAACATATTTTCGCTTGCAAACTCGAATGATGTTCGTATGTCCCATGTTCCATGTTGTAATTAGCATTCAGTCGGGAATACATCCTGAAGCCCTGAAAACTGCAATAGTAATACCACTGCGAAAAAAAGGTGATACAACAGTTTTTAACAATTACCGGCCTATTTTGCTTTTATCCAGCTTTTTAAAATATTTGAAAAAAGAATGAAATCAAGGAAATTGAGATTTCTAAATCACACCAATTTCTTTAGTGACTCTCAATTTGTTTCTAGAAAGCGCAGATCTATGTGATGTGATATGTGAAGAAAATCACAACAGCTTTACTCGTAATTATTCTGATATCACTGTCACCTTATTTATTGGCATGGCAGCTTTCGACAGGGTGGATCAATGTTGGTTTTAGGGAATTTGTACAAGTGGTTTGTCTCATGTACAAAACCGAGAACAAATCGATACAAAAAGCTCTATGAACTTCAACAAACATGCTACTCTTAGTATTGGGCCCAATTTT